>OZ030015.1:13752456-14324956 GCA_964023405.1 Apodemus agrarius
CCTGGATTTTCTAGATGCTTCTCATTAGGAACATTTTGCATTTTTTCATATTCTTTGACTGTTGTGTCAATGATTTCTATGGTATCTTCTGCACCTGAGATTCTTTTTTTTTTTTTTTTTTTCAATTTTTTTTTAAATTGGATATATTCTATATTTAAAACTCATTTCCCTTTTTCTGGCTCCCCAACCCCCCAAGGTCCCACATGCCCTTTTCCCTCCCCCTGCTCCCCTCTTCCACCCCTTCCCTCTTCCCTGTTCTTGTATTCCCCTACACTGATACTTTGATCATTTCCAGCACCAGTGTCTACTCCTTTCTTCTTGTCAGACATCATTTTGTACGTGAACTGCTTGTCTTTGGTGTTCCAAGATTCTAGGCTAATATCCACTTATCAGTGACTGCATACCATGGGTATTCTTATGAGCCTGGGTCACCTCACTTAGTATGACGTTCTCCAGCTCCATCCATTTCTCTAAGAGTTTCATGAATTCATTGTTTCTAATGGCTGAATAGTACTCCATTGTGTATATATACCACATTTTTTGTATCCATTCCTCCGTTGAGGGACATCTGGGTTCTTTCCAGCTTCTGGCTAATATAAATAAGGCTGCTATGAACATAGTGGAGAATGTATCCTTATTGCATGCTGGGGAATCTTCTGGGTATATTCCCAGGAGTGGCATGGCTGGGTCCTCCGGAAGTATCATGTCCAGTTTTCTGAGGAACCGTCAGACTGATTTCCAGAGTGGTTGTACCAGCTTGCAGTCCCACCAGCAGTGGAGGAGTGTTCCTCTTTCTCCACATCCTCACCAACACCTGATGTCTTCTGAGTTTTTAATCTTAGCCATTCTGACTGGTGTGAGGTGAAATCTCAGGGTTGTTTTGATTTGCATTTCTCTAATGACTAATGATGTTGAACAATTTTTAAGGCGTTTCTCAGCCATCCAAATTTCTTCAGGTGAAAAGTTTTTGTTTAGCTCTGTACCCCACTTTTGGATAGGGTTATTTGTTTTCTGGGGTCTAACTTCTTGAGTTCTTTGTATACATTAGATATTAGCCCTCTGTGGGATGTGGGGTTGGTGAAGATATTTTCCCAATTTGTTGGTTGCCGATTTGTCCTTTTGACAGTGTCTTTTGCCTTACAGAAACTTTGTAATTTTATGAGGTCCCATTTATCTATTCTTGATCTTAGAGCATAAGCTATTGGTGTTCTGTTCAGGATTTTTCCTCCTGAGCCAGTGTGCTCAAGGGTCTTCCCCAGTTTCTTTTCTATTAATTTTAGTGTGTCATGGTTTATGTGGAGGTCCTTGGTCCACTTGGTATGTACTCACTGATAAGTGGATATTAGTCTAGAATCTTGGGACACCAAAGACACAATCCACATACCAAATGATATCCAACAAGAAGGAAGGAGTAGACCCTGATTCTGGAACGGCTCAAAGCATCAGTGTAGGGAAATACCAGAACAGGGAAGTGGGAAGGGGTGGATGGGGGGACATGGGGAGAGAAAAGGGCATGTGGGGCCTTTGGGGGACAGGGAACCAGAAAAGGGGAAATGAAATATAAATGTAGTATATATCCAATAAAAAAAATCAGGTCTAGGTAGAAAAAGAAGCAAAGGAAACATTGGGATTGGACTGGAGGGCCATGTGGGAACTACGCTTAGTAGGACTGACTGAAGAGATGGGCTTCACCAATGAAAACAGATTATCTTGGAGATTTCTAAAGCCAGATAGATGAAAGAAAGTCAAGTTGTTGGGGAATAGGCGGCGGGGGGGTGGGTGGGGGAGGGAAGAGGACATATGGGACATATGGTGAGGGGGCAACTGGGAAAGGGGAAAGCCTTCAGAATGTAAACAAAGAATATAGAAGATAATAAAAAAAAGAAAGTCAAGGTATCCGTTTGAGACAGCAATGGACCACACTGTACACTGTGATACTTAAGAGGTTCTTGGAAAGGATGCCATGCCAAAAGAACATGAAAGACTCACTACTGGTAGACAAGGTCCAGCATGAGCCTAGATGGTTGCATTCAGGACTATGAGAAGAAGTCAGTGATGTGAATGGGTGACGGTTCTCAGCTTACCATGGAGGAGGAGACCCTTTGGGCTTGGCAGACTCTGATGGCAGTTCCTTGCAGTTACAGGCTGACTCAACCTCCACCTTAGAGGCATGTCAGGCTAGCAGACCCTGTATTGGCACACAGTGAAATGCAGTCAATACTTTTAGACTCTGAAACCTGAATGATGGGACAAAGGGCAAAGGGCAGAGGCAGACATAGCAAAGATGTTTGTTGTTTTGGGAAGGAGAAGGATTGAGTGAGTATAGCCTGGTGAGTATTAATCCAACACATGATACTTTCTGGCCAGTGCCTGGGATGGTTTCTGCCCTGAGCTCCTGCTGTCCCCTCTGTTCTCTTGAGTAAGGAGAAGGCAGATGGGAGAATTGTTTCTCAAATCAGGTGGCAGGAGCAAAGGTCCCAAGGTATGTCCAGACTGACTCCCATGATCCTCCACAGGATAGCACAACATTAGAATGGGACAAGGAGTTGGGAGACAGATGGAGATGCTCTTGCCCTTGCTGGTTTCCGTGTTAGAGGGCAGGCATCTCAGCGTCTGATTTTTGGATCAGCAATGCCCTGGAACATCTTGGGTGAGATGGTGTGAACCCAGAAAACCCATTCTCTTTGCTGACCCCTGTGTCACATTGTGTCTGGATTGAGTTTGTTGGGAGGATGGTGAAAAGAATGATTGAGGATAGGGTTTGGATCTTAATCTTCTTCAGATTCTTTGGTGTGACTCTGAAAAGCTGACTGCATTGTCAGAGCATTGTCAGAACAGAGACAACATCCCCTTTTAGACTCTTTCAGTGGAGCATGCACTGGTGAAGGCGTGGAGGTTACAACAAATGCCCTCAGTAAACAGCAACTGGTTTTTTCTTGTGACTATTGGATTTTAATAATGTGAAGCCTGTAAGGATTTTCTTCATGCTCTCCCTGGCTTTCACCTCCTTAAGTTTAGCTATCCCAACATCTCTGCTTTTGGAAGATGAGATTTTCAGAAAGGATTCACTCCTTTCCTCATGCAGGCAAAGCTGTCCCACTGCAGCTGATGCAGGAAGCTCTCCTTCTGGTGGACAGACAGGAAGACAGACAGGAAGACAGACAGGAAGATGATAACACTACAGGAATCAGATGGGAATTTGAGATGAGGGAATGTCTAAGAGGAGTTTGGGAGAAAGGAGTAAATAAGATAAATATATGTGGAATTCCCAAAGAAACAAAACAAATATATACAGCTCAAAGAATATGAAGAAAAAAAGCCACAATAACGAGTAAATAATCATATCAAGAGTGAAGACACAAGCTAAAGGAACAGGTGGGGACATGGGCAGAGCCTGATGCTGGTACACAGTGATTGACATACACAGGAGTGGAGAGTCAGACATGCCAGTGAGATGGGCTGACTGCAGACACCAAGAGACCCTGCAGGAAGGAGATTGGACTCTCTCTCTCTCTCTCTCTCTCTCTCTCTCTCTCTCTCTCTCTCTCTCTCTCTCTGGGTCTTTCTCTCTCTTCTTTCCCTCACCCCCTCTTCAGGAGTTCCTCTTTCATTAAAGACTTCCCACATGAGAACTGTGCTGGCTTGGAGTGATCTGTCCAGGAGTACTCTGCTTTTCATCTAACATAGGTGCCTAAACTAGCTGGTGACCACCGATGCGAGGACCACTACCACTGCGAGCACCACCACCACTGCTGTTGCGGTGCACACAGAACTCCACCACGCAGTCTGGCCTCTGCCACTGGGTTAAACCCCACAGGACCTCATCCAGACAGGTCAACAAGCTGCATAGTCTCACTTTTCCTGCCACCAGATGAACAAAACCTTCACACAGGTATCAGAAGATTTGTAAGGTTTTTGTTCAGGTTGTCTGGCAGGGCCCCTTCTCCAAGAGATTACATCCACCCTCCATGGGCTCGGGGAATGGACTTTCTACGGTCCCTATGACCAGCCTCCCGGCCGATGCCCGAGTTCATGACTTCGACCCTCCTGTGACCCCTCCCTCTCTGAAACACTTCTCATGAAGCGGTTTTCTCTTTATGCTGTAGAAAAAAAGGCCTAAGGTTAGGTAAATCGCGTTTTCCGGGGTGTCCCAGTCTCTCATTACCACTAGCATATCTGTCGTCTTCTGCCATGCCTAAAGGTTCTCCTCTGAGATGTCTCCTGGAAAATCTCAAAACTCTAAAACTAACACCCGACTTGAGGGTGTCCAAACTTATTGGCTCCAAATGGCCACTTAATGGCACATTTGATTCTATCATTTTAAGGGATCTTCACCTGTACTGCGAGTGGTCCAGTAAATGGAAAGAGGTCCCTTATGCCCAATTTTACCTATCTTCCCTCCAAACCTTCTCTCTGCAATTCTTGTACCCCAACTCAACTTCTTCTAGCTATGAAAGCTCTACCAGATGACATTACAATCGTCAATCCAGTTAAGGAACCACCCCCTTACCGCTGCAGACTTGTCTCCACAACCTCTTCTAAGACCCCAGCCTCCTTAGATTCCTCTTCTCACCGGACTTCCACAGAGCCTCCTTGTACGACCTCTCAAGACTCCTCCTCTCCTCCTGGCTCAGCAGCAGGCAGCTCCAATCATCCAACACTGTACCTACTTTCAGCCCTCCCGCCACTCCTTCAAAGTCTACAGTTAAACCCCCTGCTTCTCCCCTCCCCCACCCAACCCCACCCAGCATCAGTCCTTCCTTTAAGGGAAGTTGCTGGGGAAGATGGTCCAATCAGGGTACATGTCCCCTTCTCGCTATGTGAACTTTCCCAAACAGAACACAGACTGGGATCCTATACCTCTAACTCTTCGTCCTCCATTAAAGAATTGCAGTATATTACTCAATCTTAGCTTGGCTTTTCCTTGTTCGACCTCTCCAGACTCCTCCCCTAGAATACATGCAGGCACGACTCATCAAACAAATCCAACATATCCAATCGGATCTGAGACAGTACGTGACCAGGATCTTCAATGGAATTATAATTCCCTAAGTGTTATTTTAGTCAGAGATAGATTCATAACCTGCCTCCTGGCTGGTCTCAGTAGAGCAGCCCTACAATCAGCAAATTTTGAAAAACTCCAAGAGATTAACCAGGATAAATGAGAAAACCAATCTTGATATTTAGAGCTCATTACAAAGGCCCTATTACAATATACGAATGTAGACCCTGAAAACCCAAAAGGTAAGCAAATCCTGATGACTTACTCCTTTTCCTAGAGCTAACCCAACATTTTAAAGCCAAACTAAGATGTTTAGAGGGGGGACCTATACCTGCACAGGACAAAATCTTGGCACTCACCTGCAAAAACTACCATAAGAGATGAAAAGGCCTACAGACAAAAATACCATATGCTGGCAAAGGCTGTGTGACCATCCCCAGACACTGCCCAGAATTCCTGGGCTTCTAAGGCTCAGGGAACAACCAGGTTCCTGCTACAAAAGTGATCAAC
Organism: Apodemus agrarius; assembly: GCA_964023405.1. Lineage (NCBI taxonomy): Eukaryota > Metazoa > Chordata > Mammalia > Rodentia > Muridae > Apodemus > Apodemus agrarius. Next base: position 13,757,969 of record OZ030015.1, read on the forward strand.
AAGGTCACTGGATGAAGGCTTGCTCTAATCCTTGCAAGTCAAAAGGGCCATGACCTAGGTGCCATCAGGAGGGTTATTAGGCTATCAATTGCTCTTGTGCGACTCAGGACAGAGGGAGATGACTCTCAGGTAACCCTGCAGCTGATGATCTAGGCTTGCCTATGGACGACTGAAGAGGCCTGAGCTCCCTGATCCGACTACTTCCATCAACAGAAGAGAGCCCGGGTAGTCATCATGGTATCTGGGCAGCCCAACTCCTTCTTCTTGGACACTGGGGCCACTTACTCAGTCATGATGGAGTTTTTGTTCCTCTCCTTCTTGTTCCTCTGTTGTCATGGTAGCCTCCTACCTTACCTTAAATTCCTCATCAAGCCTCACCACTTAGTTGCATTTTTAGGGGTGTTCCTCTCACCCATTCCTTCTTGGCTAATATCAAATGTATACAAAGAACTCAAGAAGTTAGACCCCAGAAAACCAAGTAACCCTATCAAAAAAGGGGGTACAGAGCTTTTTATTTTGAGAGAAATGCAAATCAAAACAACCCTGAGATTTCACTTCACACCAGACAGAATGGCTAAGATTAAAAACTCAGGAGACATCAGGTGTTGGCGAGGATGTGGAGAAAGAGGAACACTCCTTCACTGCTGGTGGGACTGCAAGCTGGTAAACCACTCTGGAAATCAGTCTGGCGGTTCCTCAGAAACCTGGACATGATACTTCCAGAGGACCCAGTCATACCACTCCTGAGCATATATCCAAAAGATTCCCCAGCATGCAATAAGTATACATGTTCCACTATGTTCACAGCAGCCTTATTTGTAATAGCCAGAAGCTGGAAAGAACCCAGATGTCCCTCAACGGAAGAATGGATACAAAAAATGTGGTATATATACACAATGGAGTATTGTGCTTCCTGTTATTTTTTAATCTTATTTTTATGTCTGTGTGGCTATCTTCTTTTGTGTTTCCTTAAAGAAGATCACTTTCTTGCTTTTTGTAAGGTGTATTTTCCCTCCTTGTGTTGGCATTTTCCATCTATTATCCTTTGTAGGACTGCATTTGTAGAAAGATATTGTGTAAATGTGGTTTTGTCCATCTATGTTGAGAGTTTTGCTGGGTATTGTAGTCTGGGCTGGCATTTGTGGTACATTAGGGTCTGTGTGACATATGCCCAGGATCTCTGGCTTTCATAGTCTCTGGTGAGAAGTCTGGTATAATTCTGATAGATCTTCCTTTTTAAGTTACTTGACTTTTTTCCCTGTCTGCTTTTAATATTCTTTCTTTGTTTTGTGCATTTGGTGTTTTGACTATTATATGACAGAAGGATTTTCTTCTGGTCCAATCTATTTGGAGTTCTGTAGGATTCTAGTATGTTTATTGTATCCTGGATTTTCTAGATTCTTCTCATTAAGAACATTTTGCATTTTTTTCATTTCTTTGACTGTTGTGTCAATAATTTCTATGGTATCTTCTGCACCTGAGATTCTTTTTGGTTTTGGTTTTTTTTTTGGGGGGGGTGTTCATGACAGGGTTTCTCTGTGTAGTCCCAGCTGTCCTAGAACTCATTTTGTAGACCAAGCTGGCCTTGAACTCAGAAATCCGTCTGCCTCTGCCTCCCAAATGCAGGGATTACAGGCGTGCACCACCATGCCCGGCTCTGAGATTCTTTTAAGATTTATTATTATACGTAAGTACACTGTTAGCTGTATTTTTTATTGGATATATTCTTTATTTACATTTCATTTACCTTATCCTGGTTCCCTGCCCCACAAAAGTTCCATATGCCCTTTTCCCTCCTCCTGTTCCCCCATCCTCCCCTTCCCACTTCCCTGTTCTGGTATTCTCCTACACTGATGTATTGGTCTTTCCAGATCCAGGGTCCACTCCTTCCTTCTGGTCAGACATCATTTGGTATATGGATTGTGTCTTTGGTGTTCCAAGATTTTAGGCTAATATCCACTTATCAGTGAGTTCATACCATGGGTATTTCCTATGAATGACTGACAGTTTGTGGGTACTTTCTATGGATAAGTGACAAGCTGTAGTTGCTACTATGTCTGACAGGCTATGGGAATGACCTAAAAAAATTGACACGATATGTGGATGTCCTATTAGAGCACTCAGTTTTGATTACTATCACCCACAGGGCAGGTCACAACTCTCTATAACTCCAATTTCAGTGGATTCACCACTCAATTATAGCACATAGTGCATAGAAAATACACAGCAGCAAAATCTACAAAATTTAAGCATGTACAAAAAGTAACATGTAGGTAATTTCTTTAAATATATCACATTAACATATCCAATACAATGTTTTAAGAGACAATGGGAAAGTACATATAAACTGAATTTTTTGTTTTGCTTTCGGTATAGAAGGCCTAGGAGCTGCTGTCTTAAAGTATGCCCATCGCATATACCTGGGAGCCTAGAGCAGGTATATAATCCAGTGGGGCTCAGTGAAAAGGAGCCTAAAAATGACCTCTCCCCTCTACGGTGCATCCCGTGAAATACAGGATCCCATGCTACACTCCACAGACCCAAGAAGGCTGGAGAAGAAGAAGGGCACAAGGAAGGTTGTTTGATTCTCTGGAATGGTCATGGAAGGCAGATGGATGGAAGGAATTGGGTGGGAAAGGAGATAGTAAGGGAGAGGTGGGTTCACTGTTCATGATAATGAATTTAAATCTGCAACTGACAGGGGTGGAAATGAGGCGGCAACTTTGGAAAGAGACAGAGACCTGGGCTAGGTGAGGCACACAAGTATCAATGTGGGTGTGCTTAGCTGTGACTCACAACACTGGGGATATGGAGCCTGGGAGGATACCTCTTCTGGCTAGGCAGGAACCTCAGTGGAGCAATAGTGACATCAACCAACCCACACAACTTTCAACCTAAAACCTTTCCTGTCTACAAGAGATGCAGGAACAGGGGATGGAGCAGAGACTGAGGGAATGGCCAACCAAACTGAGACCCATCCCATGGACAAGAAAAAAATCCCTGACACTATCCTGACAAAAATCCCTGATTCTCTGTTATGCTTACAGACAGGAGACTAGTCATTGGTATCCTATGAGAGGATTCACCCAGCAGCTGACTTAGACAGATGTAGATAGTCACAGCTAAACATTGGATGGAACATGGAGACTCTTATGGAAGAATAAGAAGGAGGATTGCAGTGCATAAGGGGATAGGAATTTCACACCCTTTGGGCTCTCAGAGACTGAACCACCAACCAAAGAACATACACAGTCTGACCCTAAGCCATGCACATAGGTAGCAGATGTGCAGCTTGGTCTTCATGGGGCACCAAACACGTGGAACAGGGGCTATCTCAAACACTGTTGTGTGTCTGGGGGATACATTATTCTAGACTGTCTGCCTTGACTGACTCAGTGGAAGAGGAAGCACCTAGCCTCACAGAGACGACATGTTCCAGTGCTGGGAGATAACCAGGCAACCACCACCCATGCAGGGGACAAGGGGAAGGTAAACATTTCAAGGATTGCTGGAGATGCAGACTGGGAGGGGCCAGTGAGCAGGATGTAACTAAACAAATAAAAAATAAAAATAAATGAAAGGTTTTTTTCCAGAAAACATCACATGAATAAACTGAGACTCCAATGAAACAATAAATTTTGACTTCCGTCTACTTTAGGCTAAAACATTTTATTTTAAAATTTCTATATATACATATATTACAAAATTTTTCTGCACACACCGCATCATGATGTTTTTAGTGTGTTCTGACCCCTGCTTCGAGGGTCTAAGGATCAGCTGCAGCAGCATCTAGAAGGAAATCAAGAAGCATCAATAGTATCATCAGACACAACATTGGTGGTATTGTCAGCATCAGCATCAGTAGCATCAGAGTCATTATCAATGGGATCAAAGTAATGAGAAACTGTGAGAAGGTGGAGGCTTATTTTGTTAATTTGATTCTCAGATGTTGTTTCTTTTGGAATGCTTGTTTCCAGGGTGATGCTATCATTGCAAGTCAGAGTTCAGAAGAACAAAGATAAATAGACACTAATGTTTAACAGGAAGATTTCTCTGCTTAGCCATTCAGAAAACACAAAGATTTCCCTGGGAGTGAAAAAAAATGTCCTCATTCCAGAATGGGAGACAACCGAGCCCCAATCAACATTACATGGTCAGTTCAGTTCATCTAAACAAGTTTTAATACATTATGTGAAAATTTTTCAGTAAATTGACAAAAGGAAACAATTTTCTCTGGTTTTAGGTAATTCTTAAATAGCCAGATAGAAGCATCAAAGTAATAATAATAATAATAATAATAATAATAATAATAATAATAATAAATAAAAGTTCATCTATTTTAGCAACTGCTGTGCTCTAACTTACCTGACCCTTTTTTGTTAGTGGGAGGGCCTTCAACATTTTCTTCATGCCCCACTTGTCGAATGCGATTTCTGAGCCCTGTCATTATTGATAAGAGTTGTGTCAAAAGCCACAGGAAGGGCATGAATAGCATCAGTAGCATCTGTGGGTCCAGGAGAAACCCAGGCACCCTATAAGTGCTCCTGTTATGGCCAGTGTGGTCAACTGACACTAAAGCATCATAAAAAACTTCAGCATCCTGAGTAGGGGCCAGATGTTCATCTAGGTCAGGAACAAGAGTGGCTTCCTCATCTAAAGAAAAGCTATCATACTTGTCTTCTGATCTGAGCAAGGTCAGAATGTTCAGGTTGACTCTTTCAGTAGAGTCTATGGAATAACAAGTGCTGAGACCAGGAGGAGTAGGCTCTGGGTCAGCACAGGGCATGTCCCTCGCATGCTCTGTGTAATCGGCTAAATAACTTATTAAATCCAACTCAATGTCGCTATCTGTTTCTGAGTCATGTGTCTCATCTGACTCAGCACTGTCAGAAGAACCTATGAAAAAAATGGGTTTAATGTATGCAATAGCCGCACTGTCTGCAGCACATTGGGAAGGAGTTATTTCAGTGTCAGCAGGAGCTCTGCTGCTGGCAGCACTGGTGGAAGGAATTGGCTCCATATCAGCAGTAGCGCCATTGGCAGCAGCACTTTGGGATGAAGTTGCCTCCATTTCCATGTTCAACAGCAAGTTTTCTCTGTTTGCCCATTCAGAAAACTCAAGGTTTTCGCTGGGAGTGATAGAAAAGCTCCTCCTTCCAAAAAAATCGCTGTCAGCAGCACTGGTGGAAGGAGTGGGCTCAATATCCATAGTTGTGCCAATATGAGCAGCACTGGTGGAAGGCATTGGCTCAACATCAACAGGAGCCTCAGGCACAGAAATTCTATGCTCCTGGGGTGCATGATGGAAATTTTCTCCTTTTCTTCCTCCAACCTATAAGGAAAATTGGCAATGTTACTTGAGATTGAAATTATTCACTGATTTTGCTCATTTTTATCACCGGTCTGCTAATGTCAGAATCTTGATTTATAGTCCCCAAAATGATTCTGTGTTCAAACCAACTTCATCACTAGCTACACTCACTGATATTCAGCAACCTCTGTTTACTTTCTGCTTGAGTAAAAGACCCAGAGTTTCTAGAAATCTTTGATGGGGACCTGCTTAGATTCATGCTTTCCTTTCTTCTGCTCTTTGCTACAAAACATTATTCTCTATAAAATGGAAAGATATAAAAAGAAAGGACAAAAGGTGTCCTCTCCTGTCTTTAGACCTGAATTTGGAATTCCAGTCAGATTAAGAGAATGGGACAGTGAGGTGCTTTGGGAACAAAATGAACCTCTCTCTTCTGCACCATATTCACCCTTCCCCAGTGAACAGCCTTTCACAGTTGCCCGTTCGGTACCTGGGATATCAGAACAGTGGAGCTGAATTTTGAAATGCATGAGCAAAGTATGTCACTACTTATAGCAGAAGGGAATTGCTGAGTTCCCAGTATGGATTTTGGACCTTTTATTCACTAGGTGAGATTATAATCTCTGAGTATTATTGCCTCCATGTGCTAACCTAGGCCTAGTCCTGAAAGGTTGTAGCCTCTGTAAAATTTAGCATAGGCCTCGTATATTTCGAGGATCTCATACTTACTGCTGATGAAGTACACCATTATTTCTGGCTCTTTATCTATTGCTGACAGGTTCAACTCAGCTGTTCTAGCTCAAAGCTCCTCTCCATGCTAACTGACTTAGTTTGGATTCTCTCTTGGCCTCTGCTGTTTTGCTCTTTGGCCTCAAACTAACTAGCAATTTTTTCTAATCTTCTGACTCCTTCATAATCTGTTTCATTTTGCCTTCACCTGTGTCTTGTTGGTTCACTCTTCAATATGTTTCTCTAAAAGGCTCCAGGGTAAAAAATGCCTCCTCTCCTCTCTTCTCCTCTCCTCTCCTCTCCTCTCCTCTCCTCTCCTCTCCTCTCTCCTCCCCTCTCCTCCCTTCTTCTCTCCTGTCCTCTCATCTGTGCTCCTCTCCTCTCACTCTCTCTCTTTCTCTCTTTAATTCTGTCTCTTTCTCTACACTATCCTTCAAATAGCTTCCCTTTCCTCTTTCTCCTTGAGAGAGTTCGGAATGTCCTGTTCTGTCAACTCTTTCTCTGATACATCACTTTCTCTGACATGCAATTAGATATCTTTTGCAAACAAGGTACTTCATTCTACAAACTAATTTTATCTTGATTGTTTAAGATTAAAGGTGCTAACTAAGGAAATGTCTGTATGTAGGCTAGAGGGATTAAAGTTTTGTGCAAAGGCTGAGCTAGAAATGAGTTTAATGAGTAAACAACACAAACAAGCACAAGTACAGCATGATCAAATATCCTGCAACACCATGAAGTCTGTTACACTGGGAGGGTTTACATAATGACCCAATCCAGCACCTCTGTGGCAGCATAAATGTCAACAGCCCCATAAGATCATATAATGCTTGCTCTCCAGATGGCTGAAATATTTTGAAACAGATTAGGAGTTGTGGCCTTTTATAGGATATATGTCATTGGAATGGACTTTAAGATGTCAGTAGACTTGTCTCATTACCACAAAGTTCTCTCTTTTCTGTGTGGGTGAAGATGTGATCTCTCAGCTGCTGCCTCAGTACCGTGCGTGTCTGCCTGAACCATGATGGTGATGTGTGTATCCACCTGGGACCATGAGCCCCATTTCAAATGCACCCTTTCTTCTACAAGTTGTCTTTCCCATGGTATTTTATTACAGCAATAGAGAGTAACTAATATAAACCACCATCTAGTTACAGTAGGAGTAACTGGAAAAGTCTGAAGGATTCATTCTGAGCTGTGAAGGGATTTTACCCAGCAGATTTGGTCACAAAGCAAGTGATCAAATTCCCTAATGCTAGCCCAGCTAGGATACTCAAAGAACCCATTGATTCGACCTAATAAATTTAGAAAATGTGAGTGTTGAAAATGGATTTGATGCTGCAAGGCAAATGGGAAGCCTCATCGACTTTCATGACATAACAAATAAGGTCTCCACACATTTGTTATTGCTGACATCTCCATGAAGGTCATAACATAGCAGTCTACTTTTGCCTTTCAGTACCAGGCTTGAGGATGGTATATGCTACTTACATGAAAAACTTACACACCAAAACATACTCTACATCGTCAAGCACTAGATCACAGAGAAGATTCAACAAAATAAGGTAAGAAGCACTGTTGATCATCATAAAACCACTCTGTACATCAGTTTGGAAATACCGCAGAAATCTAGATATAGTACTACCTGAAGATCCAGCTATACCACTCCTGGGCATATACCCAAAAGATGCTCCAACATGGAATAATGACACATGATCCACTTCATTCATAGCAGCCTTATTTTTAATAAACAGAAGCTGGAAAGAACCGAGATGTCCTTCTATAGAGGAATGGAGCCAGAAAATATGGTACATATACACAATGGAGTGCTACTCAGCTTTTAAAAAACAATGAATATATGAAATTCTTAGGCAAACAGATGGAACTAGAAAATGTCCTCAATCACCCCCTCCCATTTCTCTGTCCTGGTACTCCCCTACAATACTGGATCAATGCTTTTCAAGACCAGGGCCCTCTCCTTCCTTCCTTCTTGGGAATCATTTGATATACTAATTGTGTCTTGAGAATTCAGAGCACATGCTACACAGACAGAATACACATGCGAAACATTCATAAACTTAAAGTCAGTCAATTGAAGAAAGGAAACACAAATATGTTGGTTGCTCTCATGTTGACTCTGCCTACTTCCAGGAGCCTGTATTATCTATTTTCTGTAATTATATGAGTTCTCCCCGCTGTGTTACAAGCATGCTCATTTTCTGGTTTTTACTTTTGTTCCCATAGAATAAATTAATATCACTTACACTTTAGAACAGTGTTTCTCAACCTATCTGTCATGACCAAATGGAGGAGGGGCATAGAACAGACTCACACAAGTTGCCTAAGATCTTCTGAAAACACATATATGATATTACAACTGATATCATTATCCAACCTACAGTTATGGAGTAGCAACAAAACCAATTTTATGGTTGGGAGTCACCACAACATGAGGAACTCTATTCCAGGCTCACAGCATAGGAGAAGTTGAGAAGCACTGCCTAACACAGTGACTGGCAAGGAGTGAGGATATGCAGGAGTTGAAGGGAACGTTCAAGGCTGGGTTTCTCTTCTCTGATACTATTTGCAGTACTCAAGGCATAGGCACACACCCATCATTCCCCTTCACAACAAGCAAATATGTTACTTATCAAACTAGGGAGAATTACCATTGTGGATGCTTTTTCTTCACAACTGTCAGGTATTGGGTCTTCCTGAGAACATACATAAACTTCAGATTTTGTAAAAACCTTCCGCATCCTCTTCTGTAGTCTATGTAAAGTTTTGCAAGATTCTTTCTGCAGTGCAAAAGAAGGGAGCTAACTTTTTGTTTGCTTCTTGAATTAACTCTTTTGGTCTTGCATGCATGCTTTCAAATCAACTTTATTCCTTAGTAATCACAGGATATTGACACATGAAATGTAAACAACCATTATTAAACATGAACTGTCTCCTAATATGCCAATCTATTTACAAATTGCTAGGATATCCTCAAAAATATTTATGCTAGTCTAGTGGATGAGAAAATCATGAAATAAGAAACAGGATCTTGTTCTTCAGGTAAAGACTAAGCTCAATTCATAATGTGTCAAACGTTCTACATCTTGTATAAGATGGTCATTAATATTAATAAACCCTCTTGGTAGCCTTTTTCTTCCATTCCTGGAGGGCACAACATGCACATTTGTCCATTTAAAAATAAATACCAATTAAATTGCCAGTGCAATCCATATCATAATACCTGTGGAACAGCTTAACAGAAACACATTGGTCCACTGAGTCACATTCAAAAATCATTAAAATGCCATGTATCATTCTCATAGCCCCTCACTCTAGGGTTACAGGTTATACAGATCCAGGTTTCCCAACTGCCAACAGCTCATAGTGATGAAGCAGCTTCAGACTGAATATGGAAGTATCTCAGTAAAACACTGCAATATTTTAAGCACTTGAATGTGGCACAGAGAATATAAGTTTACATTATTTTAAATCACAAAATGAAGTACTGAAATGGAGCTATGTAGTAATTGATTTGTTGCTTCTAGCAATGCTGACTAATTGATGAAAGACACTTATTGTTTAACTAGATGGAGAACTTTCAACATACCATTATAAGAATCAAATAGACAAAGCTCTAATTCTTCATAATGCAAATTTCATGAACATATTACATATTGCTAAACATCCACTCTTTCATTCCAGTCTAAATGCAGATGAAAGAGAGAAACCAGAGATGCTCTCATGTATGGTAACAAAATAGGAGTGTCCAAGGATAGATACAACTTATGAGCATTGTGCTGAGAATAAAGGCACTTTGGAGATTCCTGGATCATCCAAATACCTGGACTTATTAAAATGTATGCTGGTCTATTATCACAGTCACATATTTAAATCAGTCTAAGGTGTATTCATCTCTCCAAACAATACTTTGTTAATCATCAAACATCTTCTATTATGAGAACTGCACTCAGTCTTCCACTCACTGTCTTTTAAGTCCATTCTCTTATTGGGCACCACTACCCATAAGGACTTACTGCTCACTTGCAATTTACAGAAAGTTCCACATCTGCAATATGGTTGCCTCTGAAGCACCTTTCCATATAAAACTAGCATAGTTAGACTACAGATGAATGAAGACAGAATTCATAAGAAAATTAATGTCACAAAAAAGCATTTTACCTTGTTACAGGAAGTGGGCCTGACATGGTCCCCTTTTATACACCTAGGAACAACAATGGTAGGTTTGTCAGGGAGCCTTTAGAATGAAAACATGCAACCTTCTTTCAACATTAGTTTTGTGGCTGGATCTCTTGTTCATGAATGAAAATCCTAGGGTAACTATCCACGAAAAATTAGGGGATTTTCTGTCATCACCACCTGTCTCACCATAAGGGCCTCAGGATACTGTAGCACATGAGGCCATCTGACCTCATGTGGATTCTGGGCATCCAAATTCCCATTCTCACACATGCATTGCAAGCACTTTATTCACTGGATCATCTCACTAGATGTGAATACTTGTCAGCATTTCATGCTGTGTGAGAGATATAATCAGTAATATGAACTTGGTTTGCTCTATAGTTATTCAGCTTGTGATTTCAGAAGAAATAAAGAAGCTGAAATTGTCTCACAGAGGCAAAGACATGTCCTGACTGTTGTGTTTTCTACAGATTAATATATAGTAAAATGCACACATTCTTACCACAGTGATGGTCTCGTCATTTGATCACTATCTACAAAAGAGAGAGGCATAATTTGTCATTAAACAACTGTAGGAAACATGACTATCATGTGCCAAGGCAATTTTTGAGACCCTATCGACTTTGAAACTATTTAGGAAAAGCCTTTAAACTGAATATTGATTTGTAAGCACTAAAAATTTGGGGAAATCATCCTTTCATTTTTCTTCTATTTTTAAAATACAAATTGAAAACCTTATCAAAAGTTACTGCTTTTGATAAATTGTGCAAAATACTTATGATGGTGACCACTATCAGACACAAGAAGAATCACCTTAGTCTGAATTATTATCCCACAGTGAACTGTTAAAATGGTAAGTTCATGTTGCCTTTGTTGCTTTTTGTCTCTGGCCTAGGGATGCTGGCATATCTCTTAGTGAGTGTACCCTTCATTTGCAGAAGTAAAAGGGGCTTCTTCACCTATTGACTTGAACATCCTTCACTATGGAGGAATATTCATTCCTAACAACTGGGAATCTCAATCTATGGTCACTATCATTGAAACACAGCCAAACATAAGAGACCTAAGTCCTTTACACAGCAATTCCAGCTGTGAGTATGACACGGTTCCAGAGCGATCAGTGAATTACTCTACAAGAGGACTGAGGATGATGCTAAAGCCCCTTAGTTCTAGCACTGGTCCCAGCTCATGTGCAGTGCAAAGAAGTTCAGCATCACCGTCCATTGCCTCCTGTGAAAAGACGCCTTAGTAGCTATGTGAACTGAACTATTACTCCAGTAAGAGAAGCATGGAAGATACTTAGGCACAAAGAAGCAATTCAAGGGAGTAATGCCTCACATGAAACATTTTTAAATTTTTTCCACATATAAAACACGGAGGGACTCAAGTATCACTCTGTATGAAAAGCATGCCCCCCAAACAAGATAAAACATGAACAATTCTTGTATGTTTCCTTTATAGTATGCAAGATTCGACTTACCTTCCTGTGCATTACCCATGGCCAGAGCAGAGCATTTGTCCCACTAAGAAATGGGCCTAGAAAGTGGCTCTGTAGTATGCCTTATGCCAGGCATGTGAGAAGCCTCTGTCAATCCTTATCACCACAAAGAAAGCTCCAGCACAGAAAGAAATTAACATAAAATCACCCACATTACACTAATACTGTTTCACCTCATGCTTATGTGAAGAGGGTCATTTAGATTCCTCTACACTATTCTCTGGCCGGTGTTTTCCAAAGGCAAAGTAGGTAGAAGAAGCTGTGGTAACAGTTGCTGAAGCCATAAACTCTGTGTTGTTTCTCCCATTGTGAGAATCATATCCAGAAAGAATGAATGGGCCCCTCCATGCTACAGAGGATATGATTTTTCTCAACCTTCCTTCTACTGTGTCAGTTTATTCTGTATATTATGTCTTGTAGCATATAAGCCAAGTATCACTATAAATTTGATAAGTAACAAAACTTCAGGAAAAGATTCTGTCAGAGAAGTTCATATGCAAGCTGTCTGCATAGAATGCTTAGAATAGCAGTTTTCATTCCCCAGCACAAGCAACAAAAGTCAGCCACAAAACATTTTTTAAAACGTTCCTGAGTGAAACAGTTATTTATAATGTGTAGATATACACATTTAAATGGAAGAAAATGAAAAATAATCAGAAGATAATATATGAATTATCAAATAATTTGAAACTGAGAAATTCTATCAAGGAAAAAATCCAGATGGCCATAATGATATTTAGTCCTTGAAAAATATAGTGAAAGTAATTGAATACTCTATTTTTGTTTTCTTGTCGTGATCACATTTTATGGACACTGACACATATAACAATATGTAGCCAACAATATGATGTATCTATTATAAAAACTTAAAAAACATCCATTTCGTAAAAAGCCAAATGCTGTTATGTGACTAGAGAGGACCCACATCATGGAATAGGTGAAAAATTTTTAACTTATTAAAGATGATACATCAGTACATTGTTTAAAATAAACCAACATATTACAGCTGATATCATTGAATTTAAAATTTCTTAGAAATAATTACTTAAATAAATCTGAATCATAAAAATGTTTGGCAGCAAATTAAGAAAGGATATAACTATGGAATTCTTGATATCCTTACTTACTTACTATTCTAGCAGGAACAAAACTCTTTGTATAATTAAGATAGAATCAGTATAATAGTTACCGTTAATCTTACCAGTATTATACTGCAAAGTGTCTTTCGGAATGGATTTCAGCTGTCCTCGTGGTCTTCCTTTATTTTTATTACTATTAAAATATATTTAATAGTCATATAAAACATTAATGAAAGGCTTTGAATTCTTTGTTTTTTGACATCCTAATTTATATTCCATTACAAATTAAAAACTATTAATTTTTTCTTCAACCAGTTGATTACATTTGGAGACACTTTCCTTACAACTTTTCCTAATGTGGAATATAGGGGAGAATTTAACCCATGAAAATTAGCCCAAAAAACCCGTGTACAGATACAGAAAAATGTTGAGTGTGCACACACTCTCTCTCTCTCTCTCTCTCTCTCTCTCTCTCTCTCTCTCTCTCTCTCACACACACACACACACACACACACACATACACACACAAAGTCACTAGTACCTCTTCAGCCTTTGTTGTGAAAGCTGTACTGACTGGTATTTTTACTCTATTGACTCAGTGTCATTCTTTGCCCCTGGAGCAGCACAGTACCTTCTTCTCATGGTGCTTTGTGCATATTTCACTGACTATGATGTTACCACCCAAGAGGTTGGTTTCTGGATCATCAAGTAGATTTCCAGAACTTTGAAAATCCCACCACAGCATTCACAATGTTCAACCTGCTCCTTCATAACTCATGCATGAATGAATTCTGAAATCACAATCTGCCTGTTTCTGGGCCAAACAAGAATTTCTAAGATTTAATAAGATAATGACAAGAGAAAAGGTCAATCAAATCTAGTGGACACTTGCAGTTTTACAGTGAAACTGTTCAGAATTCCAAATAGAAGTTAACGTGTGTATTTTGCAAGGAGTCTGAATAGTTTTAAGTACTAAAGTTTTGAATATTCACTTTCAACATTAGCTTTGATGATTTGGAGAATTTTCAAACATTGTCAATATAATTGTCCTCTCTTGTGGAAGTAATTAATCACAATGAGCACAGAATTAGCTTGAAATACAACTTTAAATTTTCTACCAACCCAGTGTCTAAACAGCAATGGATGGGCCTTCACCTCTATGTTCATGTCCAACTGATGTGGAAGACAAAAGCCAACTTTGTAGAGAGGCAAATATTAGTTACAGTGTCATTCAGATAATCTGTTGACAGTAAAAGGATTCATTACTGTGGAAAACAGATCATGGGAACAGATCATTGATGGATGGAGCATCTGGAAGACATGGGTGTCTTCCACTTACTATGAAAGATGCTACACCTGACAAAATGGTCCTCTGCATGTAAATCTGGTGTCAGAGAAGGAAAGAAATGTGTTGGTATTCTGTAGTAATGACTGAAAATGGAGAACCACCCCAATTTATGTAAACTTTCAGACAAGAAAATGCCTGAATGATAGCTACTAGTGTGGGTCTTAGTTCACAGATGAATCCAGTAAGGCTTTGCAAAGCCAAAGCTTAGATGGACAAACATGGGCAGAACTAATCCCAGCAGACTTTTTTTCCAAACTGCAGAATTGGTTCTTGGAAATGGTGGGGAAATATAATGTACATGTTCATATGAACCACAATGAGCAAGTTTTCAAGGAAATAATATATGCATAATACTGTGGAACTTGTAAGACAAAGGACTCAAAGTACTCCCACCATAAATTTGCTTCTTCTCATCGAATTTACATACTATTACAGTATTGTTAAACCTTACCTGGACAAAGGCCTTTCATCTTTAAAATAAAAGACTTCTGAAACTAAAAACAAAATATATTTTATTACAACTATACAAAAAACTTACATATAAAAATGATCAGACTCATTGTTAGTATCAATAGTTAGTATCTCATAGTTTCTATGAGACAAATCTAGAGACTATTCTAGAATATATATTCATTTGTAGCAAATTACTTCATATAAAGCTATTCCATTCTCTGTATATTTCAAATCAAGGATGACAGTAGTTTATCAAACATTAATGCCTAAAAATAAATACACACACAAACAATTGGGATGATGTTAAATGAACTCTCTCAGACTGATAGAGAGCAAAATCGTGAACAGAAAAATCAGCTGTTTCAAAAATAACTTCTTGTGATTCTTTTTAACCCTAGGCTGATGGTTCTGGAAAGAATTATAGATTGAATCTGGTAGCATACTATTTGAATCTGAACGCTTAGGAGGCAAAAGCAGAAGGATTGCAGAGATTACCTAGACAAACAGAGCCACATTTAGTGAGACCGTGCCTCAACCCCTCTGCGAAAAAGAGTAAAACCCAGAGCTGAGCTACAAGCTGTCCCCTGAGTGCCATTATTTGGCCACAATTTACCCAATATAAGCAGGCCTACTGCACCAGGAACATCTAAGTTAGACCTCATCTCAGAATGCTCTGCCCATTTTCCAGGAGATATACACTATCCCCTAATTTAGAATATCCAGGCAAAGGCAGCCCACCTCAGAACTCCTTCACCATAAACACCGAGGGATAACCAGTTGGCTAAATGTCACCCTAAGAACACAAACAATGAGAGCTATTTCAACATGTCACATCAGAGGCCTGGTATCCTAGTATAACAAGCTCTGGATATCCTAACATGATCAAAGCAGAATAAAATGTCATTAAATCCAATCTTATGAAGATGATAAAGAAATGTAAAGGCAAAATTTACAAATCCTTTAAATAAACTGGAAAATGCAATCAAGCTGGTAAATAAAATGAATAAAACAATTCAATACCTGCAAATGGTCCAAGAAGCAGTAAAGAAAACAGAGAGGGAACCTTGGAGACAGAAAACCTAAGAAAGAAAACAGTAACAGAAGCACAGACAACAGAATAAAAACAATGGAAGGGTGGATCTCAGGTATAGATGATATGATAAAAGAAACTAGTACATCAACCAAAGAAAATGTTAAATCTAAAAAAATTACTGCCTCAAAGTATTCTGATATTCTGAGTCACTGAAAAATCCTACTGAGAATAATCAGAATGGACAAGAGTGAAGACAGTACCAGCTGCAAGGACAAGAAAATATTTGAAAGAAAATCATAGAAAAATTCACCCAACCTAAAAAACAAATGCCTGTCAACATAGAAGAAGATTACAGAACACCAAATTGATTGGCCTTCCCAAGAAATAATAATCCTATGCTCTCTGTTCTATGCTCTATGATCAATGACCATTGGAGAAAGAAAAAATCAAAGACTTTCTAGAATTCAATGAAAATGATGAAGGCACAAAGTATCCAGATTTATGGGACACAACAAAAGCAGTGCACAAAGGAAAGTTCATAGAACTTTGTCCATTCCGAGGAAATTGGAGAGACTTCATACTAGTAATCTAACCGCACATCTGCAATCTGAAGAAAAAAAAACATAAGCAAGCACACTCCAGAGGAGCAGATGGCATGAAATAGTAACATAGAATACTAAGAATCAACAAAACCAAGAACTGCTAAATCAAATCAACTCTGAGATTCCATTCAACACACATCACTAAAGAAAAGACAAAGCTATACCATTCCCCAACATAGATCCAAAAGATACTCCACCATAACACCTCAATCACAGTTCCTCAACTATGTTCATAAATCCTTTATGTGTTTATTTTTTGTTTTTGTTTTGTTTTGGGGTTTGTTTGGTTTTTTTGTTTTTTGGTTTTTTTTTTTTTTTGGTTTTTTTGTTTGTTTGTTTGTTTTTTCGAGACAGGATTTCTCTGTGTAGCCCTGGCTGTCCTGGAACTCACTCTATAGACCAGGCTAGCCTCGAACTCAGAAATCCACCTGCATCTGCCTCCCAAGGACTGGGATTACAGGCATGCGCCAACACCAGCCAGCTAAAACCTTTATTTGTAAAAGCCATTACCTTAGAGTAAAAGGCTGGAAGACAATTTTACAAGCAAATGGTTTCAGGAAACAAGCCAGAGAGGCCATTCTAATATCAGATAAAATTGACTTTCAACCTAAAGTCATCAAAAGAGACCCAGAAGGTCACTTCTTGCTGGTCAAAGGGAAAATCCACCAAGAAGAACTCCCAATACTGAACATCTATGCTCCAAATGCAAGGGCACCCTCATTCATAAAAGAAACTTTACTAAAGCTTAAAGCACACATTGTACCTAACACAATAATTGTGGGTGACTTCAGCACCCCACTCCCTCAATGTACCAATCAGGAAAGCAGAAACTAAACAGGGACACAGTGAAACTTACTTTGGACCAATTGGACTTAACAGATATATATATAGAACGTTTCACCCTAAAGCAAAAGAATATACGTTTTTCTCAGCACCGCATGGTACCTTCTCCAAAATTGATCGTATAATTGGTCACAAGACAGATGTCAACTCCCATGCCTCCTATCAGATCACTATGGAGTAAAAGTGGTCTTCAATAGCAACAAAAACAACAGAAAGCCCACATACACATGGAAACTGAACAATACTCTACTCAGCGACACCTTAGTCAAGGAAGAAATAAAGAAAGAAATCAAAGACTTTTTAGAATTTAATGAAAATGAAGGGACAACCTACCCAAATCTATGGGACACAAATGAAAGCAGTGCTAAGAGGAAAACTCATAGCAATAAGTGCATCCAAAATGAAACTGGAGAGAGCATTCACTAGCAGCTTAACAGCTTACCTGAAAGCCCTGGAACAAAAAGAAGCTAATTCACCCAGGAGGAGTAGAAGACAGGAAATCATCAAACTAAGGGCCAAAATCAATCAAGTAGAAATGCAGAGAACCATACAAAGAATAAACAAAACTAAGAGCTAGTACAACCATTCTGGAAATAAGTCTGGCGGTTCCTCAGAAAACTGGTCATGATACTTCCAGAGGACCCAGTCATACCACACCTAGGAATATACCCAGAAGATTCCCCAGCATGCAATAAGGATACATGTCCACTATGTTCATAGCAGGCTTATATATAAAAGCCAGAAGCTGGAAAGAACCCAGTTGTCCCTCAACGGAGGAATGGATATAAAAAATGTGGTATATATACACAATGGAGTACTATTCAGCCTTTAGAAACAATGAATTCATGAAATTCTTAGACAAATGGATGTAGCTGGAGAACATCATACTAAGTGAGGTGACCCAGTCTCAAAAGAATACCCATGATATGCAGTCACTGATAAGTGGACATTAGCCTAGAATCTTGGAACACCAAAGACATAAATCACATACCAAGTGATGTCTGACAAGAAGAAAGGAGTGGACACTGGTGCTAGAATGGACAAAAGCATCATTTTGGGGAAGTACAAGATCAGGGAAGTGAGAGGGGGTGGATGAGGGAGCAGGGGGAGGGAAAAGGGCATGTGGGACCTTTGGGGGTGGGGAACCAGAAAAAGGGAAATGAATTGTAAATATAGAATATATCCAATAAAAAAATAAAACAAGGAATCTATGAAATTTGAAGGCAAATAAATGGGATTTAAAATTTTCACCTGAGTGTGGCAATACAGACCCACAAATGCAGATGTGGTAAGTACTCACTTAGAAGTGAATACTTTTTTACCCATATAGTACAGAATAATCATGCTAAAATCCACAGACCTAAAGAAGCTACAAAATGAGGGCCCAAAGGTAGATGCTTGTATCTCACACAGAATGGAAAATAAAATAGACATCAGGGATCTATTTGGGGGGGATTTTTGGGAGATGGGAAGGGGAACTAATGTGGGAGCAGGTATAGGTAGTAACAGGGAGAAAAGATACCAGGAGGGACTTCCAGTGAAAGGAGGAGAATACCAACACACTCACAATAGCATCAAGCCAAAATTCATCTTACCTACAAGATATTCAGGGATTAAAATGGAACAGAGATTATTAAGGGAATAGCCACCCATTAACTGGTCCAACATGAGACACACCCTGTGGGAGAGAGCCAATCTTTTTCACCATTAATGATATTCTGCTATGATTGCAGACAGGAGCCAAAGATTACTCTTCTGAGAAGCTTCATCCAGCATAGGATGGAAGCAGATGTATGCACCCACACCCAATGATCAAAAGGAGTTTGGAGAGTCTTGTGGAAGAGTTGCAGAAGGACATTGAACACAAAGGAGTGCAGTGTTATTTGAGGGTTCAGGGACACCACAAGAAAACCTACAGAATCAACTAACCTGGGCCCATGAGGGCTCACAGAGATTGAACCACCCATGAAAGAGCATGCACGGCTACACATAGACATCCTCCCCTTATGTAGCAGATGTGCAGCTTGGTCTTCATATGGGTTCTCTAAAAACTGAAGTGAGGACTGTTATACACTATTGGATGCATTTGGATTCCTTTCTGTTAGTAGAGCTGCCTTGTCTGGTCTCAGTGGGAGAGGAACTAAAATCTCTACTCTTATTTAGGGTAATAGGACCAGCTACTATATAGTATATCTTTATTCATTGTAAACACATTACCTTCATTAAAGCTGACATGCTTCACTTTCTGGGCTGGTGTCTTTGTCCTGTGACATAGGTTTAAAAGTTATCATTATTGTGCTATTCATAAGAAAAACATTTTGCAAGTGTATTAAGTACTTTATGTTTGAGTCCTTACTCTATCGTACTGTGGATGGTTACTAACAATATTTTTTTGAAACAGGATCTCACTACAGGGCATGCTGGTTTGAAATCTGCTGTATGGACCATGTTGGCCTTAACTCACAGAGATCTCTATATCTTCTACTTCCAGAGATCCGGGATGAGATTCATGGGGCCAACAGGAATAGACAAACAATGTTGAATTCATATTTCAGCACTTGACTGTGATTGATGACTACTATCCTTCCCAGCTTTTCTCAAGAGAAAACATGAGGAATACTAAGCACTTAATTAAATACAATCAAAGTGCTCATACACCCCATACACACATACAAACAAACAAAACACACTTATAACAAGAATTAAAGACACGATAGGGCATGCTCCACATGATATGTTTGTTGACACTTATGGAAGACTAGGAGGAAGGATTCCAGGCCTGAAGGAGGTAGGAACTCCAGAGGATAACCAACAGAATCAGATAACTTGGACACTTAGGGCTCTCAGAGACTGAACCACCTCCCATAGAAAAAACATGCACTGGACAGACACCTCCCGACACATAAATAGCAGATGTACAGCAAAGTCTTCATATAGATACCAATCAACTGGGACTGGGGCTATTGATAAAGCTGTTGCCTGTACGTGGGGTATATCCTTCTAGCTGAGCTGCCTTGTCTGGCCTCAGTGAGTAGAGGTGCCTACCCTTGCAGAAACTTGAAGTGCCATTGTGGGGACATACAGGGGATCCCAAGCTGATCAGAGGTGAAGAGGAGGAGGGACAGAGAAAGACTGTAGGATGGGATGAACAAAATGGGGTCAGTGACCTAAATGTAATGTGAACTAAATAAAATTAAAATAAGTTATAAAAAATTAAAGGTTTGAAATGAGAGTGAGCTACCTCTCCCAAGACTCATCTTAGAGCACAGAGATATTATTTGGGCATAATGGCTCAACATAAACAGGTATACATGTGTATTAAACAGAAAATTCAAGCATAAATAAGTGAATTTCATATTGAAAGGTCATATAGCATTGTAAGAACAACCTGTTTCAGAGCTAAACATTCACAGAATCCAGGACAAAATTTAAATGCTAAAGTACCAGACTCTGTGGAAAGACATGAACTACTTATATACCCACTTTGAAAGCTCCATCTGAAATGGGGAAGAAAAGTATCAAACTGTGGAATAACCAAGGTTGCTGGGTTCTTATACTATGACAGTTAAAGAACATCTTCCAGTGAAAGTTCCTTTTCTGCTGGGTTGGACATTTCAAAACTCAAACAGATCATTAGGAAACACTATTTGTTACCTGGGGTAATGCTGTCATCTTCGGGGTCATAGGATATAAAATTTCAGACTTAGGGACTATTGGTGTTCATCCATGATAGAACACTTACCAAGGACCTATGGCCCTTAATTCACTGACAAACACTGTCCAAAGCAAAAATATGACAGTCGAGTAACAAATGATCTACCTTATTCTTTAGCTTGGTTGATGGTTCATGAGGTGAACTACTGAACTAGGTAGAGATCCCTGGTGTGTGCTGTTCTCGTGTTGTATTGAAACAGCCTCTTTTCCAGCTCCTACTTCATGTGTGCTAAGCTTTCTAACTATGTGTCTCCGAGTTTCTCGCCATCTTCCTATCATTTTAGTATTTCTGACTTAAGCAATTGTGACCCTCAAGAACAGCACTAATATTGAAGAAAAGCAGAAAATGTACCCATTTCTCTCTTTCGGTGCATGTGCCTTTGCACACATCGCCTCTAAAAATTTTACCATTTCAGGATTCTGTTCATAGGCTGCCAACTGCAGGGGGGTCAAGCCATACTGTAAAGGAAAGAATATTGCAATTTACAAAATGTGTTGTTTCTCAATGAAAATTCATCACAGATTTTATGAGCATAAACACAGTGTGTTACAAGGGTTCATTTATACTACAACACCTGTTGCACTGTCCCACACACAGCTGTCTTCTTCAATTTGACACTTTTCCCTGTCCAACACTGTCTATGAACAACATTCCCTTCCAGAACACTCCCCAACATTCAATGGTTCCGGTCTTACCTCATGGAGTAGGCCCTCCATTGACACAGTCCTGATACAGAGAGTAAAGTTTGCTAAGTCCCTGTTGAGGGAGTATGCTCAAGAGGTGTGTGGAGCAGAGTATCTCATACTGTTTTTCAAATACATTTCTTTGCTAAACTAAGAATAATCTCACAAGCTCAGTAGCATCTCTTATGTATATCAAAGTTTTTAAAATTAAATGATTTTTCATATTTTCTCCAATGAGCAAATGTCCTAATTTTCCTGTCACCTCTCTCATTTTCCACTCTATTCTCATCCGTGAATCAAACCCACATCAGTACCTTATTTGCAACAACACATTTCCATTTATTCTACAATCATTTAACGTGAAATGAATTTATTTAATTGTCTGTGTATATGTGATGCATTTGTGGTCCTAAACACTTTAATTTTGAATGTTAAAATCAAAGCCCATTCTGAGACAAAAATATGCTATGCTGTGCTATTTTTTTTTAACTAACTACAAAAAATATGAAAAACATATTTGGAGAAAACAGCATTGCTGTGAACATACTCAGTAAGAATGCTAGAGCTTCTGCATGTAGAAAATAGATGTGAGTGTCACTGCTTGAAATGCACTGGGAATGAAGTTGAGTGAACTTTACCTGTGTTTTGGCTTCAATATCTACGTTGTGCTTCAAAAGCATTTTGACTATCGGTATGTTACCCCTGGATACAGCATGGTGGAACGCTGTATTCCCACTGAAATCGATCACATTTGGATCAGCTTTGTAGTTGAGCAATACAGAAACACAAATGAGATTGTCTCGCTGAGCCGCCTGTGGAAATTCAACAAGAAAATACATCTTCAATTCAAGGAATCCAAGAGAGAGATTTCTACCATCGCACTGAATAGATTCCCGTAAGTCAAACACATAGTTTCAGTGATGTACATTTTCTCTCTATTTTGACACAAAGTCTTCTTAAGTACCCCAAGCCTGCCTACTTTTATGATCTCCCCAAAGCATCTTTTTACAAGTGGCAGAATTTAAAAGTTCTGCCAACACACGTAGATTTTCTGACAATTCAGTTCTGCGCTGGTTGGCTGGTGGACTGCAGAGATTAGTTGTTTGGATAGTTTTTGTTCTCTTTGCCAGTTTGACATAGGCTAACACACCTGGAAGGATCCTCACTTAAGGAACTACCCCTATCAGACTTGCCTCTGGGCAACTATATGGAATATATTTTTGATGTAGATGGAGGTAGCAAGGCCCATGGGTTTGGGTGTGGGCACACCTGGAAGAAAGTCCTCCGTTGTATGAAAATAACCCGCACAAGCCTTGGTAAAAGTCACAGAAAAGCTCAATTCTCCCATAATCTCTAGTTTAGCTCTTCCCTCTGGTTCCTGATTTGAGCTCCTGCCCTCGTTCCCCTTGAGAATGAACTGTGACTTGTAAATGTAAGCCAAATAACCATTTCCTTTCCTGACATTTTTTTGGTCAGTGTTTTATCACAGCAACAGAACCAAACAAGGACAACCTCTAATCCATTTCATACTGAAACAGATGACCAATAGCTACCTTAATCAAGGGTGTGCAGCCTTCATCATCCTGGATGTTAATGTTGGACTTATTTTCCAATAATAGTAATACCACGTCTGGATGGTTGTGAGCACATGCATAATGGAGGGATGTCCTGCAAATGGAAAAGACATTTCTTAAAGCTATATAAGAGTCCAATCACTTTTAAGTACTAAATAGTATGAAGGTAAATTCCTTCTGATATAAGAAAGGAACTGGAGGATTCTTATTTGTTTATGTCTACTCAGATGTTCATTTGCTGTGCTAGGGATATAGTGCCTGGATGACCCGTTTAAGGCAGCATTCTTAAGACTTTCATCCTGCAAAACGCAGCCTGTCAGAATCATAGAAAAGTTCCCAGTAAATTGATCTCAGCTTGAATTTAAATCCTACTCTACTATCTGGTATTTAATAGTTCCTCCTTGGGATTTCTATGAGCCTCATGACTCCATTTTCCAATCCAAAGAATGGAGATTAAACATAGTAGCTATCATACACAGGGGGGCTCTGATGCTTCCGTTTGGATTGGCAAGAACTCTGCTACAACAATAGAAGCATTTATAGCTCCTAAGAATTCAGCCTTTGCTAGTCATGATAAAGATTTCTCTTAGCTGGGCAGTGGTAGCACATGCCTGTAATTCCAGCATTCTGGGAGGCAGAGGCAGGCAGATTTCTGAGTTCGAGGCCAGCCTGGTCTACAGAGTGAGTTCCAGGACAGTCAGGGCTATTCAGAGAAACTCTGTCTCCAAGAAACCAAATAAAACAAAAAACAAAAAATATACCTCTCTTCACCCACCAGGTCTTGAACATGATAATCCTCCTAACTCATACTAAATAGTGGCCAGTGACACTGGGGTTATTTTCCTTTTTCATTCACATTTTAGCCTCACTAACTTTGGAATTTCATTAATCATGTCTATTATTTTGCAACAATAATTGGCAATAAATTTAACTTTCTTTATCTACAAAATAAAAGAGTATGCGGAAACCCAATGTGACTTTTATTAAATAAAATATGGCAAAATCCAAACAGAAATGGAAAATGTACAGATCACTTGTATCTAAGTAAATTTTTATCAACAAACAAAATTCTAAAGTCTCAGTCATCATTTCTTTGATGTATTTTCATTTCTACATTTCAATTATTTTTTAAATTAGAGACTAGAGGTTTTATTTGTAGATACACAAGAACATTCTAGTGAGACACTCCTCATAAAAATACAGAGGAACAATTTTAACTATGTAAATAGAAAGTTTTCAGGATAGGCCTATATGAAACATTTCCTTAGAGATTCCTGAACATATTAACAATCAAAAGTTTCAGCCTGTATCTGAAAAACAAAACCATTGATTTTACTATCTCCCCTATTTAAAAGAAATTATTTATATTGCTAAAAAGGACTCAGTGTGTTGTGTAAACATTATTGACAAATATTTGATTTTTTTGTATACCTGCTGATTTCCTGGGTAAAGGAAAAAAGAAAGATGCTCTCCTTCCTTCTCTATTCTACAATGCCCACCCAACATGCAGAAGTCTGTCCTGGGGAAGACTGGAGCTAGGGAAGAAAGCATCTTTAAAGTAGGATTGCAGAAGGAAGAGAGGAGAAGAGGGACATCTAATTAGGCACACAGGCTCTCTTTCATCATTCCTGAGTCTTAAAACCTCATTGACACTTGCCCGCCCTGCCTCGTCTGTGGACAGGAGACAAGGTGCAGGTTAGGCCAGGAGCAGGTCAGCTTAAAGAGCGGCAGCCTTAATAAACTTGGGAAGAAGATAAAGCTCCAGGGTGGAGCCATTCTCTGTCCACTGTGAAGCATAGCAGACTGGGGCCTAGCATAGAATTCCTGCATTTACACTAAATTCTTACAAGTCACGCAAGGTTCCGAGTGCAGTTGGCACCCATCTCACATGGAGAAGTACAATGCTTGTGACAGAGAAGGAATAGAGGTTGTTGTTTGATTTAAGACTCTAATTCTGTAGCCCAAGATGGCCTTGACCTCATGGCAATCCTCCTGCCTCAGCCTCTCAAGTGCTTATGATCGATGTGAACTCCTACATTTGGCTAGGTATTGGCCCTTAGGGAAGGATTGCCAAATGACCCTTTGTCAAACTATCTTTCCTAAACAGATAGTAACATATTTCTTTTTCATTCCCATGAATAAAAAGTTGTCTTCTACAGACTATAAACTAACAGATGAGAATCTTTATCTTCATTACGTCAGACATTACATTTTTGGAGAAAAGGAAATACTATGCTACCTTTCTCAATAAATCTTTTCATTCTTAGGAAATTATTAGTTTAATTTTTGAAAATTTAATATGTATGATATTTTGTCTGCAAGTATGTCTATTTATAACTTGAGTGCAGTGCCCACAGAGGTCTGTAGAGGGAGCTGGATATCCGGGAGCAATAGTTTCAGATGGCTGTGTGCTGCCATGTGTGTGCTGGAGATTGAATCTGGATCTACAGCAAGGGCAGCCAGTGCTCTGAACTGCTGAGCCATCTCTCTGGGTGTGAAAGTTGTTACTATCAAGAGACAGGGTTTTGCTATGTTGCTTAGGCTGACCCGACTCCAGGGCTCCAGTGCTGCTCCCCTCCAGCTTGGTGTGAGCTAGAGCGAGGGCACGCGCCATTGTGGGCAGTTTCAAAGTTATTTTTAAATGAGTAAATATTTTCTTTTCTAGACAGGGTTTCTCTGTATAACCCTGGTGGTTAGCTCTGTAGGACAGGCTGTTCTTGAACTTGGAGATCCGCCTGCATCTGCCTCCAAAATGCTAGGATTAAAGGCCTGCTCCACCTCTATCACCCAGCTTTGGAGAATTTGTGTCTGTGTGCTTTTACATTACAAATTTAAAGGACTTTTTTAAAATAGTGCTGGGATTGATTGAAACTAGTCTCAAGTATGCATGGCAAATACTCTCTACCACTGAACTATGTTCCCAGGCCATAAAATTATATAGAAGGTATAGAAAACTGTGTAGACAGATTAATACTGACATTATACTAAGCTACACAGTTTTATTCCTAGAAGAGTATCTCTCTTGGATACTGTCGTCAAATGAATCTGAGTATCTTTTGTCATCACAGAGTAGAAATTTATGCTTTCCAAGCTCCAGTGCTTGATGTTCAGAAGGGTTTAAGCAAAATAAAACAGGGCTCCTACGAGTTATGGTTCATTTCATTTAATATTTAAATATATCGAATATAAGGATGTTTGACTGGGCAGAGAAACATAATGGTCTAAGAATGGGAAGATCTAGAAAGAGAGTAGAATTTGTATTCTATACAGTAGATATCTAAGTTATGTGTGGGGGAATAAATGGACTAACTGAAAATCTACAGTTTGACAATTCAGTCTTTTTAAAGAAAATATTCAATAAGCAAGAGACTATCTTCAAAGTATAATTTATAATTTATTCTATTACGTATATGAAACTTGAATTTTAAGACTCATTAGCCCCTTAGAACTACAAACAATCAAGAATCATGTAGACTACAGAAAATCTACTATTATGTGATTGCTTCTCCTTCATATACTATAAAGGAATAAAAATAGGAAATAAGAATGAGGGGCTGGGGTGAATGGTAGAACTCAATTGGTAAATCACTAGCCCTGAAAACCTGAGTGCAGATATGGGGATAAGGGGATCCCCAAAGCTTACTTGCCTGCAAGTCTGAGAATCAATGTGTTCCAAGAGAATAAATTAAACATGCCATGGATGTGAATGAATAACCATGTCTCTAAAACTGAGGGACCATGTGATGGAACCCACAGGGAAGCATGATGTAGGCCATCAGGTCAGTCCCCAGAACCCACAATGCTGCCAAAGACAACTGTCCACTGGCGAATCCTCTGACCATCACACACTGAGCTCCACATGTGTGGGAAACAAGAAAGTGAGAGAAAGACAATGTACTTCTCTTTCCTTCACTTGTGTATCAATGCACACACAACATGTACCTAGGGTACAGGGTCAGTTCAAAATGACTTTGATCCATTAGCAAACATGGGTATTTGATATTGATCTAAGATTTCTCAGTGATTTTTTGCATTAA
Source organism: Apodemus agrarius (assembly GCA_964023405.1). Classification (NCBI taxonomy): domain Eukaryota; kingdom Metazoa; phylum Chordata; class Mammalia; order Rodentia; family Muridae; genus Apodemus; species Apodemus agrarius. The sequence continues at coordinate 13,785,074 of OZ030015.1, forward strand.
AGTTGACAATTTATCTTATGATAAACTGTGCATTGTTGAATAATAGTATTTATTAATGGCCTATAAAGACAACTATAGACAGGTGGCTTGGTAGTTAACAGCTCTAGTTTTGTTTTCCAGGATACTCAGGTTTGATTGCTAGCACACACATGGCAGCTTACAACTGCCAGTAGCTCCAGTTCCAAGGGATCAAGCACTTGATTCTATCACACATGGCACACCAAAAATGCACATAGGCACAACACCTGTGTCTGTGTGTGCTTCTCCATGTCTGTGTGTGTGTGTGTGTGTGTGTGTGTGTATGTATGTGTGTGTGTGTGTGTGAGAGAGAGAGAGAGAGAGAGAGAGAGAGAGAGAGAGAGTTTCTTTGTGTGTTTGTCTACAACATTTAATTGTATATAAAAATAAAATGATGTACTTTGACTAAGGCCTAGGAGCTACTGTTCTAGGCTGTGCAGGTCTCATATGTCTAGGAGCACTAAACAAGTAGACAATGCAGGGGACCCAATGAAAATGAACATGAGCATGCCATCTCTCCTCCATTAGGATGTAGGCCTGGAAGTTGATTTTCCTACCTGCTTGTCTCTGAGTGTCCTGACAGGTCCCACTCCACTCTGTCCACCCCCTTCCCCTCACCAACTCCAATGCCCATTACCTGCTCCTCCTATCAGATTCATCGACATGATGTTGCCCGTAGTGAAGTAATCTCTCAGTGGTATCCACGTCACCCACACTGGCTGCTCGTTGCAAGGGGCCTGTGGGGTCATACCCGATCAGGTAGAGGGGATATTTGTTTCTTCTTTGACGACGCATGCATCTACAGCCCAGACATGAAGGCCACAGACGGGTGTACCAGCGTCCCCGTTGCGGGACGTTTCTTTTCTGGGCATCTCCCTCCATTATGGAGGCCTAGGGCCTCGGAGGGCCTCCTTTCCCTCTCTCCCCTCCCTTTAGCTGATCACTGTCTTACAAATTCGATAATAAAACAAAACAAATAACTCTTCCAAACAAAATGCTAGAGAGTCCAGCAGGTTCAGTCACAACTGAACTATACTTCAGTATACACCAGTACGGCTGTGCTAGCACCACCACTGTGACATGGCTGTGAGGTCACAATGGTGCTATGCTAATGTTCTATCGATGCCTGACTCAGACTGCAGTGGCACGAGCCCAAGTATGTAATACACTTATGTACTGAGTTCATTCTTTGAAAGTACACAATCTAGTAGTGCTCTCCTAGTATGTCATTAAAATTATGCACCCATCACCCTATTTATTAAAAAGAACATTTTTATCTTTGAGAAGTTATCCTGGGGCCATTAGAAGTTACTCTTCATTCCTCCAGAGTCTACCACCTACCAGATTGTTAAGCACCAGCTCAACACATCCCTCTTTGATGACAGAAGTGTTACCTCCTAAAATAGGAACTTAAATTCAGGTTATATAGAGTATCAATAAAATGTCCTTTTCAACAGCCCTTGATATGTGGGGGTTTCTGTGGGTCCCACTCCAACTTCTGCTTTATATTTCTCATTGTGTTGGGTATTGTGGTAGTGGCTGCTGCTGCTGCTGTTTGATTTTTGGTTTGGGGGATTTTTGTCTGATTTATTGATTGATTTGAGACACACACAGAGAGAGACACACACAGACACAGACAGGCACAGGTAGAGGGACACGGACACAGAGACACAGACACAGACACAGACATAGGCACATACACAGACACAGAGGGAGAAATGTGTGTGTAGCCCTAGCTGTCCTGAACCTAGCTCTGGAGACCAAGATGGCTCTGTAGATCAAGGAGCCTGATATAGTTGTCGAGTGAGAGGCTCTGTCAGAGCCTGACAATAACAGAGGCAGAGGCTTGCAGCCAACCATGGCATCCACAATGGAGGAGTTAGGAAAAGAACTGAAGGACCTAAGAGTTTTGCAACCCCACAGGAAGAACAATAATATCAACCAACCAGACCACCCCCAGAGCTCCCAGAGACTAAACCACCAACCAAAGAGTACACAAGGAGGGACCCATGGCTCCAGCTGAATATGTAGCAGAGGATGGCAAAGGATGGGCATGAATAGGATGAGAGGCCCTTGGTCCTGTGAAGGCTCAATATACCAGTGTAGGGGAATGCAAGGGAGGAGAGGCAGGAGTGGGTGGGAGGAAAATCGCGCTCATAGAAGTAGGGGGAGGGGGATGGAATAGGGGGTTCCTGGCCTGCTTCAGATTATTATATAATCTGTAACAGGTGAGCCCTTATTAAACATGGATGGAAGGGACTCATTTAATAGATTCCTGCTATGAATATGCTTTTCCCCTTGTTATTCTTAAACATATATAATAATAAGTAATAGCACACTCCTTTGGAGCAGATCACTGCAGATTCATGAAGATCTGTCTTTATCACCTGTCACTGCTGCACAGGTTCACTGAATGTTTAAAACCATAAACTACTAGTGAAATTTTGTATAGATGAATCCAGTCAATATCTTATGTCCTAGCATCTATAATAAATCTTTAGTTCCCTTTTCTTCCTGCTACTTCCACCTAGCAGGTTAAAAGTTGCAGGTTAAAACCAGCAGATTAGAAGAGCTCAGCAGTTGCTGCTGAGATACTACAAAGGCTATTTACTGCATCTCCTGCTGTTTTGAGATGAGGTACTAAGTGCCTGAGACTGCAGTCTCTGATCACTGTCTTATAGTGATGCTATGTAGACAAACAAGTGAGTTAAGTTTTAATGATGACCCATAAGAATTCCTAAATTTCTATCCGTGATTATTAAGCTTTTTTATACTAGGAATGCTATTGGGTCCTTTTCTGATAGTCAAAGCTGCAATGAGAACTCTGCCAGTCTCCCAAGTGTCACAAGTTATTTGCTCTTAGATGGAAACCAGACCTTCTCCTACTCAGAGCACATTCCAAGAGGTTGTGAAACAATTAACCAGAGGTCATGAAAAGGGAACTAAAGATTTATTATAGATGCTAGGACATAAGATATTGACTGGATTCATCTATACAAAATTTCACTAGTAATTTATGGTTTTAAAACTTCAGAGAACCTTGCAGCAGTGACAGGTGATAAATCTTTAGCTAGATAATTACTCCTAATGGATATGCATGTAAACATTCTCTGTTGTATACATCTATCTCACTTTTTAATTTGATTTTTTTTGTGTGTGAACTTGGAATGAACATTGTACCATGTGATCATGTATTCTGAGAGATGTTCAAGTACTGAAGACAAAGAAGAAAGGACTTTATCTCTTTTTGCCTTTCCCCACTTTGAGTAGGAATTTTTATCCTGCCACACTTAGAAGAGTTTTTCCTGTTCCCCCCACGTAGGATCTTCCTGCTTTTCCCCTTAGATAGCTTTTATAGGAAACTTTTTACAACTTAATAAGAAATGTTATAGTAACTCTTTTAAGTGTACCTTTTTCTTCCTGCTACTTCCACCTAGCAGGTTAAAAGTTGCAGGTTAAAACCAGCAGATTAGAAGAGCTCAGCAGTTGCTGCTGAGATACTACAAAGGCTATTTACTGCATCTCCTGCTGTTTTGAGATGAGGTACTAAGTGCCTGAGACTGCAATCTCTGACCTCAGAGGAACACAGAAGGCAGCTCTACTATAATAGCATAGTAACTTAAACTTAGAAACGTAAACATTTTATTATATAGCAACTGTAAATATCTCATAAGACCAAGTCTTATGCTCTCCAACGCTCTTCCCCCTCCTCTGCCTCAAGAAGAGTCTACAAGAAAGAACACATCCAGCCGGGTGGTGGTGGCGCACCCCTTTAATCCCAGCACTTGGGAGGCAGAGGCAGGCGGATTTCTGAGTTCGAGGCCAGCCTGGTCTACAGAGTGAGTTCCAGGACAGCCAGGACTACACAGAGAAACCCTGTCTCGAAAAACCAAAAAAAAAAAAAAAAAAAAAAAAAAAGAAAGAAAAAACACGTCCTGCTGTGGCTGGCCCCCTGCACAGCACTGTAGTCCTAATAAACTTTCTGAATCTCCATTGCCCTTGTATGTGCGGTAAGGGGACCCATGATAGGTTGGCACAATTGGAAGTCTACATCCGCCCCTACCAAATAGGCTCTCAAATGTGGCTTCTCTGTTACCACCTTCAGAAAGTGAGAAGACCTGTCTGTGTGACCTGGGAACAACTCAGATTCAGCCTGAGCCTTGATTTTTTCCATCTCTGAAAAGGGGTCGACCATGCCTTTCCGTTGACGCCAGTCCATTTGGTTGTTTGCAATGTAGACTCCAACAGTAAGATCAAAGGGGGAGAAAGAAATAAGACTACTCTTCAGAAGGAGAGCTAGGAAGTATTACCCCTGTGGGTGTGAGTAGGGGCCTCTTACTAACAGAAAAGAGCATAAATGCATTGTTCTTCTTAAACTGCCCCATGTCATCCAGAAAGGGCTAAGGGTGAAAGTCATTGGGATTGGAGAAGTACTTGGGATCTTTCAGCAAAGGGTCCAGTATAGGCAATACATCAGTGCCCTGGAAGATGGGAGCTGTGAGACTGATAAGGCAAGATGATAGATGAGCATCCTCATGGCTCACAAGATTGGAAGGAAGAGGAGAAAGAGGAGAGGGGCTGAGCTAAGGGGGAAGTGTTGGCCAAATGTGTCAGGTTCTCTTGGAGCAGTGGTGCCCCAAGTTCTTGAGAAAGGTCAATTGAGAGACTCACAATCTCTTGGAACAGAATGTTAGGGAATGAGCAAGCTCATGCCTGTCAATTCAGGAGGTTGTGGGACCAGGAACAAGTTCACACTCCCTGGTACAGGGGTTTGGGGTTTGTGTCTCTCAGCAGCCTGGTTGGAGGAAGTGAGACTCTTCAACATAAGTAACAAATTCTAAAGAAACAGACTCATGGTCCTTACCATAGGAGTTTGCTAAACATGGGGTTGATGCCTGGAAAACTGGGAGACCCAGGATCCAGAACAGTTTAAAAGGCCATGGTGAAGGAGCAAAAGTTTCATTGAGAAGAAAGGAAGTGTGAAAAACTCTGACTGGGGATGGGCTGCTGGGTCAAGAGGAATGGAATGGAATGGAATGGAGACTCTCAAGCTAGGCAGGGAAGTACTTTGGCCATGAGGATGCCCCAAAACTTGATGTCCTTGGTAGTTCTAGGAGCCACACCAAGAGGAATTATGTCTCCATATCTCTGGATCTCATGGATCACAGCCTTTGTGTAAGGTGTCTGCATTCTATCCTCATACTTAGGCTGTTGGTTCCTGCCAGTCACCTGGTCAATCTCCTCATGCACCATAGCTGAGAAGAGAAGATGTGTTGATATGTTTAAAAAGGGAAGATACATTAAATATGCAAAAAAAGTGATGTGGAATTATGGGTGACATGTTATAGACCATTTGGAGTAGATGATAGCCATATAAGGTGCTGGAATAGGATCCCATTAACCTTCTTGGGTCAGAATCAGATGCATTAGCAGGAGAGATTTACAGATTGCCCAGAGAAAAATGAGCAAAGGACCTTGTGTGCTTGAGAGGAGCAATTTCTTTTTTGCTTTTTTCTTGTATTGAATACTGTCTTTATTTACATTGCCAATGGTAAAACCTTCCCCGATTCCCCCCCTCCCCAAAGACCCCCAAGCCCTTCTTCCACGCACTGCCTCCACGTATATGCCCTCTACCAGACACACTCCCACCTCCCTCCCCGTTGGTTTCCCTTTGTTGGGGTGTCTATTGAGCCTTTATCTGATCAAGGACCACTCCTCCCACTGATGCCCAACAAGACCTTTCTTAGCCACATGGAATCATGTGTACTCCTTGGTTGATGGTTCGGTCCCTGGGAGTCTTGGGGCACCTGGGTGGCAGATATCATTGTTCTTACCATGGGGCTGTAAACCCCTTCAAGAGAGGAGCAGTTTCTAAATCAGTTCAGGCCTTCTCAGTGTTTTGAATACAAGTGAGCCTCAGCATGAGATGGGTAGTTTGCAGGGATAGATTACTACACCAGGATTCCCTACAACACTGAGCCCCAGACACTGTTCTCTAGACAAGGAACATCACCATATGGAACATCACCATAGCAATACCATTGAACATATCCCAGAACTAGAGCCAGTGGGCCAACCCAGCCTCAGCGGCTCTTAGGTGCATGCTATGTAAGGCAAATTGTATTTCTGAGTGAACTTTTGGAGAAAACAACCTTTTATAACCTATCTTATAACTTCCCGGGATTAGACATGCTCATGATTATATAAGGACATGCATTGTGGGAAATGGCATGCCCAGTTAACAAAGGCTTACATAACTCAAGCCTGCCAATCAAAACACAAATCCACCCATACCCTGCCTTTAGCAATCAACCCTTAGCCCTTCTGAACCCATAAAAGAAAGCCCTGGACAATGAACTGGGCGCCGCAGCAAATCCTGCTCAACCCTCCACTCCTCTACACTGTAGCTACTCCTTACTTTCTCCTTGATTGGGAAAAATACCTCACAGCTTTGATATTTGTTGCATTTCTTCAGAGTTATGAAAATAGATTAAAAATATGCTAAGAACCTGGAGAAGCCAGTCAGATGGTGACTGGCATTCACAATGGGTGCCTATCAGATCGGCTTCCCTCAGAGACTATCTTAAATCCCAGATATCTTGGAGAAATGAGGTTGGGATAGCCTATTTCCAGCATGATGTAGGGGTCTGTGGCCTCCACTGCCCCTTCTCCCTCAACTTTACCTGCAATGTCAGGGTGCTTCATGAGGAGCAAGAGGTTGAAACATATGGTTATGCTGACCATCTCTGTGTCCACGAAGAAAAGCTTCAGTGTGGTCATCAACAGATTCTTCTTGGGAAAATGAGTTTGGGGGTTCTTCTTCTCCTACAAGGAGAGGGACATTAATCTTAATTCCACTTAGCACTCTTTCAGAAACTACTGGGAGTTTTCCCAGGATTCACTTGTCTTAGGTTCAGATTGAAGGTGGGAAGGGAGAGTTTGATCAATCAAGTCTCTCCCCAAGTACTGGTTTCCTCCATATCCCCCCAAAAACAAAAATAAAATCCTTCTTCCTTGGCCTTTCCCTGTGTGAAACTCTGTACCTTTGCTAGCAACCTGGTTGGAAATTATTTAAAATAGTAGTGATGTTTTTAAAAGGAGGAGAGATGGTGGAGAGAGTAAGAAAGGGGAGAGAAGTAGAGAAGATAGAAATGAAGGGGTGATGAAAGTAAGGAGTTTCTGAAAGATGGAGAATCAGAATTGGCCATGAGAGTATCCTACCTTTTCACAATTTGAAGATGCCCTTGGAGGAAATTCTTCTTCTGCAGGCATGCATTTGTGAGAGCATGGCTGCATGAGTTTTCCACACATGTATGTGCCTATTTGAGCACAAGTGCCAGCGTGTGTGTGTGTGTGTGTGTGTGTGTGTGTGTGTGTGTGGTGCTGATTGTTTCTGGGTACACGTGTGCCTGAGGGTGCCCACACCCATAAGTATATATGAGGCAGTCAGAAGAGAACATTGGGTATCTTTTATCAATCACTGCCCTATTCATTTGAGACAGAGTCTGCTGTTGAACCTAGCTAATGTCTAGCGAGCTCCTAGTATCTACATGTCTCCATCCTTGAATCCTGAGGTTCCAGGCAGCCATGGTCTTGTACAGTTTTTCAGATGAATTCTGGTGATTCTACATCAGCTTCTCACACTTGTGCAGCAAGTGCTCTAAGCCTCTGATTCTCTCCCCAGCCTAACATTTGATCCATGTTAATACAGATCATATAAGTCCTTCATATTTCTCAAAGATGGGAAATAGACCTGCAGATGGGTGTGAGGCCCCACAAAGACTTATACAACAGAAGCCAAACTGGAGATGGAAAACCTAGGAAAGAAAGCAAGAGTCACAGATACAAACATCACCAACAGAAAGTCAGTCTATGGAGCAAGCTTCAGGACAGCCAAGATTAGGCAGTGAAGGAAACATAAAACTGAAAGCTGGTGATAGTGTAATACAACAAGTAGGCCATGTTCCAGCACCATCAATCAGCAGAACTCTCAGCAGCTTTGGCTGTGTGAACCTGGATTTAGAGTCCAGAATAGAAGAATTACTAGGAGACTTGATTTGGTTAGCTGGAGCTAAGAAATTAGTGCTGATTAAGATGAGACCAACATTACTGAGGTGAAATCTTCTGAGAAGTGTTTTCTGAAAGCACAAAGAAACTGTGTTCCAGAGATAGCCAAGGTTGTACCTCCTGTAGCATCTGTACTTGGTAATGTGTAAGAGTCACCCAGGTGGTTCTGGTTTTGAAGGCATGAAGGGGTCATGAAGAATAATTGAGACTTGACATTGTGAGAGGCCATGGATGGCCACTGGTGAAAGTGGAGCCTCAATTTCAGTTGACTGCCCAGGACTGAAGGGGTCATGCAAAGGAGTTGAGGTTTGGCACCATGAGGAGAGCCGATTGAGAGCCTATTGGTGAAGCCTACTTGCAACAGAAAACCCCAGTGTATTGGAGATGCCAGTACCATAGGATGAGCAGATAAACATGAGCTTAGAGTGCAACAGAGGGCAGAACTTGCAAAGTGATACCAGTCCTTTCGGGGAGGCCAGAAGATCATGGTTGGATTTTAGACATTGAAACAAAATGTTGTAACATTGAAGTTGCATAGGAGACCTCAAGATGTTCAAGATGCCAGAGCCATGACCTATCTGCTGAGGAAAGCTGCTAACAGGGAGTGGAACTAGCCAAGTTGAAAGAAGGTGCTTACAGTCAACAAAGATAAAAAAGGAATTCGAGATCTGAAGTCAGTTTTTTTTTTAAACATTTTGGTTTATTTTAATTCAGTAATTATTTTGTTTAAAATGATTAATTTAGGACAAATGCTAAATCATAGAAGACATTGGGATAATGGGCCTAAATCAGGAATTTTCCAAATAAACCGAGCTTTATGACACCACTATTTCTTTTTTTTTTTTTGATTTTTTTTATTGTATATATTCTATATTTACAATTCATTACCCTTTTTCTGGTTCCCCACCCCCAAAGGTCCCACATGTCCTTTTCCCTCCCCCTGATCCCGCATCCACCCCCTCCCACTTTACTGTTCTTGTACTCTCCCCCAATGATGTTTTGGTCCATTCTAGCACCAGTGTCCACTCCTTTCTTCTTGTGAGACATCACTTGATATGTGATTTGTGTCTTTGGTGTTCCAAGCTTCTAGGCTAATATCCACTTATCAGTGACTGTATACCATGGGTATTCTTTTGAGACTGGGTCACCTCACTTAGTATGACATTCTCCAGCTCCATCCATTTCTCTAAGAATTTCATGAATTCATTGTTTCTAATGGCTGTATAGTACTCCATTGTGTATATATACCACATTTTTTGTATCCATTCCTCTGTTGAGGGACATCTGGGTTCTTTCCAGCTCCTGGCTATTATATATAAAGCTGCTATGAACATAGTGGAGCATGTATCCTTATTGCATGCTGGTGAATCTTCTGGGTATATTCCCAGGAGTGGTATGGCTGGGTCCTCCGGAAGTATCACGCCCAGTTTTCTGAGGAACCGCCATACTGATTTCCAGAGTGGTTGTACCAGCTTGCATTCCCACCAGCAGTGGAGGAGTGTTCCTCTTTCTCCACATCCTCGCCAACACCTGATGTCTTCTGAGTTTTTAATCTTAGCCATTCTGACTGGTGTGAGGTGAAATCTCAGGGTTGTTTTAATTTGCATTTCCCTAGTGACTAGTGATGTTGAACATTTTTTAAGGTGTTTCTCAGCCATCCGAATTTCTTCAGGTGAAAAGACTCTGTTTAGCTCTGTACCCCATTTTTGGATAGGGTTATTTGGTTTTCTGGGGTCTAACCTCTTGAGTTCTTTGTATACATTGGAGATTAGCCCTCTGTCGGATGTGGGGTTGGTGAAGATTTTTTCCCAATTTGTTGGTTGTCGATTTATCCTTTTGACAGTGTCTTTTGCCTTACAGAAACTTTGTAGTTTTATGAGGTCCCATTTGTCTATTCTTGCTCTTAGAGCATAGGCAATTGGTGTTCTGTTCAGGAATTTTTCCCCTGAGCCAATGTCCTCAAGGGTCTTCCCCAGTTTCTTTTCTATTAGTTTTAGTGTGTCTGGTTTTATGTGGAGGTCTTTGATCCACTTGGAGTTGAGCTTAGTGCAAGGAGATAAGAGTGGATCAATTCTCATTCTTCTGCATGTTGACCTCCAGTTGAGCCAGCACCATCTGTTGAAAAGGCTATCTTTTTTCCACTGGATGTTTTCAGCTCCTTTGTCGAAGATCAATTGGCCATAGATGTGTGGGTTCAATTCTGGGTCTTCGATCCTATTCCATTGATCTGCTTCCCTGTCACTGAACCAATACCATGCAGTTTTTAATACCACTGCTCTGTAATATTGCTTGAGGTCCGGGATATTGATTCCCCCAGAAGTTCTTTTGCTGTTGATGATAGTTTTAGCTATCCTGGGTTCTTTGTTATTCCAGATGAATTTGAGAATTGCTCTTTCTAACTCTATGAAGAACTGAGTTGGGATTTTGATGGGGATTGTGTTGAATCTGTATATTGCTTTGGGCAAGATTGCCATTTTGAATATATTAGTCCTGCCAACTCACGAGCATGGAAGATTTTCCCATTTTCTGATGTCTTCTTCAGGTCTCTTCAGAGACCTGAAGTTTTTGTCATATAAATCTTTCACATGTTTGGTTAGCGTCACTCCAAGATACTTTATATCATTTGTGGCTATTGTGAAGGGTGTCATTTCTCTAATTTCTTTATCGGCCTGCTTATCCTTCACATACAGTAAGGCTACTGATTTGCTTGAGTTGATTTTATAGCCAGCCACTTTGCTGAAGTTGTTTATCAGTTGCAGGAGTTCTCTGGTGGAGTTTTTTGGGTCACTTAAGTATTCTATCATATCATCTGCGAATAGTGATAGTTTGACTTCTTCCTTTCCGCTTTGTATCCCTTTGACTTCCCTCTGTTGTCGAATTGCTCTAGCTAGTACCTCAAGTACTATATTGAAGAGATATGGTGAGAGGGGACATCCTTGTCTAGTCCCTGATTTTAGTGGGATTGCTTCAAGTTTTTCTCCGTTTATCTTGATGTTGGCTACTGGTTTGCTGTAGATTGCTTTTACCACGTTTAGGTATGGGCCTTGAATTCCTGCTCTTTCCAAGACTTTTAGCATGAAAGGATGCAGAATTTTGTCGAATGCTTTTTCAGCATCTAATGAGATGACCATGTGGTTTTTTTCTTTGAGTTTGTTTATGTAGTGGATTACGTTGATGGATTTCCGTATATTGAACCATCCCTGCATCCCTGGGATGAAGCCAACTTGATCATGGTGAATGATCGTTTTGATGTGTTCTTGGATTCGGTTGGCAAGTATTTTGTTTAGTATTTTTGCATCGATATTCATTAGAGAAATTGGCCTGTAGTTCTCTTTCTTAGTTGGATATTTGTGTGGTTTTGGTATCAGGGTAATTGTGGCTTCATAGAATGAGTTGGGTAGTGTTCCTTCTGTTTCTATTTTGTGGAATAGTTTGAAGAATATCGGTATCAGGACTTTTTTGAAGGTCTGATAGAATTTGCACTAAAACCATCTGGTCCTGTGCTTTTTTTGGTTGGAAGACTTTCTATGACCCCCTTCTATTTCTTTGGGGGTTATGGGTCTGTTTAGACGATCTATTTGATCCTGGTTTAATTTTGGGATTTGGTAACTGTCTAGGAAATTGTCCATTTCCTCCAGATTCTCCAGTTGTGTTGAGTATAGGTTTTTGTAGTAGGATCTGATGATTTTTTGAATTTCCTCAGTTTCTGTTGTTATATCTCCCTTTTCATTTTTAATTTTGTTAATTTGAATACTGTCTCTGTGCCCTTTGGTAAGTCTGGCTAGGGGTTTATCTATCTTGTTGATTTTCTCAAAAAACCAGCTCCTGGTTTTGTTGATTCTTTGTATGGTTCTCTTTGTTTCAACTTGATTGATTTTAGCCCTGAGTTTGATGATTTCGCGTCTTCTACTCCTCCTGGGTGAAATGCTTCTTTTTGTTCCAGAGCTTTCAAGTGCGCCATTAAGTTGCTAGTATATGCTCTCTCCTGTTTCTTTTTGGAGACACTCAGGGCTATGAGTTTTCCTCTAAGCACTGCTTTCATTGTGTCCCATAGATTTGGGTATGTTGTGCCTTCATTTTCATTAAATTCTAAGAAATCTTTGATTTCTTTCTTTATTTCTTCCTGGACTAATGGATCATTGAGTAGAATATTGTTCAGCCTCCACGTGTATGAGGATTTTCTGTTGTTTTTGTTGCTATTGAAGAACACTCTTACTCCATGGTGATCTGATAAGAGGCATGGGATTAGTTCGATCTTTTTATATTTGTTGAGATCTGTCTTGTGTCCAATTATATGGTCGATTTTGGAGAAGGTACCATGAGGGGCTGAGAAAAAGGTATAGTCTTTTGCTTTAGGGTGAAATGTTCTATATATATCTGTTAAATCTAATTGGTCCAAATTTTCGATGTGTTTCTCTGTGTCCCTGTTTAGTTTCTGTTTTCCTGATCGGCCCACCTAACCAGATTCTGTTAGATGTCTCTCCTAACTGTGAATTGCCGGGTGGGTACAGGACCCAGGTGGCATTTGTGTTCCTTTCAAGAACACTCGACCCTGAGCAGGGAGATACAGCGGCCTGTATTTTCAGTGCTTTCATGGTTTTAGGAAATCTTCACTAAGCCCAAACCAGTTTTTCAGGATGATACATAGAGCTGTTGTGGGGTTGGGCAGTGTGATTATCCACAGTACTTGTCACCTGTAGTGGCTGAGGCCCTGCACCTCCCAGAGCCCCTCCCCCTGCAGATGTTCCAGCTGTTGCTCCTGGCTCTCTCCTTCCTGGAAAGTCCTGTGTTCATGGCCTCTGGTAAGTCCTCACTCCCCTCAGTTAGTGCTTTGCTTCAGGAAAGCTGTCCTGACTTTTCCCTGACCCCAGCTGGCTTACTCTTAGGGTCACCTGAGCAGTCGGTGTAAACATCTGGTCCAGGGATGGGGTTTCAAGAAACTGATCTTTGTTCTCTGACTTTTTTCTCGATGCTTTTAGTATCTGTCTCCAGCAGTAAGCCAGTGGGCATTGTGGGGGGTCATCGTACCCCTCCAGGGAGGTGGCCATGGCAGGTCAGCCTGAGGACCTACGATTCCAAGGCAAGCTCCTGGGTGCACATCTGTGGGCTCCATCATCCGCCCTCAGTGGATTCTGACTGCTGCCCACTGCATCCAAAGGTGAGACACACTGGGGGGCATCTGCTGGGTGTGGAATGTAGCTGGGCAGAGCAATGAGACAGAGCTGGTCACTCCAGGGAGATTGGTAGTTACCTGGTTCTCATGGCTTCTACTGGCATCTAGATAGTTCTACAACTAATGTCCTCAAGCTGTCACATGCTCTCTGAACACACACACACACACACACACACACACACACACACACACATACTTGTATTTCTCCAACACAGCTCACCAAAAGCAAGACCTGCCCAGTGCTCTAGCACCTCCCCCTGGACAGGGAGAAGGAAGGGAAAGGCTTTTCAGTAGCACACAGCCTGGTTGACACACTGCTTCAGGTGCAGAGAGCAAAGTGTAGCCTGGAGTCTCCAGACCATGGCTCTCCAATGCTCCTAGGATGCTGAAAAAGGACTGACTCAGCACTTTCTCTTGCAACGCCCTCTTCCTGGATGTGAGGAGTGGGTCCTCAGTCTCCCGAGAAGATAGGGTGGTCAGGGCTCTGGGGAGGTGGTCAATCCTCCTCTGACTGATGCACAGTCTGGTTCCCCACAACTTGTGCTTGAGACCCTTCCAGTGCCACTGGGACCCCAGGTACCCCTAGGACTGTGTTTTCTGCCTATGACACACTGGAAACCAGGGCTAGAGAAATGTCATCAGTGGACATTTTGAGCCCAAATACTATGCCCTGCTGTGTTCTGTGTGGCATTGGGTGTCCATGACTGTTGTGGCAGTCAGTGTCTCTTGAAGTATTTCTGTGTGGCTCACAGGGACACTAAGATCTGTAATAGGGAGTCAATATTGTCAGCACCTCTCGGTGACAGAAACCATACATACTAACAGTGTTCTGCTGCCCTTCAGAAGAATGTGTAAGCATATGTTCCCATAGCCTACCTATCGGGTTACACGTGTGTGTGTGTGTGTGTGTGTGTGTGTGTGTGTGAGTGTAAATGTGTTTGTAGGGAAAGAAGGGTACATAGGTTGAGTTCAGAGGACAGCTGATGGAGTCAGCTCCTTCCTTTTAACCATGAGGGTCTCAGGGGTGGAGCTCAGGCAGGAGAACCAGCTCTTGTGCCCCACCTCAGCTGCTCTTCCCCCTAACCTCCACTCCTGGGCCAGGTTCTTGCTCTGTAGCCTTGGCTGGCCTGAAATTCATTAGGCTGGCCACTTCAGCCTCAGACTTGTGGCTTCCTTTGTTTGGGGTGAAAAGGTGTGTGCTGCAGGAGTCCCCAAGGGTACCTGGTACTTCTTACCCAGTTTCATTGACCAGCATTGACCAGGAGGCTCACAAAGTTGATCACCCTTGATCAACTCTGGAGGAAGAGGGGAGGAAACCCCATGCCTCCCGTCCTCTATAGCAGTTGTTCTCAACCAGTGGGGCCCAGTAAGACAATAGGGAAACAGGGATATTTTCATTATAGTTCATAGGAGTAGCAAAAACACAGTAATGAAGTAGCATTGAAAATGGTTTTGTCATTGAGGGTCAGGAGGGGTGGCCACACATGAGGAACTGTATTAAGGAGTGGCAGTATTAGGAAGCTTGAGAACCACTGGTCTTCAAGGTGGCACTGGCTTCCAGAGAAGGAATCCCTGTGCTATTCCTGCTGTAATCTCTCTCTTACCCCTAGGAAGGGGCTTTGTATCCACAGTTCTCACTGATGACACTCTAATGGCTATCCCCTGCAAGGACCCTGGAAGTAACAGAGAATGTGGTTCCAGGTCTGTGGATGCATCTTCTCCAGGATTAGTGTCTACATGCCCATATGGGTCCTCCTCATACCCTGGAAAGCCCCTGGTGTAATGCCCTCTGCAGGGGAAGCCTGGATTGAGGACAGTTAGTGCCCTTGGGGCCGGGCCTAGCAGGGCACACACTTAGAAGCTGGTTGTAAGTGTGATAGCTGGAGTTGTTCCACATCCCACTTCCTTACAATGGGTTCAGGCCCTGTCATTATGTCTAAAACAAAAGAATCAGGTGGGTTTTCATCAATGGACACTGGTGCTTGGGTGTTTTTCCTGCTACAGTGCTGGTTGAAAGAAGACTCTGTGCACAGTAGACCAGCACTCTGCCCTTGAGTTATGCCTGACATCATTGGTTTTTAAATAGCAAAATGCTCCTTAATAGATAAGATGATTAAGTGTAAAAGACCAGAAAATTAAATGGAGATATTCATAATTGAATGGGTGGTCTGCACAGAGATGTTTCGGCCCAGTCTGGCCATTCTCAGGACTGAGACACTGTGTCCAGATTCCCTTGATAGGTGCTATTATGAATATACAACTGGCTGGTCACCAATGCATTCTTTGTGAACATGAACCTTTCAGGATTCCTTTATTGCCAGAGCCCTTTCTGGAACATTTTTGGTAAACTCACTTTTAAAACTAATGACCAAAAGTAGCTCTTGGGACCTGTTCCTATGGACACTCCGCACTGGGAACAGCTCCTTCCTCACAGGGCAGGTGAAATTGCCCCTGCACTCCAGGTCAAGGACCATGGAGACAGTGGTTTCCCTGAGATCACACGCAGCAGAAGACCAGCTGGGGACTCTGGACCTCTGCCCCTGCTTACTTCTGGGTCTGAACCCATGAGAAGAGACCAGGACAAGTGTGACCCTGGGCACTCAAGACCAGCAGGTCAATGCAGGGCAACACTCTTCTATGTGAGGTCGAGTTGTCAAGGCAGAATGGCCCAAGCACCTGACCTCTGTACTATCTCTAGATCTTCTTCTCAATCCCAGGGATTCCTGCTTGGTCCCTTACTCCCAGGCCAACTTCCCATCTGCTCAAGGCCCAGCCTGAACTTGCATCAATCCAATGATAGTCAGGGGACCCAGCATGGAGCTTGCATAGCTCAGCCCCATCATCAGGGCCCTTGATTACTCCTGCTCCCTCAACTCCAACCTGAGGATGCTGGGAACCAGACAACCTCACATGTGACCACGCATCACACATGACTGCTCATGTGGACAATGGGGATTTCTCCCTGGATCACCCAGAACTGGAGAGGAGGACTTTTCTGGTCTTGGGAAATCCTGTGCCTAACCCAGGACTAGGTCATCACTCATCCGTGTTCCCCTCACACACAGGCTGGGATGTGTCTGGGAACATTGGAAAAACTTGTCTGTGCCTCTTACCAGCTGTAGCTCAAGTATCCTAATAACTCTGTTCATTTTAGTCTCAAACAGTGGTACCCAAGTGCTGGTACCTCATCCCAGCTCTCCCTCTTGCAACACCAGCCCTGGGCAACCACATCCTTTCCCTAATGCCATCCCTGAGCCCAGAAGTGCAACAGGACCTCTCACAGGCTGGACTGTGGCTACTGGGCCAACGGCTACCTGACCCAACTCAACATGGTCCCTAGTTCTCTCTGATCCTATCACTGGATGTGCTCATTCGTGGTGGCCTGGTCCAGCCTCTATCAGGGTGGCCAGGTGTCCTATCTCTAGGTCTTGTTGCCTAAGAGGAACAGCAGGATCACCAATGCGGGGACTCAGGTGACCTCACACAGACAAGGTACCCTGTGCTTGCAATGGGCACAGGGAGCAGGAAATGGTTTCTCCTGAGGGAGCCTTCCGGTCACTCCTTACCCTGTGCTAGGTTCCTTCAACAATGTAAAGGGCCAATCCTGACCTTACTTCCTGTCTGTGCCCCATGCAGCTGTCGGGATGGGCCTCCCTTGTCTGAGAGGACCTCTCTCTCCCTCTTTGCCATGTCTGGTCTTGGTTTTTTGTGTGTGTGTGTGTGTAAATCTCACTATGTAGACCCAACTAGCCTGGAGCTTTCTATTTAGGACAGACTAGCCTCAAACTCTCAGAGATCCACCTGACCCTGCTTTCTGAGTGCCAGGATTTAACATGTCCTGCTGCTATGCTACATTTCTTTGTTTGTTTGTGGGAAACCTTGCAGTCCTCAGTCCTCCCCACCTCCTTTTCATGTAAGAATGAACATGTCTGTGTGTCTCTGTGAAGGTCAGAGGTCAATTCTAGATGCCATTCCTCACATCACTATCTTTCTTGTTTTTTTTTCCTTTGTATTGTTTTGGTTTTCCCAGCTCTGTGGTTGTGACTCACACTTTTAATCCCAGCACTTGGGAGTCAGGGGCAGAAAGATCTCTATGAGGTTGAGGACAGCCTGGTCTACAGAGCAAGGACAACCAAGGACAACCAGGACATCCAGTACCACACAGAGAATCCCTATCTTGAAAAACCAAAAATAAAAACAAACACCCAAACTGACAGCCCTGCCAAAAGAAACCAACACAACAACCAAACGGGGTGTCCTGCTTTTGTCAGGCGCTCACTCATGTCTCTAGGTGCTTGTTTCCAGCTCCCTGGGGCTAGAGCTATGGTCACGTCTTATTACTCCTTGTTTTTTCAAATCTGTTCTGGGAACTAACTCCTGTCTTCCTTTTTTACTGACTGTGTTATCTACTGAGTTCTAGGTTTGTCTTTTGGGTTTTTTGTTTATCTGCTTTTTCTGAGTCAGGGTTTCTCCATGGAGTTTTGGCTATCCTGAACTCTCTCTATAGACCAGGCTGGCATTGAACTCATAGAGGTGCCCCTGCCTCTACCTCCTGAGTGCTGGGATTAAAGGCATGTGCCACCACCACCCACCATCTTTAGATTTTAAGATTTCATTAATTTGCTTATTTTTACTATCACCATGGAGTGTGTGTGTGTGTATTTGTGTGTGTGGGGGTATGTGTGTGTTAAGTGTAAATGACAAGGACCTTTACCTGCTGAACAATCTCACCAATCCTCCAACCCTCTATATTTATCTTGTAATGTTTTCCTGCTATTTCCTGGATCCCAAGGGTGGGGTATGGTTGCTCCTTACCCCGATGGAATGACCGTGTGTAGAGAGAAGTTAAGATGACAGACAGGGTGGTGAGGAGGATCCACCTGACTGTAGGAGCCAAAGCCCAGAGCTGGCACCCCAAACCCAAGCATCATCACCCCGACTCTCCCAGGCACTTCATTTACTCCTGTTGATGCGTGTTGATTCACAGCAAACTCACAGCTGCTTTAATGCACTTTATTGAGCCACAGCAGAGAGTGGCCGCCTGGACAGTGGAGCTAGCTACCTGAGGGGGAGGGACACGGGTGGTCAGGGCTTAGGTATAGCAGAGTTGGGGCTCAGGATGGGGGGGCAGGAGAGGAAGGCAGGGATGCCACCCGGGCAGGAAGCAGCATGTTGGGAGCAACAGAGGTCACCCTGGATGTGACTCAGAAGTCCTTGGGGACATAGCGGCGGATCCAGTCCAAGTAATAGGTGACTCGGGTGTAGACGCCAGGCCAGTCAGGTCTTGCGCAGCCCTTTCCCCAGCTCACCACACCTGCCTGAACCCAGTTGGTTTTTCCCTTGCAGACCAGAGGTCCTCCGGAGTCGCCCTAGAGAGGACAGGGGTCAGTGCTCTTGTAAAGCCTGGGTAGGGGTGGCAGGGTGAGGGGACAGGAGCTCACCATGCAGGGGCCACGTCGTTCTTTCCCAGCACACAGCATGTCCTTGTGGATAATGTGGACATGGTCACCTGTGCTGAGACCTTTGTGATACTTCTTGTCACACTCGTCGTTTCCTACAATGGAAACTTGCGCCTCCATCAAAGGAAATGGATTCGGCAGCTCTTCTGTGGGTGAAAGAAAGAGCATCCTGTGTAAGGGTCACAGGTGCCAGGCTGGGATGGGCTCAGCTATCCCTGTCCTCTGAGGATAGTTCTGCTCACAAGTCCCTCTTTGAGTCAGACCCACTTCATTCAGCTCTGCCAACCTGGCTTCTTTCTCCAGGCTGGACCTGGATTTCTGACCTTATTCAGAGAAGGAGGACAGTCCTGAGGGTCTTTAGCAAGCCTTCTGGTGAGTGGAAGGCAGGTCAGCATGGCTGGCTCTGGCCTAGGCTGGGTAGAGGATCCCAGTGGAGCCTTGGTCTCAGACACTATTCTCACGCCCCACCCCTGTGTATGAGGAGATTGGATCCACCCTGTGGTCCACTGCTGGGGACTGCCTGCTCATGGGCCTGTCCCTGAAGTTCTACTCTTAGTTGTTAAAAGAAACTAAGCAAGACCACTAGGGATAAGGGAAATTGGCACAGAAGGCTCCAAGGGAGCTGTCCAGCCACACAGGATACCTGTGGCCTGGCCAATCCCATGAAATGCAGGTCTCTGAAACGGCCTTTGAAATGACATTCCCTGAAGTTGTAACCAGTTTGTATGTGCGTGTGTCTGTGTGTGTGTGTGTGTGTGTGTGTGTGTTTATAACATTGTTGGTAAGTGTGGTCTCAGTCTTCCTCAATCAAATCCCTGAAATACCAGCAGACTGTGGCCCCTTCAGACATGAAGCATCTGAGATTCGAGGGACCAAATGATGTATCCTAGCTACCCTGGGGTGTCCTGGCTTATGGAACCTGAGAGCCCCGTTGTTCTGATGCTTTCTACTTCCTAGGTCTTCAGATTTCCATCCTATAGGATGGAGGGAAGCCCTGTGCTGAGGATGTGGTGTGACCACGCCCTCTCCTGTCTCACCTCAGTTGTCTCTACCACATACCATTTTCTCCAATTCTGCCCCATCCTGTCACCCAGCATGATGTGTCTGAGGGGAAGTTCATGGAGGCGGGAGGCAGGGAGACAGGGCTGACACTGCTGGAAATATTCACAGGGTGTGTGAGTTTCAGCAGGGCAATGTCTGCCCCATTCTCGAAAATGTAGAAGTCCGGGTGTGTGATGATCTGCCTCACAGTCAGCAGGTTGTCATCTTTATAGAGGTATTTCTTTTGGAGTTGTACTCTGACCGTGTTGGGGTCAATGATATTCCTAAAGAAAAGAGACATTCATTAGGTAAGTCCTTGTTATTCCAGAAACCCAGAGATGGTGTGTGATGTTCCCCTCCTATCCCACTCTCCTCCCCATTCCTTGTCCCACCCTGCCAGGCCCAGAGAGACTCACGGTCCCACGCAGTGTGCCGCCGTGAGCACCCACTGTGGGTGGATGAGGGAGCCGCCACAGTAATGCTTCCAGTAGGTGTCATATACATGCAGGCTCACCTGCCAGGGCCACCTGTTTTCAGGTGCCTCCTGTCCCCCCACAATGACCTCTCGTGGCTGAGCTGGACCTCGGAACAAGACAGGGTTAATCTTAGTACCCTGGCCTGTGAGCTATGAGGGTCAGGGAGAGGACCAGGGAGAGCTCAGGGAAGAACTCACCAGGGGCTGCATGCACTAGACTGCACAGGAGGGGCAGTGTCAGCAGCAGCAGCTTCAGCATTTGGACACAGTGAGGAGTGGTGCGGGCCCAGTTGGAGGTGAGGGCTGGGCTAGGCCTATCGAGGTGCGGTGTGCCTATGATCCCGTAGGTGGGTCATCTCTGAAATCTACCTGAGGACACGTAGCTTCAGATCAACAAATTGAAAGACCTGGTGTGCACAAGCCACCGTATGCATAATGCTGGGTGGAGGGGCCTCAGGGACTGAAGCAGGAAGTCTCTGAGCTACACTGTGAATCAGAGAGTCATCTGGGTCCCTGTCATGGCTGGGGATCATATAGGAAGCAGTTCTCTGTTCAGTGAGTGAGTGAAGCTGGCCATGATGGACCATACTGTCTGATCTCCTGAGAAGTAAGTCCACAGTGTGGGCTGCTATCTGCTGTGGGGCTGGGGAGGGGTTCTGGGTCAGGGGTGGCTTGCACTTCAGGTGTGGGCTGAGACCCAAACAACTACACTCTGTGTTTTGTTTTTGAGGCGGGATCTCCCACAATAGCCCAGGCTATCCCTGAACTCTTAGCAATCTCAGGCCTTAGCCTTCCAAATGTAAGTGTTAGGATTGTCTGTTCCAATATTTGTAAAGGAAATTTTGCTTTCTTTCCTTAAAAGTCTTAAGCATTAGTCACCAGCATTTTGTCAACTGATTTATACAAACCCTTTTCTGCCCTCAGTCCTGCACAGAAGTGCCTCTGTAGGCCTCATCTTACCAGCTAGGAAACCCCAATCCGTGGTCCAGTCCTGTGCCTGTGTGGGAGACAAACACATGCAGAAGTTCGGCCAGGTTTCAGGGAATGGCGCTCTGTGGAGTCTCAGAGAGCAAGGACAGAAATTGTCAAGGCTTGTGATGAGTTAAGTAACCAGTTCAGGGCTTTGAAAAGTACCTAGTGGAACCACCCATGGTGGCTCCTATAGTCCTAGCATTCAAGAAGCTCAGACAGATAGGAGGCATGAGTTCCAGGCTAGCCTGGGCTGCAGAGATCCTGCTTCAAAACTATAAAGATGCTGAAACAAAATACACCAACCAGGATGCTTTCCTCTCAGGGACCTAGAGAGAAATGCTGTCAAACAGCAGGCTCTTTGGGGATGTGTGTAGCTTGTCACATCTGTTGGCTGCCCTATGGGAGCTTGGTGATGATTCCCTGGTGGCCATTAACATCTGATCTGAATGTCATACCCAAGCTTGACTCCAGGCAGGCCGCCTAGTAAGTCTTAGGTACAGCAGCCAGGGTTCGCACTGGCCAGCTCCTCATGTCCATCGGAACAGATCTGAAGGATAAGGAACAGTGAGTGAGGTCCTGTGTAGAGCCAGGTTCAAGTTCCCTGAATACTGGAAGGAACACACCTGAAAGGTGTGGGGTTTTCACCAAGTTTAGCACCAATGGACTTGATGACAGAGTAGCTGGGAATTGGCTCATCTCTGATGGCCTGTGGGATAAAATATATTCTCAATTGTGGCATGTATCCTGGACAAGTAGCCAGAGAAGCACAAACTCACTCTTGACGGTTTCCATTGTCCTGTTTTGTACCCCACCAATTCATGTTCTGTTATAAATCTCAAGTCCTGGGTGAAAAGAAAAACAAAAGCAAAAAACCAATACAAAAGAAAACCAAAAACAAGGTAAACCTAGGTATACATGCCTGTGGCAGGTCTGCAAAGTGACATTAAAAACTCCAGAGACCTGGAAAGACATGTAGCCATCTGGACAAACCAAAACAAGCTCACAAGCCTCACACAACTCAAACATAAATTTCAGATACATCAAAGGGCTTTTTATTTTTGAAATCCTGTGTGGCCTAGAACTTGCTCCCTGCAGCAACATGACCATGGGACTCATCGTCTAACACAGGAGTATTGTAGAGCATCCCTGGGTGATGGCTAAGAATGCTATTCCTAGCCCTTCCTGCAGGCTAGCCTCTCCTGCAGATTACATCCCCTCATGGAAGCTGGATTTTAGGCAGGTTGAAAACAATCTCCTCCCTGGAAGGCTGTGGGGAGAGCTCAGCTGTGGGGAGTGTGCTAAGGATGCTCAAGGCTCGCAAGAAAACATAGTCGCCCCAAACCCGACAAATGATAAGAAGAACCAAGGCTGGGCTTGGCTCTGTTTGATTGGTCTCAGCTGTATCATTGTCCCTGGGCCTTGTGGGAAGTCCCCTGTTGAGTATTCCTTCTCTGGAGAGACTTAAACAATGTCTTTCCCCTCCTCAAAATGTGGTTCTACTAACGTTCACCCAAGAGTAAGTGGTAGTTCATTGGTCTTCCTTAGAGGATAGTTGACCCCAAAGCAGCAGCAGAAAGTCTTCACCCAGTGTGGGGATGATGGATGGTTCCAGGATCAATGACCTTCTCTAATGAAGGCCCTACGCATCTAGCACCCCTTGAACCAGAGAGCATGAGTCATCAGTGTATAATAGCATTGAAAATGGCTGTTCTCAGAGTCAGAAGGTGCTGATGCATGCCTTTAATCCAACACTCAGTAGGCAGAGGCAGTTGAATCTTTGAGTTGGAGGCTAGCCATGCTCCCACCTATAGCTGACAGGTTCCCTTACATAAGTCATAGCTGGGAAAAAGCAAACCCAAGTCAAAGGAGACCTAAGTGTGCCCCTGAAGCCACCACTGCAGGAGTGACAGAGCTCCATCTTCCAACCTCTGCAGTCCTTGATGTTGAATACAGTTGGGTTCTAGTGGCTTTGACAACCCTCTCTCTTTCCCCACGTGGATACCATGTTTCTCTATTTAGCAATAATACCCCACTATTGTTCAAAAGCACAAAAACACAATGCCAGGTACCATATGAATACTACCTCAAATATTTAAAAAGAACCTTAAATGGATCTGGACATGGTGGCACATGCCTTTAATCCCAGCATTTGGAGGGCAGAGGTACATGGTTCCTTATGAGTCTGAGGTCAGCCTGGTCTACTAGAGAATTCCAGGCTATCCAAGGCTATACACTGAGACCATGTCACAAAACAATAATGAAAGCAAGCAGGCAAGCAGCAGCAACAACAACAACAAAAATTGCTCGGCAGGCAAAGGCAAACAGGAAGATGACATGATGAACTAACTAGCTTGAGTCCATCCTAAGATGAGACGCAATCTTATTACAATATCTAAATAAATTCATTCATATTTTCTGGAAATCCTAAATCTGACCAGGTCTTGACTCTTTTTTGAAAATTTGGCATGTTCCACACCCTGTACCCCAACTTCCAACCTGATTAGATGTTTTTCCAAATAATTCTGTAATTTTCAGCCTAATTCCTTCATAACCAAAATTCTTCTGGAAATCCCTCAACCCTTGAACCTCCCCAGCAATTTTGGGGCTGATACAAACCCTGCCTTCTCTTGTGTTCAATGCTATTTTCTCAAACCCTGCTTTGCGGAGATGTAAGATGAAAGAATATAAAACTTGTATAATTTGACCAAGGAAGTTGGGTCATGGTCTTTCCTCTTCTTTGGTGAGATCAAGGAAAGCCTGCACCCATAAGAAAGAGACTTCCCAGCCTGGTGTGGAGGTGCACACCTTTAATTCCAGCCTTTGGGATGCAGAGGTAGCGAGATGCCTGTGAGTACGAGTCCAGCCTGGTCTACAGAGTAAATTCCAGGACAGCCAGGGCTACCCAGAGAAACTGTGTCTTGAAAAACCAAAGGCAAACAAGACAAGACAAACCCAACAAAACAACAACCACAATGCAGCCCTGGTGGGAGGAACATGAGAGAACTGGTTACAGCAAGATGGGGAGGCTTTTGAGACACATCTTAACCTTGGGGTTGGTATAAGTTAGTGGTTTGTTAAGTGAAAAGATTCCAAATGTGCAGGTGTTTTTGTTTTAAGACAGGGTTCTCTGTGTAATTCTCGGTGGCCTGGACTTGATCTGTTGACCAGTCTGGCCTTGAACCCACAGACATCCACCTGCCTCAGCCTCCTGATTTCTGGGACTAAAGACCTGGCTCCAAAAATAATTCCTGCTGTTCTTGTTCT
The DNA here is from genome assembly GCA_964023405.1 of Apodemus agrarius. Lineage (NCBI taxonomy): Eukaryota > Metazoa > Chordata > Mammalia > Rodentia > Muridae > Apodemus > Apodemus agrarius. Next base: position 13,809,543 of record OZ030015.1, read on the forward strand.
CCTCCTCCTCCTTCTCCTCTTCTTCCTCCTCCTCCTCCTCCTCCTCCTCCTCCTTTTTTTAAAAAAAAAAAAAGATTAATTCATTTATTATATGTAAGTACACTGTAGCTGTATTCAGACACTCCAGAAGAGGGTGTCAGATTTCGTTACAGATGCTTATGAGCCACCATGTGGGTGCTGGGATTTGAACTCAGTATCTTTGGAAGAGCAGTCAGTGCTCTTAACCGCTGAGCCATCGATCCAGCCCGTCCTCCTTCTTCTTTAAAAGTTTTTTTTTTTAATTTTATGTATGTGAATGCTCTGTCACTGTCTTCAGTTACATCACAAGAGGCACTGCAAGTTACACAGACAGTTCTGAGATGCCATGTGTGTGCTGGGAATTGAACCTGGGTCCTCTGGGAAAACAACCAGTGCTATTAACCACTAAAACGTCTCTCCAGCTCCAGATCCCAAAGGTTTTTATCTATTAGTCACAGGATGCTAGCTCACATATAGACGTGGGCAAAGAGGCTGTTCTAGAAGCCACAGCTGGCCCAAGATAAAATAATTAGCTTCTAGACCTGCAACATTCCAACTTCCCCTCATCACTGTAATTTTAATCAGTCGCTCAGTTGATCAGTCAGTCAGTCAGTCAATCTGTCAGTTTGTCAGTGTGTCTCTCTGTCTGTTGGTCAGTCTTGCAGACACAGCTTCTTTCCAGGAATTCTCATTAACAATACCCCAATCAGACCGATCTTCAACTTATCGGGACAGGAGTTCTCCTAACAGGAGAAAAAGGCCTCACCAGACCTTTGTTTTAATCTGCCAGGCTATTGTCTCAGGCCAGGAGGATGAGGAAGAAGCTGGACTTGTGCAATATTGGAAGGTGGCCCTTTTTTATGAGGTTTATTTATATTATTTTTAATTATGTGTATGATCTGTATATAGATTTATACATGTGAAGGTACCCAGAGATGACAGAGGTGTTGGCAACCCAGGAGCTGGAGTTACAGGTGATTCTGAGCTACTCACATGGGTGCTTGGAATTGAACCCAGGGTTTCTGTAAGAGCAGGAAGTGATCTTAACAGCTGAGCCATCTCTCCAGCCCCCTTGCTATCTTTATACCTAGTGGTTTCTCCTCCCCATCGGTCATGCGGTCAGGGGTGTTTCTACCTCTTTATCCTTTGGTTTGACATTTCACATCTTTCAAAAGTACCTTACCCAGTTTATCACTTATCTACATCCTTCCTGTCCCTAGGGCTGAGATGCTGCAGGGCACATGGAAAACATGATTTTGCCTTTCCACTACTCCTGGGTGGCCCCTTTGCTCTGAGACCCTCGCACTCCAGCACTGTTCCCTTGTCCCAGCCTCTGCCCAATGTCCTTTCTTGCGACAGAAGCTCTGGGTAGCCACAACCTTCTAACAGCAACCCTGTGCCTAGATCCTGGTCAGGACCCTCTCATTGGACAGTCTATCGGCCCTTTGCTCACTGTTGGACCTGGTTCTTTCTGATGCTCTCCCTGGAGGTGGTGATGGTGGACTGACTCTGTTGTGATGAAGTCACCCGAGCAGTTCCTGTCAGGCTCTAACGCTCACATTGTCTTTCTGCTGACGCTGGACATGCTAGCAGTGTTTGAGGAAGCCAGGATTCAGGACTCGGGTTTGACGTAGTTGTGGGTCCCTTTGTCCAGCTTCCCATAAAAAACCTTCCTCCTGCTCAGTGGTGTGGGAACTGTCAGTGTTGCTTCTACCTGGGGCACACTTCTGAGACTGAGTCCCCAAGATCCTGTGTCCTGCAAAATCCTGGGCACACCAACATCTTTTGGAGGTTCTCAGGACACCTGTGGCTAGTTCTTATACAAAGGGAGCTGGTTTTTCTGGAGCCATGGTGAGTTCCCATCTGAGCTTTGCGCTGCCTCTGACAGCCCCTATGAAGGTATCCTGATCCTCTTACATGTACAGTAGGGACACTGCAGGGAGCCTTTATGACAGTTCCTCAGCTGAGGTCTAGAAGCTCCTTTGGCATCGTGTTGGCCACAAGATGGGTGTTTGTGGCCAGACTGGAATTATTTTAGTGGGACACTGTATATATGTGAAGTGGGAGAGCCCCAGAGTTTGCTAGCACTCCTGACCTCTGACCTGTGTGTGTGTGTGTGTGTGTGTGTGTGTGTGTGTGTGTGTGTGTGTGTGTGATAGTGGTGTGTTCACAGGCTCTAAATCAGATATGCCCATAGATTCTGTAAGATGTCAATCCTGATTGTGAAGTGCCAGGTTGGCATGGGACCCAGGTGGCATGTGAGTTCCTGTCAGGAGTGTAGAACACCCAGACCTGGTCCAGTAGGTGTTCCTTTTACCCTAGAGCAGGAAATTCCATTGTAGAGCTAGGAGAGGAACAGGTACTGGTCCATTCACCCACCTAAAGACTCTCGCAGCCAGAATATGGCTTCAGGCAAGTCCTATTTATGTGGTCCACAAACAGGAGTGCTTCCTTTTGCCTTCTGTAGGCACCAAGTAGCATCTGTTCTCAGACTTGACAGTAAAGTTAGTCACAGCAGCCACAAGCCTAGTCAGTTGGTGTGCCTGACCAGCACTGGGCTCTTAATCCTCAGCTGTCCACTGAGGCAGTGAGGCTATCCTCACAGAGTGCCCTGGGGCAGTCTCCTCAGTACACTGTGGTGCTAGACACTGCAGCTCCAGTGGAGGAACCAGAGGCTTGAAGCTCCCTGTGACGAGTGTTGGGTATGACTGTGGATTCTGTGTGTCCCCCGCATGAGGCAGCTGCTCCACAGTGTCCCAGACTTCACTGGTTGGATGGGGGATTGTCCCATCCACAAAACCCAGACTGTGTCAGGGATACAGGGTGCTTCAGAGTCACCAACCTGAGCCCCAGCCCTCCTTCTCCTGACATTCCTGGGGATGCTACTGCATGCCGAGGGGATTCCCAGGGAACCTTGGTGACACGGGACTTCAGGTCCCCGAGCCTGGGCCAACAGCCCCCTCACATCCTTTCTGAGGTCAAAAGCCTCTGTCCACCCAGCTCTACCACCAAGCAGAAGCCTGGCCAAGCCCCCTGCCCACTACCTGGCACTTGGGGATAAATGGTGAGGCACAAACAGGAAGAAGATGTGGCAACCCGTCCGGATAAGGCCACCCTCCACTCCTTTCCCAGATGCAGCTAACTTGTTTTGGATTTCAATCATCTCCATCCCAACCCGGGCAAGCCCAGACCCCTCCATGCCCAGAGTCATGCTGAGGCTCCAGCCCTCTCCATCCCCATCTGGGCGACTCCCAGACCCCTCTCACTTCCCACCCTGTGCCTCAATATACAGATGCTGAGCCAGCTGTGTCTGACCCTCTTCTGTCTTGGGTGCTCCATTGCTGGAAGCCCAGGTGAGTCCTTATCCCCTGAACTCCCTCCATTCTACAGAGGCTCCACACAGCTCTGTCCCCAGCGTCATGGAGATATGTGTGTGGCCTGTTCCACCACTGTGTGGGTGTCATGCTGACCACTGATCCCCTGACCTTCTTACCTGTTTCTTTCAGCACCTGTGCCTGAGGATGTGCTGGTGGGCATCGTGGGGGGTCGTAGTGCCCTACAGGGGAAGTGGCCCTGGCAGGTCAGCCTGAGGATCTATAGTTACCACTGGGCCTTCTGGGGGCACATCTGTGGTGGATCCATCATCCACCCACAGTGGGTGCTGACTGCTGCCCACTGCATTCGTGAGTGAGTTCCGTTTTCATCTAGTGCTGGGTAGGATCTGGGGGTGAATCAGAAAGGCAGAACCAAGTAAGGCTGGTGTAGAGGCCTGGGTTCTAGTCGATTCTGTCTAGGACTGTGGAGAACTTCCCTCTAGTCACAACCTCTCTCTGGCCTCAGGATCGATGCTGTCCCGTCCGCCTTTCGGATCCACGTTGGGGAGGTGTACCTCTATGGGGACAAGGAGCTGCTGAGAGTCAGCCGGGTCATCATCCACCCAGACTTCATCCATGCTGGCCTGGGCTCAGATGTGGCTCTGCTCCAGCTGGCAGAGTCTGTCCAATCCTTTCCTAATGTCAAACCAGTCAAGCTGTCCTCTGAGTCTCTTGAGGTCACCAAGAAGGACGTGTGCTGGGTGACCGGCTGGGGTGCAGTGAGCATGCACAGTAAGTTCTGGGGAAGGACTGGAACTGTGGGAGCAAACTTGCTACCTGATGATTCCTGGTGGGCGGCACGCAGGGCCTGGGGGGCAGGAGCCAGAGAGCATGGAGAGTGGCTGGCATGCATGACTAACTGGTCACATCACTGTGGTATTCTAGCTGCCCAGCAGTCACTGAACCTGGGGCCAGAGACACAGCAGGGCCCAGAACCTGTGACTCTGAGGTGGATCAGTTTCTTCTTGTTCTTCTTGTCCTCCTCCTCCTCCTCCTCCTCCTCCTCCTCCTCCTCCTCTCCTCCTCCTCCTTTTTCTCCTCCTCCTCCTGCTCCTCCTCCTCTTCCTAGTCCTCCTACTTCTTCTTCTTCCTCCTGCTCCTCCTCCTCCTTCTTTCCCGACTCCTTCTCCTATTTTTCTTATGCTTCTTCTTTAAAAAGATTGATTTATTATTATATCTAAGCACACTGTCGTTGTCTTCAGACACTCCAGAAGAGGGTGTCCGATCCCATTACTGATGTTTATGAGCCACCCTGTGGTTGCTGCGATTTGAACTCAGAACCTTCAGAAGAGCAGTCACTGCTCTTAAACACAGAGCCATCTCACCAGCCCGAATGGATGTTTCTTATTTTCCAACTAATAATAAAGTAGTTTGGAGAAAATATGAGAAAAAAACAAAACAAAAACAACAACAACATAAATCAAAACCCCATATTTTTCTGTCCCTTGAGAGGCAAGCAGACAGAATCCTAGAACTCACAGAGAGACGTGGGCTCTTGGGGTTGGCATCTACACATTCTTTTCCAGGAGGATGATGCTGAGGTCAGGGACAGAGCTGGACTGGGATAGGGATAGAGCCATGCTGGAGATAATCCTTCCCTATGTCCCCAGGTGTTGCAGTGGAATTGTGGGATAGGTGGGTGATTTAGGGACAACCAGCCAGCCGCACCTCTCTTCTTCTAAGGATCTCTGCCTCCTCCCTACCACCTGCAGCAGGTTCAGGTAAAGATAGTGGACAATGCCCTTTGTGAGGAGCTGTACCACAGTGCCTCCAAGCGCCGTGATTGTGACCAGAGACTGATCCTACAGGACATGCTATGCGCAGGCAGCCCTGGCCAGGATGCCTGCTCCGTGAGTCCCATTTACTTCCTCCTCTCTGTCCCCATTCCCAGGTCAGGGCTAGCAGCCATCAGAGCTTCCTTTCCCTTCCAGGGTGACTCAGGTGGCCCCCTGGTCTGCAATGTGACAGGCTCCTGGACCCTGGTGGGAGTGGTGAGCTGGGGGTACGGCTGTGCCCTGAGGGACATCCCTGGGGTCTATGCACGCGTGCAGTCCTTTCTGCCCTGGATCACACAGCAGATGCAGAGGTTCCCCTGAGCCCCATGGCGGTCAGCTGAGGATGGGTCGGCTTTGGTCAGGATTCCAGAGTGGACAGTCAGGGTTTAGGCTCTGTACCACACATTAACTACTGACGGTCCTGGCTCTGTTTCCTGGCTTCCTAAATAAATATGTGTTGCACATTCAAGTTCAAGTTGTTTTCTGTGAATACAAATCCATTTATCTTCACTGGAAGCACCTGTGGATGCTGTTTCAATGGTTTTATAAATGAGGACATCAAGGCTTGAACTCACCCACGGTGGGACTCAGGCCACTCTCACTTTGTCCTGTCTCTGATCCCCAGACATTGTGAATAGTTAACAGGCTGATCCACATCCCCCACGCACCTAGCATCCCTGTATTATCCTGGAACCTGGATGTGGTGACATTGTGGTAGGAAGGGTAACAATCCCAGGTTTCCATCCTTGGGACAATGATACTCTGACCATCAACAATGTCCCCATGAGACCACAGGCCTGCTGCACTGGGATGTTCTTTCTGTAATTCTTTAGTTCCCCCAGGACCCAGTAGACTCAGATACCCAGTGTGGCTAAGGTTACCTGCATGGCTGGGCTGTTGCCTTGAACTGTGCACAGTGGCAGCTGTTTAATGCACAGTGTGTGGGTGAGGGCCGAAGGCTACACAGCCTCCCACACAGCAGTTCTGACCCTGGGTGCATGGCAGGGAGGGGCTGATTAACCCTTCACTGTGAGCAGCAGGAAAAGCATGTTTCCACCTCAGACTCAAACAGGACAGTGCTCTCTTCTGGAGCCTTTACTCAGGAGCTGAAAGTCCACAGAGGCGATAGGTGCACAGGGCAGGGATTAGCACTGGCCTTCGTGGCATGTCGATGATGGGAGATGCCTGATTAGTGCTAACCTCAGAGCAGATTCATCTCAAGAAGCCAGGGGGCAAGGTTCGAGAGGGGATGGAAAAGGTTCTGGCGGGGGCTCTGCTGAGTCTGGAGGGGGGGTCAGGATTGCAGGGGAGAGCTTAGGGACTGTGGAGCAGGTCCGGTCTCTTGTTCTTCTGAAGGCAAGCAGGTGCCTTTAGTATGATTTCTTTCAGTTTCTTACCTGTAGCAGGGCAGAGCAATGAGACAGAGGTGGTCACTCCAGGGAGACTGCCAGTTACCTGGTTCTCATGGCTTCCACCGGCATCTGGATAGTGCTACAACTAGTGTCCTCAAGCTGTCACATGCTCTGTGAATACACATACACACACACACACACACACACACACACACACACACACACTTGTATTTCTCCAACACAGCTCACCAAAAGCAAGACCTGCCCAGTGCTCTAGCACCTCCCCAGACAGGGAGGGGGAAGGGAAAGGCTCTTCAGTAGCTCACAGCCTGGTTGACACTGCTTCAGGTGCAGAGAGCAATGTGTAGCCTGGAGTCTCAGGACCCTGGCTCTCCAATGCTCCTAGGATGCTGGAAATGGACTGACTCAGCACTTTCTCTTGCAACGCCCCCTTCCTGGATGTGAGGAGTGGGTCCTCAGTCTGCCGAGGAGATAGGGTGGTCAGGACTCTGGGGCAGTGGTCACTGCTCCTCTGAATGATGCATAGTCTGGTTCCCCACAACTTGTGCTTGAGACCCTTCCAGTGCCACTGGGACCCCAGGTACCCCTAAGACTGTCTTTTCTGCCTATGACACACTGGAAGCCAGGGCTAGAGAAATGTCATCAGTGGACATTTTGAGCCCAAATACTATGCCCAGCTGTGTTCTGTGTGGCATTGGATGTCCATGCCTGTTGTGGCAATCAGTGTCCCTTGAAGTATTTCTGTGTGGCTCACAGGGACACTAAGATCTGGAATAGGGAGTAAATATTGTCAGCGCCTCTCAGTGACAGAAACCATACATACTAACGGTGTTCTGCTGCCATCAGAAGAATATCTAACAATCTGTTCCCATAGCCTACCTCTCAGGGTGCACACACACACACACACACACACACACACACACACACATGTAAATATGTTTGTAGGGAAAGAAGGGTACATAGGTTGAGTTCAGAGGACAGCTGATGGAGTCAGCTCCTTCCTTCTAACCATGAGGGTCTCAGGGGTGGAGCTCATGCAGGAGAACCAGCTCCTGTGCCTCACCTCAGCTGCTCTTCCCCCTAACGCTTACCCCCGAGTCAGGATCTTGCTCTGTAGCTTTGGCTGGCCTGAAATTCATTAGGCTGGCCACTTCAGCCTCAGACTTGTGGCTTCCTTTGTTTGGGGTGAAAAGGTGCATGCTGCAGGAGTCCCCAAGGGCACCTGGTACTTCTTACCCAGTTTCATTGACCAGCATTGACCAGGAGGCTCACAAAGTTGATCACCTCTGGAGGAAGAGGGGAGGAAAACTCATCCCACCATCCTCTATAGCAGCTGTTCTCAACAGGTGGGGCCCAGTAAGACAATAGGGAAACAGGAATATTTTCATTACAGTTCATAGGAGTAGCAAAATCACAGTTATGAAGTAGCAATGAAAATGGTTTTGTCATTGAGGGTCAGGAGGGGTGTCTACATATGAGGAACTCTATTAAGGGGTGGCAGTGTTTGGAAGCTTGAGAACCACTGGTCTTCAAGACGGCACTGGCTCCCAGAGAAGGAATCCCTGTGCTATTCCTGCTGTAACCTCCCTCTTACCCCTAGGAAGGGGCTTTGTCTCCACAGTTCTCACTGATGATACTCCAGTGGCTTTCCCCTGCAAGGGGCGTTGAAGTCACTCTCAGAGAATGTGGTTCCACGTCTTTGGATGCGTCTTCTCCAGGATTAGTGTCTACATGCCCATATGGGTCCTCCTCATACCCTGGAAAGCCTCTGGTGTAGTGCCCTCTGCAGGGGTAGCCTGGATCGAGGACAGTTAAGTGCACGTGGGGCCGGGCCTAGCAGGGCACACACTTAGAAGGTGGTTGTAAGTGTGATAGCTGGAGTTGTTCCACATCCCACTTCCTTACAATGGGTTCAGGCCCTGTTATTATGTCTAAACAAAAATCAGATGGGTTTTCATCAATGGACGCTGGTGCTTGGGTGTATTTCCTGCTACAGTGCTGGTTGAAAGAAAAATCTGTGCACAGTAGACCAGCACTCTGCCCTTGAGTTATGCCTGACATCATTGGTTCTTAAATAGCAAAATGCTCTTTAAGAGATAAGATGATGAAGTGTAAAAGACAAGAAAATTAAATGGAGAAAATCATAATTGAATGCTGGGGCAGTTTGCACAGAAATGTTTTGGCGCAGCCTGGCCATTCTCAGAACTGAGACACTTTGTCCAGATTCCCTTGACAGGTCCTAGTACGAATATACAACTGGCTGGTCACCAATGCATTCTTTGTGTACATGAACCTTTCAGGATTCCGTTATTGCCAGAGTCCTTTCTGGAACGTTTTTGGTAAACTCACTTTTGAAAACTAATGACCAAAAGTAGCTCTTGGGACCCTTTCCTATGGACACTCCGCACTGGGAACAGCTCCTTCCTCACAGGCAGGTGAGATTGCCCCTGCACTCCAGGTCAAGGACCATGGAGACAGTGGTTTCCCTGAGATCACACGCAGCAGAAGACCAGCTGGGGACTCTGGACCTCTCCCCCTGCTTACTTCTGGGTCTGAACCCATGAGAACAGACCAGGACAAGTGTGACCTTGGGCACTCAACATCAGCAGGTCAATGCAGGGCAACACTCTTCTATGTGAGGTCGAGTTGTCAAGGCAGAATGGCCCAAGCACCTGACCTCTGTACTATCTCCAGATCTTCTTCTCAATCCCAGGGACGTCCTGCTTGGTCCTTGACTCCCAGGCCGACTTCCCATCTGCTCAGGTCCAGCCTGAACTTGCATCAATCCAATGATAGTCAGGGGACCCAGCATGGAGCTTGTGTACCACAGCCCCATCATCAGGGCCCTCGATTATCCCTGCTCCCTCAACTCCAACCTGAGGATGCTGGGAACCAGACAACCTCACACGTGACCAAGTATCACACATGACTGCTCATGTGGACAATGGGGATTTCTCCCCTGATCACCAAGAACTGGAGAGGAGGACTTTTCTGGTCTTGGGAAAGTTCTTTGCCTAACCCAGGACTAGGTCATCACTCATCCGTGTTCTCCTCATACACAGGCTGGGATGTGTCTGGGGACATTGGGAAAAACTTGTTTGTGTCTCTTACTTAGCTCAACTGTCCCAAGAACTCTGTTCATTTTAGTCTCAAACAGTGGTACTCAAGTGCTGATACCTCATCCCAGCTCTCCCTCTTGCAACACCAGCCCTGGGCAACCACATCCTTTCCCTAAAGGCATCCCTGAGCCCAGAAGTGCAACAGGACCTCTCACTGGCTAGGTTGTGGCTCCTGAGCCATCGGCTACCTGACCCAACTCACAGGGTCCCGAGTTCTCTCTGATCCTATCAGTGGATGTGCTCATTAGTGGTGGCCTGGTCCAGCCTCTATCAGGGTGGCCAGGTGGCCTATCTCTAGGTCTTGTTGCCTAAGAGCAACAGCAGGATCACCAATGCGGGGACTCAGGTGACCTCACACAGACAAGGCACCCTGGCTTGCAATGGGCACAGGGAGCAGGACATGGTTTCTCCTGAGGGAGCCTTCTGGTCACTCCTTACCCTGTGCTAGGTTCCTTCAAAAATGGAAAGGGCCCAACCCTGACCTCATTTTCTATCTCAGCCCCATGCAGTTGTCCATATGGGCCTCCCTTGTCTGAGAGGACCTCTCTCTCCCTCTTTGCCATGTCTGGTCTCGTCTAGTGTTGTTGTTATTTTTTTGTTTTGTTTTTGTTTTTGTTTTTGTTTGTTTTTGGTTTTTTTTGTTTTTTGTTTTGTTTTGTTTTGTTTTTTTGCAAAAGTCTCACTATGTAGCCCCAGCTAGCCTGGAGCTTACTATTTAGGACAGACTAGCCTCACACTCTCAGAGATCCACCTGCCCCTGCTTTCTGAGTGCTAGGATGTAACATGTGCTGCCACCACACCCAGTTGCTGTCCTGTCTTGATGGTGTATTCACGTTTCACACTAGGTGTTCTTTCTCTCAGGCTGAGTCTCCCGACCTCAGTCACTTCTAGTCCAGCCACTGTGCACAAGCCCCAGAGCCAGGAATTTTATGCCCTGATACTAGGCTTACATGGTTCCCCCAAGGTCAGGAGACAGCTTTCAGGATTTGTTTTCTCCTAGCCTATGAGCCCCTGGGGATGCACAGGTCTTCAGACGTGACTGCAGCATTCTTACCAACTGACCCATCTCCCCCGCCCCTGTGAGCACATAGGAGCCATGTGTAGGAAGGGTTGAAGAAGGGGTCATGGACACCACAAGGAAAGACACAGAATCAACTAACCTGGGCTCACAGAGACTGAAGTGCCAGCCAGGGAGCCTGCATGGGCCTGACCGAGGTCCTCTGCATGCATGACACAGTGGTGTAGTTTGGTGTTTGTGGGACTCCCACAGTGGGAGGAGCAGGGGCCATCTCTGACTTGGCCCTCCCTTTGGGACCAGTTCCTCCTCTTGGGCTTCCCTGTTTAGCCCGGAGAGGGGAGGAGGTGCCTAGTCTGCAGCTGGATGTGCATGGGTGGCTGATGTCCCAGGGAGGCCTGCTCTTTTCTGAAGGGAAATGGAGGAAGAGTGGAGGCAGGAGGGGGAGGGGAGGGGAGGGAGGGGCACAGGGAGGATTAAAGGTGGTCAGGATGTAAAACAAAACAAAAGCAAAGGAACAACAAAAACCCTGGGCATGGTGGCACCTTAGTGATCCTGTGGCTGGGCAGGTGGAGACAGAGGACTTCAGGCCTCCTGATGAGCCAGCCCAGGCTAATTGAGCAAGCCCCAGGCAAGTGAGAGGCCTTGTTATATTTATGTACTTTTAAAAGACATCTGTTTTCCACAAATGTGTGCTTACACACACAGACACACACACACACACACACACACACACACACACACACACACACACGGCAGTGAGAAAGGACAGGCAGTGTCAGCAACAGTGCAGCACGTGTGACTTTTTTGACTACTGAAGGGAGGTGAAGACACACTTCCCCAAGGGAGCAGTTTTCTATTGTTTAGACAAATGGAGATCTGTTACCCCAGGATCTCAGCCACGCCTTTAGCAGCAGGTTCCAGTCACAGGACACATAAGTGCCCAGGAGCAGTGATGGCCTGAGAAGCCCGAATGGGGACAGGCTGAGGTCCCGGGCTGCAGCTGACTGCAACCCTCACAAGGCATTTCAAGCAGCAGGAATGGAGCTGACCTGAGTGTGGCAGTGTCTGTGGGAAGGTGAGCCTCCAGGACAGTCCCCACTGGGCACAGTCATGGGAACTGTTCATCTGACAGGAAAGGACGTCTCTTGTCACCCTCAGGTAAGATGGCAGCGTCGGCCTGGCTGAGGGAAGGGTGCAGGCCTTGCTATATTTCTCACTTTGTTTGTGGGAAGCCTTGCAGTCCTCAGTCCTCCCCACCTCTTTCTCTGTATGTATGCACATGTCTGTGTGTCCATGTGAAGGTCAGAGGTCAACCCTAGATGTCATTCCTCACAGCACTATCTTTCTTGATTTTTGTTTTTCTTTTGTTTGTTTAGGTTTTCTCAGCTGTGTGGTTGTGACTCACACTTTTAATCCCAGCACTTGGGAGGCAGGGGCAGAAAGATCTCTGTGAGTTTGAGGCCAGCCTGGTCTACAGAGCAAGGACAACCAAGGACAACCATGACGACCAGGACCACACAGAGAAACCCTATCTTGAAAAACCAAAAATAAAAATAAACACCCAAAATGACTGCCCTGCCAAAAAGGAACCAACCCAACAACAAAGCAGTGTGTCCTGGTTTTGTGAGGAGCTCACTCATGTCTCTAGGTGCCTGTTTCCAGCTCCCTAGGGCAGGGCTACGGTCACCTCCCATTAAGCTTTGTTTTTTCAAATCAGTTCTGGGACCTCACTCCTTTCTTCCTGTTTAACTCACTGTGTTATCTACTGAGTCCTAGGTTTATCTTTTTTGGTATATTGTTTATCTGCTTTTTCTGAGGCAGGGTTTCTCCATGTAGTTCTGGCTATCCTGGAACTCTCTCTATAGACCAGGATGGCATTGAAATCATAGAGGTTCCCCTGCCTCTGCCTCCTGAGTGCTGGTATTAAAGGCATGTGCCACCACCACCCATTATCTTTAGATTTTAAGATTACATTTATTTGCTTATTATTACTATGACCATGGACTGTGTGTGTGTGTGTATGTGTGTTTTAGTGTGCGTGTGTGTGTGTGTGTGTGTGTGTGTGTGTGTGTGTGTGTGTGTGTATGTAAGTGTATGTGTGTGTGTGTGTGTGTGTAAGTGTAAATGACAAGGACCTTTACCTGCTGAACAATCTCACCATCCCTCCCTCCCCCTATATTTATCTCTTAATGTTTTCCTGCTATTTCCTGGATCCCAAGGGTGGGGTGTGGTTGCTCCTTACCCAGATGGAATGACCATGTGTAGAGAGAAGTGAAGATGACAGACAGGGTGGGGAGGAGGATACACCTGACTGTAGGAGCCAAAGCCCAGAGCTGTCACCCCACACCCAAGCATCATCACCCCGACTCTCCAGGCACTTCATTTACTCCTGTTGATTCACAGCAAGCTCACAGCTGCTTTAATGCACTTTATTGAGCCTCAGCAGAGAGTGGCCTCCTGGACAGTGGAGCTAGCTACCTGAGGGGGAGGGACACGGGTGGTCAGGGCTTAGGTAGAGCAGAGTTGGGGCTCAGGATGGGGGGCAGGAGAGGAAGGCAGGGATGCCACCCGGGCAGGAAGCAGCATGTTGGGAGCAACAGAGGTCACCCTGGATGGGACTCAGAAGTCCTTGGGGACATAGTGGCGGATCCAGTCCAAGTAAGAGGTGACTTGGGTGTAGACACCAGGCCTGTCGGGCCGTGCGCAGCCCATTCCCCAGCTCACCACACCTGCCTGAACCCAGTCGGTTTTCCCCTTGCAGACCAGAGGTCCTCCATAGTCGCCCTAGAGAGGACAGGGGTCACTACCCTTGTAAAGGCTGGGTGGGGGTGGCAGGGTGAGGGGACAGGAGCTCACCTTGCAGGAGTCACGTCCTACTTTCCCAGCACACAGCATGTCCTTGTGGATAATGCGGACATGGACACCTGTGCTGAGACCTTTGTGATGCTTCCTGTCACACTCATCGTTTCCTACAATGGGAACTTGCGCCTCCATCAAAGGAAATGGATACGGCAGCTCTTCTGTGGGTGAAAGAAAGACCATCCTGTGGCAGTGTCGCAGGTGCCAGGCTGGGAGGGGCTCAGCTATCCCTGTCCTCTGAGGGTAGTTCTGCTCACAAGTCCCTCTTTGAGTCAGGCCCACTTCATTCAGCTCTGCCAACCTGGCTTCTCCCTCCAGGCTGGACCTGGATTTCTGACCTTATTCAGAGAAGGGGGACAGTCCTGAGGGTCTTTAGTGAGCTGTCTGGTCAGTGGACGGCAGGTCAGCATGGCTGGCTCTGGTCTAGGCTGGGTAGAGGATCCCAGTGGAGCCCTGGTCTCAGACACAATTCTCATGCCCCATCTCTGTGTATGAGGAGATTGGATCCACCCTGTGGTGCACAGCCAGGGCCTGCCTGCTCATGGACCTATCTCTGAAACTCTACTCAGAGTTCTTAAAAGAAATGAAGTAAGACCACTAGGGAGAAGAGAAATTGGCACAGAAGGCTCTCAAGGGAGCTGTCCAGCCACACACAATACCTGCCCACGAAATGCAGGTTTCTGACATGGCCAGTGAAATGCCAGTCCCTGACGTTGTAAGCAGCTTCTGTGTGTGTGTGTGTGAGTGAGTGTGTGTGTGTGTGTGTGTGTGTGTAAAACGTTGTTGGTAAGTGTGGTCTCAGTCATTCTCAATCAAATCCCTGAAATACCAGCAGACTGTGGCCCCTTCAGACATGAAGCGTCTGATATTCCAGGGACTGACTGACCTATCCTAGCTACGCTGGGGTATCCTGGCTTATGGAACCTGAGGGTCCTGTTGTTCTGATGCCTTAAACTTCCTAGGTCTTCAGATTTCCCTCCTATAAGATGGAGGGTAGCCCTGTGCTGGGGATGTGTTGTGGCCACACCCTCTCCTCTCTCACCTCAGTTTTCTTTACCACATACCGTTTTCTCCAATTCTGCCCCATCCTGTCACCCAGCAAAGTGTTCCTGAGGGGAAGTTCGTGGAGGCGGGAGGCAGGGAGACAGGGCGGGCATTGCTGGAAATGTTCACACGGTTTGTGAGTTCCAGCAGGGCAATGTCTGCCCCATTTTCAGCAACGTAGAAGTCCGGGTGTGTGATGATCTGCCTCACAGTCAGCAGGTTGTCACCTTCATACAGGTATTTCTTTTGGAGTTGTACTCTGAATAAGTTAGGGCTAATGATATTCCTAAAGAGAAGAGACATCCATTTGGTAAGTGCTTGTTATTCCAGAAACCCAGAGACGGTGTGTGATGATCCCATCCTATCCCAATCTCCTCCCCAGGCCTTGTCCCACCCTGCCAGGCCCAGAGAGACTCACGGTCCCACACAGTGTGCCGCCGTGAGCACCCACTGTGGGTGGATGAGGGAGCCGCCACAGTAATGCTTCCAGTAGGTGTCATATACACGCAGGCTCACCTGCCAGGGCCACCTGTTTTCAGGTGCCTCTTGTCCCCCCACAATGCCCTCTCGTGGTTGAGCTGGACCTGGGAACAAGACAGGGCCAATCTTAGTACCCTGGCCTGTGAGCTATGAGGGTCAGGGAGAGGACTAGGGAGAGCTCAGGGGAGAACTCACCAGGGGCTGCATGCACCAGACTGCACAGGAGGGGCAGTGTCAGCAGCAGCAGCTTCAGCATTTGGACACAGTGAGGAGTGGTGCGGGCCCAGTTGGAGGTGAGGGCTGGGCTAGGCCTATTGGGTTGCAGGGTGCAGAACAAGCCAGGAACCTGGGAGCAGGAAGGTAGGCCCATTCTAGGAGCTTGAGGTCTTCTGTGGCTTGGCCACTCAGCTTCAGGGTATGGGAGAGATCACCGCAGCTGTCTTTGATCTTCTCTACCCAGCCTCAAGTTCCCTCTCCATTTATCCTTCCAGATCAGGGTGGGGTGGGAGGAGGGCATGCCCCTGTCCAATCCAAGCCTGGAGGAAATGGGTGACTGACACTCACGGCCCAAGCTACTGGGTCATGAAGGGACTCTGTCACCCCTCCATTATGTTAGACCCAGATCTGTGATAAACCCTGTCCTGTGGCCTCGGGGCCCTGTCTGCTGGCCAGGAGCTTCTGCTTATTTTATCTTGTGTGCTCCAGAGCAGAGGCAACACAAGGAAAGGGGGATGGCAGAGAGGCCCCCAGCCTCCCCCAGGCACTTGCCACCCTGCCCTCTTCCTGGCTGACCACTCTCTCCTCTAACCACTCTACTCTGGGACTCTCCTTGACCTACTGATCATAGCTCCTCTGCCCTCAGGTCTCCTGGGAATAGAAGCCCGTGTTCATGACCAGAAATCTCTGTGATGTTTGCTTGGGGATGCTATGGCTTCCGTTCCTCACTCTCCTATCTGGGGAGTCCAATGCTTCTGACTCCTTGTGATTTCTAACCGTGATCCCTCACGAAGTCCCAGATCCATAGTCCTGTTCCAAAACCTGCGGGGTTTTGTCAGAAGGTTGATTTGGCAGAAATCTCACTGATGCCTAGCGTCTGATGACCCTAGTTGCTTCCACAGACCTTAGCTCAGGACAGGAGTTGGTAGGCATCATCGCAGACTGCCCTGTCTCCATCCACAGGTTCCCATTGCAGGATAGTCAGAGGTTCTACAACAGGAACCACAGCAGATGGGAACACATCTGTGGGGTTCCCTAATATACCCTCAGTGGATGCTAACTGCTGCACACTGCATAAAGCCGTGCATTGGGTCACCTGTTCCCTTGGTCGAGAGCAGGTGGGTGGTACTTGGTGAGATACTTGCCTTCCTGCGGGAGGCAGGATTTCTGACACTCTCCTGATCCCCACGTCTGTTCTGACTGATCCCTTTGTGTCTGCTGGTCCTGGCTGAACCCAGAGATGCCCCTTCAGCTCGCTTAGCTGGCCTGCTTGCCCCAGGAGTCCCCCATCTCTCTCTTGTGGGAACTTCAGTTGGACTGCCACATCCCTGGGTTTTCCTGTGGCCTCTGGGGATCTCAAGTCCAGTCCTTCTGCCTGCACAGAGCTTCATCCACTGAGCCACCTCCCCAGCCCACTTTGTTGTGTTTAGGTTTTTAAAATTTTATTTATTTATTTATTTATTTATTTATTCATTCATTCATTCATTCATTCATTCATTTTATATATATGAATACATTGTAGCTGTCTTCAAACTCACCAGAAGAGGGCATTCAATCCCATTACAGATGGTCCATGTGGTTTCTGGGACTTGAACTCACCATCTCTGGAAGAGCAGCCAGTGTTCTTAACTGCTGTGCAATCATATCTCCAGACTGCCCACGTTTGTTTTTTGACAGAGGGTCATGTACAGCTTAGACTGGCCTGAAACTTATCAAACAGCACAGGATCACCTTGAACTTCTGACCTTCCTGTTTCCACTCCCAAGTGCTGGAATTACAGGTGTTATAGATATGCAGACCACACCCCATTATGTGACACCACCCAGGGCTTAGTGAACCCTAGGCAAGAGCTCTACCAACTGAGATACAGCTACGGCTCTCAAGTGCATATATCTACCCATGATGCTTTGAAATCTTCTGCCTTCACCTTGAGGCTCTTATGCCTTCCCACATCTCGTCCCAGCTGGATATCATAGAAGGAGCCAAGTTCTATAAGGGCCCACAAATGTGTCTGCCATCCAATACCCTGCAAAGAGTGTTCTCTTTCTATTGGTGGTGACTTTGCCCTGAGACATGACATTCTTATCTCTAGTTCATAAACATTAAGAGGTGATTATAAAAGGGACCCCAGAGAGCTGACTTGTCCATCTGACATGTAGGGATACAATGGGAAGGTGTGCCTATGATCCCGTAGGTGGGTCATCTCTGAAATCTACCTGAGGACACGTAGCTTCAGATCAACAAATTGAAAGACCTGGTGTGCACAAGCCTATGCATAACGCTGGGTGGAGGGGCCTCAGGGACTGAAGCAGGAAGTCTCTGAGCTACACCGTGAATTAGAGAGTCATCTGGGTTCCTGGCATGGCTGGGAACCAAATAGGAAGCAGTTCTCTGTTAGGTGAGTGAGTGAAGCTGGCCATGAGGGACCATACTGTCTGATCCCTGAGGAGGAAGTCCACAGTGTGGGCTGCTGTCTGCTGTGGGGCTGGGGAGGGGAGCTGGGTCAGGGATGGCTTGCTCTTCAGGTGTGGGCTGAGACCCAAACAACTACACTCGGTGTTTTGTTTTTGAGGCATGATCTCCCACCATAGCCGAGGCTATCCCTGAACTCTTAGCAATTTCAGGCCTTAGCCTTCCAAGTGTAAGTGTTAGGATTGCAGGCATGCACTGTCATGACGGGCTGGCCTATACTCTAAGTGGGTGAATTGCACGGTATGGATATCACATTTTAGCAAAGTTGTCAGAAATAATAAAATGAAAACAATTATTATTTATTTGAGACAGAATGTAACTATTTAATTCTGGGTGGCCTAGAACTCCCTATGTATACCAGGCTGGTCTTTGACTCACAGAATACTTCATGAGTGCTGGGATTAAAGGAGTCCACCACCACTCCTTATCATCACCACTTTATTATTTCAGATGTGTGTGTGTGTGTGTGTGTGTGTGTGTGTGTGTGTGAGAGTGAGTGTGTGTCTGTCTACGTGTGTATGTGTGTGTCTGTCTACGTGTGTGTGTTGTGTTTGTGTGTGTCTGTGTGATATGTGTTTGTGTGTCTCTGTGTTTGTGTGAGTGTGTGTGTCTGTACTCCAGCATAAAAAGTCAGAGGACAAACACAGCTGTTGTTCCTTAGGTGCTGTCCACCTTATGTTCTGAGATAGGGTTTCTCACTGGCCTGGAATTCACTGATTCAGTTAGCCTGGCTGTCCAGCAGGCCTTAGGGGTCTTTCTGTCTCCATCCCCAACCAGGAATACAAACATCTGACTTGGTTTCTCATCCTTTCAAGGCAGACACTTTATCACCTGAGCTATCACCCCAACCCACGCCCTCCACTCTTCTGGTTGATAAAGTCTACCACCAAGTGTGATGAAAGTCTTGGTAAGTTTGTGGGATCTCACCAACCCCACAGCAAACGTGCTGTCTGAGGGTGGATGTGAAGGGCAGATGAGAGCAGCTGCCTCCACTTCTGCAGCATGAGGGTCTGGACGGCAGGTAACTGGGAAATAAGCAAAAGGTGTGAAGACCCCGAGGAGGAGATGGACTCACCCTCCACATTGGCAGACAGAGGCGGCCGTCCACACAGCTTGCCCGGGATTGACTATGACCACTGTTAGAGACCCACGGCTGCAGGAGGAAGTTTTCCGCAGAAGTCATTGCTGGTGCAAGACTCAAAACACTAAAGAAGCATAACTTCTTGACACTGGTCATGATGAGTTATTTAACAAGCCAGAGTAGCAGAGCATTCCAGTTAAACAGACTAAAAATCACCTAGAAAAATACCTCATAAAACAAGTGTGCAGTTTTTTGTCTTTTGTTTTTTAAATTTGAAGCAACTTCTCCCTCTCTCTATAGCTGTGTGGTCTCAGTTTCAAGGTTCTATTAAATGTTGGGATTATAGGCATGAGCTACTACTCCAATGCTTATATGCACAGATTGATAGAAGAACTTCATCATCTGAGTGCAAGAATGTAGAAATACCTGTGTCAGAGGCATGTGGCCCCAACGGGGACATTGACATGCCATGTTCATGGAGATCCCAGCAAAACACTAACAAAGACTTCTGAGAAGCAGAACAATGAGGTTGTGGTTGTTGTTGTTTGATTGTTTTGTGTTTGTTTGCTTGTTGGTTTTGAAACAGGGTCTCAGTGTATGGTTCTGGCTGGCCTGAAACTCACTATAAAGACTGGGCTGGCCTCACACTCACTATAAACAATTTACATAACTAATAATGACCAAGAAGAAGGAAGGAGAGGTCCCTAGTCCTGGAGAGCCTCAGTGCAGCAATGTAGGGGAATATCAGGACAGGGGAGCAGGAAGGGGTTGATTGGGGAACAGGGGGAGGGAAGAGGGCTTATGAGGCGATGGGGATCCAGGAAAGGGGAAATTATTTGAAATGTAAGTAAAGAATATATTGAATAAAAAATAAATAAATAAAAATACTGGGCTGGCATTACAACTCAGTCATCTTCCTACTACTGCCTCATGAGTGCTGGGATTAAAGTCATGAGCTACCACACCCAAATGACCTTAACATTTTTACTATAGACTTCTGGAGGTAGAAGTTTTCATTAAATGTTTGATTACAGGAGAATTAATGTTTGGCTGTAAAAATTACCAGTGGGCTGGGCCTGGAGCTCAGTTGGCAGAGAGCTTCTCCAGGGTTCAATCCCAGCACTGCATAAAGTAGCCTGAAGGTGCAGGCCTGTAATACCATCACTCAAGAGGCAGAGGCAGGAGGATCAGAAGTTCAAAGTCATTTTTGGCTATCAAATCCAAGTCTATGTGAGACCCTATCTCAAACCAAGAATGAAGAGGACAACAGGTTTGGACAGGAAAGTCCTTAGGACTCTGGGGATGGAGCTCGGGGGTGGGACACTTGTCTAGCCCAGATCAGACCTTGGGTTTAGTCTTCAGCACCACGCCATCAAAAGAAAAGAGACAAGCAACTCCTTGGGTAAAAAGTACCTTGTTGCAACAAAAATTTGGGGGAATTCAAAGTGCTAAACTGTATTTAGCATTTATTCAAAGTATCTTTCTTTCCTTCAGATTTTTATTCCATTTTATTTTTCTAAGTGTTTGGTCTGGATTATATATGTGTACCACATGTGTGCCTGGCCACTGAGGTCAAAAGAGGATGTCAGACCCTCAGCAACTGGAGACAGAGGGTTTTGAGCCACCTCGTGGGTGCTGGGGCACCACCCACTCACAAGGTCAGTGTACCCATGCTCTCAGTGCTCTGCCGACTCCCTGTCCCTTCTGTTTGTCTTGGGATGGGATCAGGTGTAGCCCAGGCTGACCTGTGACAGACTGCCCAGCTGTGGATGATGTTGATTTTCGGATCTTCCTGCTCTGCCTCTGCAGTGCTCAGGATCACAGACTCACACCATGCTCAGACTCTACGGGGCAAGGAGCAGAACTTAGGGTACATGCATGCTGGCAAGCACCACTGCCCCAGCCACATCCCTGGCCGTCTCTCCGTGGTAAGCACCTTATTTTAAGATGACGGAAAGTGGGCTACTTAGGGGACAAAAGGTGTCTCCATCACAAGTCAAAGGATAAAAATATATTCAACGTTAAGGACCTTACTGGTGCTTTTGAAGCAAAACACAACAAACAAACCCAAGCATCCATGACAGTCTGTTCTCTGACCTCAGGGCAGTGTGACTCTCCTAAATACGCCATTAACAACAGTGTCTGTTCCAATATTTGTAAAGGGAAATTGCCTTCTTTCCTTAAAACTCACAAGCATTAGTCGCCAGCAGTTTATCAACTGATTTCTACAAACCCCTTTGCTTCCCTTCCTGTCCTGCACAGAAGTGCCTCTGTAGGCCTCATCTTACCAGCTAGGAAACCGCAATCCGTGGTCCAGTCGTGTGCCTGTGTGGGAGACAAACACATGCAGCAGTTCGGCCAGGTTTCAGGGAATGGCGCTCTGTGGAGTCGAAGAAAGCAAGGACAGAAATTGTCAAGGCTTTTGATGAGTTAAGTAACCAGTTCAGGGCTTTGAAAAGTACCCCAGTGGAACCATGTATGGTAGTTCATATAATCTTAGCATTCAAGAAACTCAGAGAGAAAGGGGGCGTGAGTTCAAGGCTAGCCTGGGCTGCAGAGATCCTTCCTCAAAACTATAAAGATCCTGAAACCAAGTAAACCAACCAGTATGCTTTCATATCGGGGACCTAGAGTGAAATGGTTGCAAACAGCAGCCTGTTTGGGGATGTGTGCAGCTTGTCACCTCTGTGGGCTGCCCCAAGGGACCTTGGTGATGATTCCCTGGTTGCCATTAACCTCTGATCTGATGTCCTCCAGGCAGGCTGCCTCAAAAGTCCCAGGCACAGCAGCCAGGGTTCGCACTGGCCAGCTCCTCATGTCCATCTGCACAGATCTGAAAGGTAAGGTACAGTGAGTGAGGCCCTGTGTAGAGTCAGGGTCAAGTTCCCTGCCTACTGAAAACAACACACCTCAAAGCATGGGGGTTTCACCAAGTTCAATATCAATGAACTTGGTGACAGAGTGACTGAGGATTGTCTCATCTCTCATGGCTGTGGGGCAAAATAGATTCTCAATTGTGCCATGTATCCTGGACAAGTAGCAGGAGACCCACAAACTCACCCTTGAGAGTTTCCACTGTCCTGTTCTGCACCCCACCAAATCATGTTCTGTTAACAATCTCAAGTCCTGTGTGAAATCAAAAACAAAAGCAAAAAACCAATAGAAAACAAAACCTAAAAGGAGGTATACCTAGGTACACATGCCTGTGGTAGGTCTGCAAAGTGACATTAAAAACTGGAGAGACCTGGAAAGACATGCAGCCATCTGGAGAAACCAAAACAAGCTCACAAGCCTCACACAACTCAAACATAAATTTCAGATTTATCAAAGTGCTTTTTTCTTTTTGGAACCCTGTATGGCCTAGAACTTGCTCCCAGCAGCACCATGACCGTGGCACTCATCGTCTAACACGGAACCATTGTAGAGCATCCCTGGGTGACAGCTAAGAATGCTGTTCCTAGTCTTTCCTGCAGGCTAGCCTCTCCTGAAGGTTACATCCCCTCATGGAAGCTGGATTTTAGGTAGGTTGAAAACAATCTCCTCACTCCAAGGCTGTGGGGGAGCTCAGCTGTGGGGTGTGCACTAAGGACAGTCCAGGCTCTCAAGAAAACATAGTCCCCCAAACCAGACAAATGATAAGGAAAAGCAAGGTTGGTCTTGGCTCTGTTTGATTGGTCTCAGTTGTGTCATTGTCCCTGGGTCCTTGGGGGAGGTCCTCTGTTGAGTATTCCTTCCCGGGAGAGACTTAAACAATGTCTTCCCCCTCTTCCAAAATTTGGTTCCACTGAAGTTCTCCCCCGAGAAACTGTTAGTTCATTGGTTTTCCTTAGAGGATGATTGACCCCAAAGCAGCAGCAGAAAGTCTTCCCCAAGATGGGGATGATGGATGGGTCCAGGATCAATGACCTTCTCTAATGAACCCCCTAAGCATCTAGCACCCCCAGATCCAGGGAACATAGGTCATCAGTGTACAATAGCATTGAAAATGGCTGTATTCAGAGCCAGGCAGTGCTGACACGTGCCTTTAATGCAACACTCGATAGGCAGAGGCAGTAAAATCTTTGAGTCGGAGGCTAGCCTGGTCTACAGAGTAAGTTCAAGGACAGCCAGAGCTACACAGAGAAACCTGGTCTCGGAAAAAAAAAAGCTGTTTTTATTTCATTTCTGGTGCTATGATCAAATATCCCAACAGGCAACTTTGAGCAGAAATGGTTTATTTGGCTCACGACTCCAGGTCACAAGCTGTTATTGCAGAGAAGTCAGTGCAGGAATTCAAGGCATCATCCACAGACAAGAGCAAGAGGAAAAGACATGGATGACTGTGTGATCCCTTGTTCTCCTTCTCAGCTAGCTGGCTCCTCTCTTAGATGTTCAGGACCCTCTGCCTAGGGAAGAGTGCTATTCAGTGTGTGGGTCTCCCACACCAGCTATTACCAAAGCAGCACCTCACTGACATGCCCACTGACCTGATGCTGTAGCCTTGGCCCCTGTGTCATGGTCTCCTAACTGGCAAGTTGGAAGTGAGGCCCAACACAGACATGGTCAAGAAAGCTAGGCCTTCTCTTAGGTCTAGCTTATCTAGATCTACCTGATCTAGAAAATTCCTCTCTATAGCTCTCTTCCCTGGTGGTTCTAAGTTGTGTACGCAAATCACTGTGGTGTTTTGTGTAAGAATTGCCCCAGAGGCTCATATATTTGAGGGCTTGGTCACCATGTAGAGGCACTATTTGAAAGCATTGGGAGGTGTGGCCTTGTTGGAGGAAATGTGTCCCTGAGGGTGGGCTTTGAGGCTTCCAAAGGCACATTCCATATCCAGAGTCTCATTCTTCCTATGGCCTGTGGATCTGGATCCAGATATAGAACTCTCCATTGCTTCTCCAGCACCATGTCTGTCTGCACGTCACCATGTTCCCCACCACAATGACAGTGAACAAAATCTCTGAAACTGTAAGCAAGGCCCTGTTAAATGCATTCCTTTGTAAGAGTTGTCATGGTCATTGTGTCTCTTTACAGCAACAGAGTAAACCCATGATGTTGTAAAAACTAACCAGGTTACTTCCCCCCCTTGCCAGCTTGTTACCCAAACACATCATTTTAAGCCATAAGTTTCCAAAGTCTCATCTCTTAATATGATATAAATTAGGTCCGACTCCAAAAGCCTCCAGAACTCTCAATTGTGAGAGAATCTTCAATATGTGGAGGAGCCTCTGCTGCACCTGAGGCTCGCCTTGACCAGTCTTCTCAGCACCTATTTGCAGGGATGTGACCCTGCCACAAGGTGTCAAGCCTGAGATGCTGTCCATGGCCTTTCCTTGGATTTTTCATGCCCTCGAAACCTGTACCACCAGAACGATGCTTACCACACTGCTAAGTTTAGTTAACTCAATGAGGAGCCTGTTCCCCTTTGACAGTATCTGTGTGCTGACCCTGAGGAAGCACGGTCTGACGGTCCCAATGAATCATGTCCTATCAAATTACTTTTCTTCAGTGGTGCTTCTCTCTTTGACAACCCCAGCTACTTCTTCACCCGCAGAATGATCAGTTTTTTATTATAATTTTTAAAAAATTGGATATATTCTATATTTACAATTCATTTCCCTTTTTCTGGTTCCCCACCCCCAAAGGTCCCACATGCCCTTTTCCCTCCCCCAGCTCCCTCATCCACCCCCTCCCACCTCACTGTTCTTGTACTCCCCCACAATGATGCTTTGGTCCATTCTAGCACCAGTGTCTACTTCTTTCTTCTTGTCAGACATCACTTGATATGTGATTTATGTCTTTGGTGTTCCAAGATTCTAGGCTAATATCCACTTATCAGTGACTGCATACCATGGGTATTCTTTTGAGACTGGGTCACCTCACTTAGTATGACATTCTCCAGCTCCATCCATTTCTCTGAGAATTTCATGAATTCATTGTTTCTAATGGCTGAATAGTACTCCATTGTGTATATATACCACATTTTTTGTATCCATTCCTCTGTTGAGGAACATCTGGGTTCTTTCCAGCTTCTGGCTATTATATATAAGGCTGCTATGAACATAGTGGAGCATGTATCCTTATTGCATGCTGGTGAATCTTCTGGGTATATTCCCAGGAGTGGTATGGCTGGGTCCTCCGGAAGTATCACATCCAGTTTTCTGAGGAACTGCCATACTGATTTCCAAAGTGGTTGTACCAGCTGGCATTCCCACCAGCAGTGGAGGAGTGTTCCTCTTTCTCCACATCCTCGCCAACACCTGATGTCTTCTGAGTTTTTAATCTTAGCCATTCTGACTGGTGTGAGGTGAAATCTCAGGGTTGTTTTGATTCGCATTTCCCTAATGACTAATGATGTTGAACATTTTTTAAGATGTTTCTCAGCCATCCGAATTTCTTCAGGTGAAAAGTCTGTGTTTAGCTCTGTACCCCATTTTTGGATAGGGTTATTTGGTTTTCTGGGGTCTAACCTCTTGAGTTCTTTGTATACATTGGATATTAGCCCTCTGTCGGATGTGGGGTTGGTGAAGATCTTTTCCCAATTTGTTGGTTGCTGATTTATCCTTTTGACAGTGTCTTTTGCCTTACAGAATCTTTGTAATTTTCTCAGGTCCCATTTGTCTATTCTTGCTCTTAGAGCATAAGCAATTGGTGTTCTGTTCAGGAATTTTTCCCCTGAGCCAATGTCCTCAAGGGTCTTCCCCAGTTTCTTTTCTATTAGTTTTAGTGTGTCTGGTTTTATGTGGAGGTCCTTGATCCACTTGGAGTTGAGGTTAGTGCAAGGAGATAAGAGTGGATCAATTCTCATTCTTCTGCATATTGACCTCCAGTTGAGCCAGCACCATCTGTTGAAAAGGCTATCTTTTTTCCACTGGATATTTTCAGTTCCTTTGTTGAAGATCAATTGGCCATACATGTGCGGGTTCAATTCTGGGTCTTTGATCCTATTCCATTGATCCGCCTCCCTGTCACTGAACCAATACCATGCAGTTTTTAATACTACTGCTCTGTAATATTCCTTGAGGTCCGGGATATTGATTCCCCCAGAAGTTCTTTTGCTGTTGATGATAGTTTTAGCTATCCTGGGTTTTTTGTTATTCCAGATGAATTTGAGAATTGCTCTTTCTAACTCTATGAAGAACTGAGTTGGGATTTTGATGGGGATTGCGTTGAATCTGTATATTGCTTTGGGCAAGATTGCCATTTTGACTATATTAGTCCTGCCAACCCACGAGCATGGAAGATTTTCCCATTTTCTGATGTCTTCTTCAGGTCTCTTCAGAGACCTGAAGTTTTTGTCATATAAATCTTTCACATGTTTGGTTAGCGTCACTCCAAGATACTTTATATCATTTGTGGCTATTGTGAAGGGTGTCATTTCTCTAATTTCTTTCTCGGCCTGCTTATCCTTCACATACAGTAAGGCTACTGATTTGCTTGAGTTGATTTTATAGCCAGCCACTTTGCTGAAGTTGTTTATCAGTTGCAGGAGTTCTCTGGTGGAGTTTTTTGGGTCACTTAAGTATTCTATCATATCATCTGCGAATAGTGATAGTTTGACTTCTTCCTTTCCGCTTTGTATCCCTTTGACTTCCCTCTGTTGTCGAATTGCTCTAGCTAGTACCTCAAGTACTATATTGAAGAGATATGGTGAGAGGGGACATCCTTGTCTAGTCCCTGATTTTAGTGGGATTGCTTCAAGTTTTTCTCCGTTTATCTTGATGTTGGCTACTGGTTTGCTGTAGATTGCTTTTACCACGTTTAGGTATGGGCCTTGAATTCCTGCTCTTTCCAAGACTTTTATCATGAAAGGATGCTGAATTTTGTCGAATGCTTTTTCAGCATCTAATGAGATGACCATGTGGTTTTTTTCTTTGAGTTTGTTTATGTAGTGGATTACGTTGATGGATTTCCGTATATTGAACCATCCCTGCATCCCTGGGATGAAGCCAACTTGATCATGGTGAATGATCGTTTTGATGTGTTCTTGGATTCGGTTGGCAAGTATTTTGTTTAGTATTTTTGCATCGATATTCATTAGAGAAATTGGCCTGTAGTTCTCTTTCTTAGTTGGATATTTGTGTGGTTTTGGTATCAGGGTAATTGTGGCTTCATAGAATGAGTTGGGTAGTGTTCCTTCTGTTTCTATTTTGTGGAATAGTTTGAAGAATATCGGTATCAGGACTTTTTTGAAGGTCTGATAGAATTTGCACTAAAACCATCTGGTCCTGTGCTTTTTTTGGTTGGAAGACTTTCTATGACCCCCTTCTATTTCTTTGGGGATTATGGGTCTGTTTAGACGATCTATTTGATCCTGGTTTAATTTTGGGATTTGGTAACTGTCTAGGAAATTGTCCATTTCCTCCAGATTCTCCAGTTGTGTTGAGTATAGGTTTTTGTAGTAGGATCTGATGATTTTTTGAATTTCCTCAGTTTCTGTTGTTATATCTCCCTTTTCATTTTTAATTTTGTTAATTTGAATACTGTCTCTGTGCCCTTTGGTAAGTCTGGCTAGGGGTTTATCTATCTTGTTGATTTTCTCAAAAAACCAGCTCCTGGTTTTGTTGATTCTTTGTATGGTTCTCTTTGTTTCAACTTGATTGATTTCAGCCCTAAGTTTGATGATTTCGTGTCTTCTACTCCTCCTGGGTGAAATTGCTTCTTTTTGTTCCAGAGCTTTCAAGTGCGCCATTAAGTTGCTAGCATATGCTCTCTCCTGTTTCTTTTTGGAGACACTCAGGGCTATGAGTTTTCCTCTAAGCACTGCTTTCATTGTGTCCCATAGATTTGGGTATGTTGTGCCTTCATTTTCATTAAATTCTAAGAAATCTTTGATTTCTTTCTTTATTTCTTCCTGGACTAATGGATCATTGAGTAGAATATTGTTCAGCCTCCACGTGTATGAGGATTTTCTGTTGTTTTTTTTGCTATTGAAGAACACTCTTACTCCATGGTGATCTGATAAGAGGCATGGGATTAGTTCGATCTTTTTATATTTGTTGAGATCTGTCTTGTGTCCAATTATATGGTCGATTTTGGAGAAGGTACCATGAGGGGCTGAGAAAAAGGTATAGTCTTTTGCTTTAGGGTGAAATGTTCTATATATATATCTGTTAAATCTAATTGGTCCAAATTTTCGATGTGTTTCTCTGTGTCCCTGTTTAGTTTCTGTTTTCCTGATCGGCCCACCTAACCAGATTCTGTTAGATGTCTCTCCTAACTGTGAATTGCCGGGTGGGTACAGGACCCAGGTGGCATTTGTGTTCCTTTCAAGAACACTCGACCCTGAGCAGGGAGATACAGCGGCCTGTATTTTCAGTGCTTTCATGGTTTTAGGAAATCTTCACTAAGCCCAAACCAGTGTTTCAGGATGATACATAGAGCTGTTGTGGGGTTGGGCAGTGTGATTATCCACAGTACTTGTCACCTGTAGTGGCTGAGGCCCTGCACCTCCCAGAGCCCCTCCCCCTGCAGATGTTCCAGCTGTTGCTCCTGGCTCTCTCCTTCCTGGAAAGTCCTGTGTTCATGGCCTCTGGTAAGTCCTCACTCCCCTCAGTTAGTGCTTTGCTTCAGGAAAGCTGTCCTGACTTTTCCCTGACCCCAGCTGGCTTACTCTTAGGGTCACCTGAGCAGTCGTTGTAAACATCTGGTCCGGGGATGGGGTTTCAAGAAACTGATCTTTGTTCTCTGACTTTTTTCTCGATGCTTTTAGTATCTGTCTCCAGCAGTAAGCCAGTGGGCATTGTGGGGGGTCATCGTACCCCTCCAGGGAGGTGGCCATGGCAGGTCAGCCTGAGGACCTACGATTCCAAGGCAAGCTCCTGGGTGCACATCTGTGGGCTCCATCATCCGCCCTCAGTGGATTCTGACTGCTGCCCACTGCATCCAAAGGTGAGACACACTGGGGGGCATCTGCTGGGTGTGGAATGTAGCTGGGCAGAGCAATGAGACAGAGCTGGTCACTCCAAGGAGATTGGTAGTTACCTGGTTCTCATGGCTTCTACTGGCATCTGGATAGTTCTACAACTAATGTCCTCAAGCTGTCACATGCTCTCTGAACACACACACAGACACACACACACACACACACACACACACACACACGCACATACTTGTATTTCTCCAACACAGCTCACCAAAAGCAAGACCTGCCCAGTGCTCTAGCACCTCCCCCTGGACAGGGAGAAGGAAGGGAAAGGCTTTTCAGTAGCACACAGCCTGGTTGACACACTGCTTCAGGTGCAGAGAGCAAAGTGTAGCCTGGAGTCTCCAGACCATGGCTCTCCAATGCTCCTAGGATGCTGAAAAAGGACTGACTCAGCACTTTCTCTTGCAACGCCCCCTTCCTGGATGTGAGGAGTGGGTCCTCAGTCTCCCGAGAAGATAGGGTGGTCAGGGCTCTGGGGAGGTGGTCAACGCTCCTCTGACTGATGCACAGTCTGGTTCCCCACAACTTGTGCTTGAGACCCTTCCAGTGCCACTGGGACCCCAGGTACCCCTAGGACTGTGTTTTCTGCCTATGACACACTGGAAGCCAGGGCTAGAGAAATGTCATCAGTGGACATTTTGAGCCCAAATACTATGCCCCGCTGTGTTCTGTGTGGCATTGGGTGTCCATGACTGTTGTGGCAGTCAGTGTCTCTTGAAGTATTTCTGTGTGGCTCACAGGGACACTAAGATCTGTAATAGGGAGTCAATATTGTCAGCACCTCTCGGTGACAGAAACCATACATACTAACAGTGTTCTGCTGCCCTTCAGAAGAATGTGTAAGCATATGTTCCCATAGCCTACCTATCGGGTTACACGTGTGTGTGTGTGTGTGTGTGTGTGTGTGTGTGTGTAGATGTGTTTGTAGGGAAAGAAGGGTACATAGGTTGAGTTCAGAGGACAGCTGATGGAGTCAGCTCCTTCCTTTTAACCATGAGGGTCTCAGGGGTGGAGCTCAGGCAGGAGAACCAGCTCTTGTGCCCCACCTCAGCTGCTCTTCCCCCTAACCTCCACTCCTGGGCCAGGTTCTTGCTCTGTAGCCTTGGCTGGCCTGAAATTCATTAGGCTGGCCACTTCAGCCTCAGACTTGTGGCTTCCTTTGTTTGGGGTGAAAAGGTGTGTGCTGCAGGAGTCCCCAAGGGTACCTGGTACTTCTTACCCAGTTTCATTGACCAGCATTGACCAGGAGGCTCACAAAGTTGATCAACCTTGATCAACTCTGGAGGAAGAGGGGAGGAAACCCCATGCCTCCCGTCCTCTATAGCAGTTGTTCTCAACCAGTGGAGCCCAGTAAGACAATAGGGAAACAGGGATATTTTCATTATAGTTCATAGGAGTAGCAAAAACACAGTAATGAAGTAGCATTGAAAATGGTTTTGTCATTGAGGGTCAGGAGGGGTGGCCACACATGAGGAACT
This sequence comes from Apodemus agrarius, assembly GCA_964023405.1. Classification (NCBI taxonomy): domain Eukaryota; kingdom Metazoa; phylum Chordata; class Mammalia; order Rodentia; family Muridae; genus Apodemus; species Apodemus agrarius. Next base: position 13,839,757 of record OZ030015.1, read on the forward strand.
GTATTAAGGAGTGGCAGTATTAGGAAGCTTGAGAACCACTGGTCTTCAAGGTGGCACTGGCTTCCAGAGAAGGAATCCCTGTGCTATTCCTGCTGTAATCTCTCTCTTACCTCTAGGAAGGGGCTTTGTCTCCACAGTTCTCACTGATGACACTCTAATGGCTTTCCCCTGCAAGGGCCCTGGAAGTCACTCTCAGAGAATGTGATTTCAGGTCTGTGGATGCATCTTCTCCAGGCTTAGTGTCTACATGCCCATAAGGGTCCTCCTCATACCCTGGAAAGCCCCTGGTGTAATGACCTCTGCAGGGGTAGCCTGGATTGAGGACAGTTAGTGCACTTGGGGCCAGGCCTAGCAGGGCACACACTTAGAAGGTGGTTGTAAGTGTGATAGCTGGAGTTGTTCCACATCCCACTTCCTTACAATGGGTTCAGGCCCTGTCATTATGTCTAAAACAAAAAATCAGATGGGTTTTCATCAATGGACACTGGTGCTTGGGTGTTTTTCCTGCTACAGTGCTGGTTGAAAGAAGACTCTGTGCACAGTAGACCAGCACTCTGCCCTTGAGTTATGCCTGACATCATTGGTTTTTAAATAGCAAAATGCTCCTTAAGAGATAAGATGATTAAGTGTAAAAGACCAGAAAATTAAATGGAGATAATCATAATTGAATGGGGTGGTCTGCACAGAGATGTTTTGGCCCAGTCTGGCCATTCTCAGGACTGAGACACTGTGTCCAGATTCCCTTGATAGGTGCTATTATGGATATACAACTGGCTGCTCACCAATGCATTCTTTGTGTACATGAACCTTTCAGGATTCCGTTATTGCCAGAGCCCTTTCTGAAACTTTTTTGGTAAACTCACTTTTAAAACTAATGACCAAATGTAGCTCTTGGGACCCTTTCCTATGGACACTCCACACTGGGAACAGCTCCTTCCTCACAAGCAGGTGAGATTGTCCCTGCACTCCAGGTCAAGGACCATGGAGACAGTGGTTTCCCTAAGGTCACACGCAGCAGAAGACCAGCTGAGGATTCTGGACCTCTCCCCCTGCTTACTTCTGGATCTGAACTCATGAGAACAGACCAGGACAAGTGTGACCCTGGGCACTCAACATCAGCAGGTCAATGCAGGGCCACACTCTTCTATGTGAGGTCGAGTTGTCAAGGCAGAATGGCCCAAGCACCTGACCTCTTTACTATCTCCAGATCTTCTTCTCAATCCCAGGGATTCCTGCTTGGTCCCTGACTCCCAGGCCAACTTCCCATCTGCTCAGGGCCCAGCCTGAACTTGCATCAATCCAATGATAGTCAGGGGACCCAGGATGGAGCTTCCACACCACAGCCCCATCATCAGGGCCCTTGATTGTTCCTGCTCCCTCAACTCCAACCTGAGGATGCTGGGAACCAGACAACCTCACATGTGACCAAGCATCACACGTGACTGCTCATGTGGACAATGGGGATTTCTCCCTGGATCGCCCTGAAGTGGAGAGGAGGACTTTTCTGGTCTTGGGAATGTCCTGTGCCTAACCCAGGACTAGATCATCACTCATCCGTGTTCTCCTCACACACAGGCTGGGATGTGTCTGGGGACATTGGGAAATACTTGTCTGTGCCTCTTTCAGCTGTAGCTCAACTATCCCAAGAACTCTGTACATTTTAGTCTCAAACAGTGGTACCCAAGTGCTGGTACCCCATACCAGCTCTCCCTCTTGCAACACCAGCCCTGGGCAACCACATCCTTTCCCTAAGGGCATCCCTGAGCCCAGAAGTGCAACAGGACCTCTCACAGGCTGGGTTGTGGCTCCTGAGCCAACGGCTACCTGACCCAACTCACACGGTCCCTAGTTCTCTCTGATCCTATCACTGGATGTGCTCATTCGTGGTGGCCTGGTCCAGCCTCTATCAGGGTGGCCAGGTGGCCTATCTCTAGGCCTTGTTGCCTAAGAGCAACAGCAGGGTCACCAATGCGGGGACTCAGGTGACCTCACACAGACAAGGCACCCTGGGCTTGCAATGGGCACAGGGAGCAGGACATGGTTTCTCCTGAGGGAGGCTTCTGGTCACTCCTTACCCTGTGCTAGGTTCCTTCAAAAATGGAAAGGGCCCAACCCTGACCTCATTTCCTGTCTGTACACCACACAGTTTTCCAGATGGGCCTCCCTTGTCTGAGAGGACCTAACACTCCTTATTTGCCATGTCTGGTCTTGTCTAGTGTTTTTTTTTTTGTTGTTGTTGTTGTTTTGTTTTGTTTGGTTTTGTTTTGAGAATGCCTCACTATGTAGCCCCAGCTAGCCTGGAGCTTACTATTTAGGACAGACTAGCCTCACACTCTCAGAGATCCACCTGCCCCTGCTTTCTGAGTGCCAGGATTTAACATGTGCTTCTACCACACCCAGGTGCTGTCCTGTCTTGATGGTCCATTCATGTTTCACACTAGGTGTTCTTTCTCTCAGGCTGAGTCTCCTGACCTCAGTCCCTTCTAGTCCAGCCACCGTGCACGAGCCCCAGAGCCAGGAATTTTATGCCCTGATACTAGGCTTACATGGTTCCCCAAGGTCAGGATACAGCTTTCAGGATTTGTTTTCTCCTCTCCTATGAGCCCCTGGGATGAACAGGTCTTCAGATGTGACTGCAGCATTCTTACCAACTGACCCATCTCACCCGCCCCTGTGAGCACATAGGAGCCATGTGTAGCCTCCTAAGTGTCACCATTTTGCACGGATCTTGCTGATGTGCTTCTCTGACACACACTGTTCCCAGGATGGAGGTGAACAGGGTTGGAAGCATCTCAGCCCCAGGGTGAGTTGGTAAGGAGTAGACAGTTAGGATCTGTGCAGCACCGACCCCTCTTCCTTTCTCACCAGCGCCACTGTCCCCTCCCTATCACCTGCAGCAGGTTCAGGGGCAGAAAATGGATGATGTCATCTGTGAGCAGGAATACCACACTGCCACCAGGCACCACCCACAGGGCCACAAATCTATCTGAGATGACATGTGTGTGCTCGCCATGAGGACCATGGGGCCCGTCATTTGAGTTCAATTGACTTCCTCCTGTTCCTAATCCCACTTCAGGGCCAGTATCCACAGATGCTCTTCTGGGGATGACTCAGGTGGCCTCGTGGTCTGCAGGTGGAGACCTTCAGGTGGAGGCTCGTGGAACTTGGTAGGAGTGGTGAGCTGGGGCTATGGTTGTGTCCTGAAGGACGTCCCCCAGGTCTACACAGGAGTGCAGTCCTTCATGCCCTGGATCACACGGCTGCTGAGCTTCTCCTGAGCTCAGCTGGCCTCTTGGTGGTCGTCAGAAGATGAGGCTTCCAGTACCCACTGCTTCAGCCTTTGCCTGGTCTTCTGATCCTGTCCTGTCCTCTGGCCTTCTGGGAGTCTGGACATCCCTGACCCAGCACAGGAAGCAGGGATGACGGTGGCAGGGGTGGGTTCTCTTTGCTTGACAGAAGGTGGAGAGGAATGGAGACTTTCTATACAGGCAGCTCTTGAGGGACTGAGCAGCTTTTGTTTTTTATTTTTTGTTTTTATTTTTGTTTCTATTTTTGTTTTTGTTTTTGTTTTTTTGGTTTTTCAAGATAGGGTTTCTCTGTGTAGTCCTGGCTGTCCTAGAACTCACTCTGTAGACCAGGCTGGCCTTGAACTCAGAAATCCACCTGCCTCTGCCTCCCAAGTGCTGGGATTACAGGCGTGCGCCACCATGCCCGGCTCGGGACTGAGGAGCTTTTGCTTTCGGCTGTTCTTAATAAAGGTCTTGTGTACATTCACTTTCACAGCCCTCCTGGTTCCTGCAGGGCACACTCTGTTGAACCCTGCCAGCCCAGCACATGGGAATCTGAGGCAGGATGGTCATGAATTGGTTGTGAGCTTGGTCTCCATAAGGAGACTAGATTAAAAATACAAAACCTAATAAGGAACCACTGGGGGACAGGGGACAGCTAGGACGTGTGTCACATCAGACTAGACAAGCAGGGGGACATGGTCCTTTGGGTATCAAGTTCAGGTAGCAGCATGGCAGCGTGCCAGGCCAGGGTGCATGCGTTCTATGTGACATTCACTCGGTGTCCTTAACAATCTCCATAGGACCACAGCCAGGGCTGCACGGATGGCTCAGTCAGCAAAGCGTGTGTCTTGTAATTATGAGGACTTGAATTTGGGTCCCAGGAACCCGTGGGAAAGAATGGGGGCGTCTCTCTGGGACGGGCTGAAAACCTATTGTAATAGAAACTCTCAGGAATCTGTGGGGTGACCCCAGCTGAGACTTCTGTCAATGTGGGATATGAAGCCTGACCAGGTCATCTCCTCTGTCCTGTGGAGGGCTCGGGACACAATACCAGCTACAAAACCTTCAACCTACAATTTGTCTGCCTGCAAGACGTGCTGGGGTAAATGTGGTGCAGAAATTGTGGAAGTGGGCAACCATGGCTGATCCAGCCTGAGAGGGAACCCACTGCTGACATGGCCTGGAGGGCCTGGAACAGAGGCTGGAGAGCCCAGAGACCTAGGAGAGAACCAAAGAGGCCTGGGAACACATTTAACAGTCAATGAAATGATTCCCGGGATGCTCTGCTGTCCTCAGAGAGCCATGCCTAGCCCAGTAGTCATCAGAGAGGCTTCCCCAGGAGCTGACAGACAGATGCAGAGACCCCATCCAAACATCAGATGGAGCCTGGGGAGTGCTGGGAAGAGGAGAGGCAGGGTTGAGAAGGGGACAAGGACAAGCCAAGAAAGCCACTGGATCAAACAACCTGGGCTCACAGAGAGTGACCTGCCAGCCAGGGAGCCTGCATGGCCCTGACCTAGGCCCTCTGCATGCATGACACAGAGGTGTAGTTTGTCATTTTTGTGGGACTCCCACAGTGGGAGGAGCAGGGGCCATCTCTGACTCTGCCCTTTCCTCCTCTTGGGCTGCCCTGTTTAGCCTGAAGAGGGGAGGAGGTGCCCAGTCTGCAGCTGGATGTGCATGGGTGGCTGATGTCCCAGGGAGGCCTGCTCTTTTCTGAAGGGAAATGGAGGAAGAGTGGAGGCAGGAGGGGGAGGGGAGGGGAGGGGAGGGACAGGGAGGATTAAAGGTGGTCAGGATGTAAAACAAAACAAAAGCAAAGGAACAACAACCCCCCCCAGCATGGTGGCAACTTAGTGATCCTGGGGCTGGGCAGGTGGAGACAGAGGACTTCAGGCCTCCTGATGAGCCAGCCCAGGCTAATTGGGCAAGCCCCAGGCAAGTGAGAGACCTTGTTATATTTATGTACTTTTTAAAGACATCTGTTTTCTACAAATGTGTGCTTACACATAGAGACACACCCAGACACACAGACAAACACACACACACACACACACACACACACACACACAACAGTGAGAAAGGACAGGCAGTATCAGCAATAGTGCATTACTTGTGACTTTTTTGACTGCTGAAGGGAGGGGAAGACACACTTCCCCAAGGGAGCAGTTTCTATTGTTTAGACAAATGGAGATCTGTTACCCCAGGATCTCAGCCATGCCTTAAAGAGCAGGTTCCAGTCACAGGACACATAAGTGCCCAGGAGCAGTGATGGCCTGAGAAGCCCGAATGGGGACAGGCTGAGGTCCTGGGCTGCAACTGACTGCAACCCTCACAAGGCATTTCCAACAGCAGGAATGGAGCTGGCCTGAGTGTGGCAGTGTCTGTGGGAAGGTGAGCCTCCAGGACAGTCCCCACTGGGCACAGTCATGGGAACTGTTCATCTGACAGGAAAGGATGTCTCTTGTTACCCTCAGTTAAGATGGCAGCGTCGGCCTGGCTGAGGGAAGGGTGCAGGCTGTGGAACATTTCTCAGTTTGTTTGTGGGAAGCCTTGCAGTCCTCAGTCCTCTCCACCTCCTTCTCTCTGTATGTATGCACATGTCTGTATGTCCATGTAAAGGTCAGAGGTCATCCCTAGATGTCATTCCTCACAGCACTATCTTTCTTGGTGTTTTCCTTTGTTTTGTTTTGGTTTTCCCAGCTCTGTGGTTGTGACTCACACTTGTAATCCCAGCACTTGGGAGGCAGGGGTAGAAGGATCTCTATGAGTTTGAGGCCAGCCTGGTCTACAGAGCAAGGACAACCAGGACGACCAGGACGGTCAGGACTACACAGAAAAATCCTATCTTGAAAAACGAAAAATAAAAACAAACACCCCAAATGACTGTCCTGCTAAAAGAAACCAAACCAACAACAAAACAGGGTGTCCTGCTTTCATCAGGCACTCACTCATGTCTCTAGGTGTGTGTTTCCAGCTCCCTGGGGTTAGGGCAACAGTCATGTCTTATTACACCTTGTTTTTTCAAGTCAGTTCTGGGACCTCACTCCCATCTTCCTGCTTTAATGACTGTATTATCTACTGAGTTCTAGGTTTACCTTTTGGATTTTTTGTTTATCTAGTTTTTCTGAGTCAGGGTTTCTCCATGGAGTTCTGGCTATCCTGGAACTCTCTCTATAGACCAGGCTGGCATTGAGCTCATAGAGATGCCCCTGCCTCTGCCTCCTGAGTGCTGGTGTTAAAGGCATGTGCCACTACCACCCAGTGTCTTTACATTTTAAGATTACATTTATTTGCTTATTTTTACTAGAACCAAGGACTGTCTCTCTCTCTCTCTCTCTCTCTCTCTCTCTCTCTCTCTCTCTCTCTCTCTGTGTGTGTGTGTGTGTGTGTGTGTGTGTGTGTGTGTTCGTGTGTGTAAGGGTAAATGACAAGGACCATTACCTGCTGAACAATGTCACAACCCTCCCACCCCCTATATTTATCTCTTAATGTTTTCCTGCTATTTCCTGGATCCCAAGGGTGGGGTGTGGTTGCTCCTTACCCAGATGGAATGAACATGTGTAGAGAGAAGTGACGATGATAGACAGGGTGGGGAGGAGGGTCCACCTGACTGTAGGAGCCAAAGCCCACGGCTGGTACCCCAAACCCAGGCATCATCACCCCGATTCTCCAGGCACTTCATTTACTCCTGTTGATTCACAGCAAACTCACAGCTGCTTTAATGCACTTTATTGAGCCTCAGCAGAGAGTGGCCGCCTGGACAGTGGAGCTAGCTACCTGAGTGGAGGGACACGGGTGGTCAGGGCTTAGGTAGAGCAGAGTTGGGGCTCAGGATGGGGGGCAGGAGAGGAAGGCAGGGATGCCACCCGGGCAGGAAGCAGCATGTTGGGAGCAACAGAGGTCACCCTGGATGTGACTCAGAAGTCCTTAGGGACATAGCGGCGGATCCAGTCCAAGTAAGAGGTGACTCGGGTGTAGACGCCAGGCCAGTTAGGCCGTCCGCAGCCTTTGCTCCAGCTCACCACACCTGCCTGAACCCAGTCGGTTTTTCCCTTGCAGACCAGAGGTCCTCCGGAGTCACCCTAGGGAGGACAAGGGTCAGTGCTCTTGTAAACCCTGGGTGGGGGAGGCAGGGTGAGGGGACAGGAGCTCACCTTGCAGGAGCCACGTCCTTCTTTCCCAGCACACAGCATGTCCTTGTGGATAATGCGGACATGGTCACCTGTGCTGAGACCTATGTGATACTTCTTGTCACATTTGTCGTTTCCTACAATGGGAACTTTTACCTCCATCAAAGGAAATGGATACGGCAGCTTTTCTGTGGGTGAAAGAAAGACCATCCTGAGGCAGGGTCTTAGGTGCCAGGCTGAGATGGGCTCAGCTATCCCTGTCCTCTGAGGGTAGTTCTGCTCACAAGTCCCTCTTTGAGTCAGGCCCACTTCATTCAGTTCTGCCAACCAGGCTTCTCCCTCCAGGCTGGACCAGGATTTCTGACCTTATTCAGAGAAGGAGGACAGTCCTGAGGGTCTTTAGTGATCTGGCTGGTCAGTGGAAGGCAGGTCAGCATGGCTGGCTCTGTCCTAGGCTGCATAGACGATCCCAGTGGAGCCCTGCTTTGGACACTATTCTCACGCCCCACCCCTGTGTATGAGGAGATTGGATCCACCCTGTGGTCCACAGCCAGGACCTGCCTGCTCATGGGCCTGTCCCTGAAGCTCTACTCTGTGTTGTTAAAAGAAAGTAAGCAAGACCACTAGAGAGAAGAGAAATTGGCACTGAAGGCTCCCAAGGGAGCTGTCCAGCCCCACAGGATACCTGTGGCCTGGGCCACAGCCCATGAAATGCGGGTCTCTGAGACGGCCTGTGAAATGCCAGTCCCTTAAGTTGTAACCAGTTCGTATGTGCTTGTGTGTGTGTGTATGTGTGTGTGTGTGTGTGTGTGTGTGTGTGTGTGTGTGTGTAATGTTGTTGGAAAATGTGTCTCAGTCTTCCTCAATCAAATCCCTGAAATACCAGCAGATTGTGGCCCCATCAGACATGAAGCATCTGAGATTCGAGGGACTGAATGATGTATCCTAGCTACGCTGGGTTATCCTGGCTTATGGAACCTGCTGGTCCTGTTGTTCTGATGCCTTCCACTTCCTAGGTCTGCAAATTTCCATCCTATAAGATGGAGGGAAGCCCTGTGCTGGTGATGTGGTGTGACCACGCTCTCTCCTGTCTCACCTCAGTAGTCTCTACCACATACCGTTTTTTCTAATTCTGCCCCATCCAGTCACCCAGCACCATGTGTCTGAGGGGAAGTTCATGGAGGCAGGAGGCAGGGAGACAGGGCTGACACTGCTGGAAATATTCACAGGGTGTGTGAGTTCCAGCAGGGCAATGTCTGCCCCATTCTGGAAAATGTAGAAGTTCGGGTGTGTGATGATCAGTTTCACAGTCAGCAGGTCTTTAGAGAGGTACTTCTTTTGGAGTTGTACTCTGACCGTGTTGGGGTCAATGATTTTCCTAAAGAGAAGAGACATACATTAGGTAAGTCCTTGTTATTCCAGAAACCCAGAGATGGTGTGTGATGACCCCATCCTACCCCACTCTCCTCCCCAGTCCTTGTCCCACCCTGCCAGGCCCAGAGAGACTCACGGTCCCACACAGTGTGCCGCCGTGAGCACCCACTGTGGGTGGATGAGGGAGCCGCCACAGCTATGATTCCAGTTTGTGTGTTGTTTACGCAGGCTCACCTGCCAGGGCCACCTGTTTTCAGGTGCCTTCTGTCCCCCCACAATGACCTCTCGTGACTGAGCTGGACCTGGAAACAAGACAGGGCCAATCTTAGTACCCTGGCCTGTGGGCTACAAGGGTCAGGGAGAGGAACAGGGAGGGCCCAGGGGAGAACTCACCAGGGGCTGCATGCACCAGACTGCACAGGAGGGGCAGTGTCAGCAGCAGCAGCAGCTTCAGCATTTGGACACAGTGAGGAGTGGTGCGGGCCCAGTTGGAGGTGAAGGCTGGGCTAGGCCTATCGGGTTGCGGGGTGCAGAACAAGCCAGGAACCTGGGAGCAGGAAGGTAGGCCCATTCCAGTAGCTTGAGGTGTCTTGGCTTGGCCACTCTGCTTCAGGGTCTGGGAGAGATCACTGTAGCTGTCTTTGATCTTCTCTACCCAGCCTCAAGTTTCCTCTCCATTTATCCTTCCAGATCAGGGTGGGGTGGGAGGAGGGCATGCCCCTGTCCAATCCAAGCCTGGAGGAAATGGGTGACTGACACTCATGGCCTAAGCGTCTGGGTCATGAAGAGGCTCTGTCAACCCTCCGTGATGTTAGACCCAGATCTGTGATAAACCCTGTCCTGTGGCCTCGGGGCCCTGTCTGCCCGCCAGGAGCTTCTGCTTATTTTTTCTTGTGTGCTCCAGAGCAGAGGCAACACAAGGAAAGGGGGTGGCAGAGAGGCCCCAGTGTCGCCCCAGGCACTTGCCACCCTGCCCTCTTCCTGGCTGACCACTCTCTACTTAAACCACTCTACTCTGGGTCTCTCCTTGACCTACTGATCATTAGCTCCTCTGCCCTCAGGTCTCCTGGGAATAGAAGCCCATGTTCATGACCAGAAATCTCTGTGATGTTTGCTTGGGGATGCTGTGGCTTCTGTTCCTCACTCTCTCCTGTCTGGGGAGTCCAATGTCTCTGACTCCTGGTGAGTTCTAACTGGGATCCCTCATGTAGTCCCAGACCCATAGTCCTGTTCCAAAACCTGCGGGGTTTTGTCAGAAGGTCGATTTGGCAGAAATCTCACTGATGCCTAGCGTCTGATGACACTAGTTGATTCCACAGACTTTGGCTCAGGACAGGAGTTGGTAGGCATCATCGCAGACTGCCCTGTCTCCATCCACAGGTTCTCATTGCAGGACAGTCAGAGGTTCTACAACAGGAACCACAGCAGATGGGAACACATCTGTGGGGTTCCCTCAAATACCCTCAGTGGGTGCTAACTGCTGTCCACTGCAAAAAGCCATACATTGGGTCACCTGTTCCCTTGGTCGAGAGCAGATGGGTGTTGGGAGGTGTGTGGTACTTGGTGAGGTACTTGCCTTCCTGCGGGAGGCAGGATTTCTGACACCCTCCTGATCCCCACGTCTGTTCTGACTGATCCCTGTGTGTCTGCTGGTCCTGGCTGAACCCAGAGATGCCCCTTCAGCTCACTTAGCTGGCCTGCTTGTCCCAGGCGTCCCCCATCTCTCTCTAGTGGGGACTTCAGTTGGACTGCCACATCCCTGGGTTTTCTTGTGGCCTCTGGGGATCTCAAGTCCAGTCCTTCTGCCTGCACAGAGCTTCATCCTCTGAGCCACCTCCCCAGCCCACTTTGTTGTGTTTAGGCTTTTAAAATTTTATTTATTTATTTATTTATTTATTTATTTATTCATTCATTCATTCATTCATTCATTCACTCATTAATTTATTTTATATATATGAATACATTGTAGCTGTCTTCAAACTCACCAGAAGAGGGTATTTGATCCCATTACAGAAGGTCCATGTGGTTTCTGGGACTTGAACTCACCATCTCTGGAAGAGCAGCCCGTGTTCTTAACTGCTGTGCAATCATGTCTCCAGACTGCCCATGTTTGTTTTTTGACAGAGGGTCATATACAGCTCAGACTGGCCTGAAACTTATCAAACCGCACAGGATCACCTTGAACTTCTGACCTTCCTGTTTCCACTCCCAAGTGCTGGAATTACAGGTGTTATAGATATGCAGATCATAACCCATTATGTGACACCACCCAGGGCTTAGTGAACCCTAGGCAAGAGCTCTACCAACTGACATACAGTTGTGGCTCTCAAGTGCATTATCTACCCATGATGCTTTGAAATCTTCTGCATGCACCTTGAGGCCCTTATGCCCTCCCACATCTTGTCCCAGCGGGATATCATAGAAGGAGCCAAGTTCTATAAGGGCCCACAAATGTGTCTGCCATCCAATACCCTGCAAAGAGTGTTCTCTTTCTATTGATGGTGGCTTTGCCCTGAGACATGACATTCTTATCTCTAGTTCATAAACATTAAGAGGTGATTATAAAAGGGACCCCAGAGAGCTGACTTGTCAGTCTGAGATGTAGGGATACAATAGGAAGGTGTGCCTATGATCCCGTAGGTTGGTCATCTCTGAAATCTACCTGAGGACACCTAGCTTCAGTTCAACAGATTGAAAGACCTGGAGTGCACAAGCCACAGTATGCATAATGCTGGGTGGAGGGGCCTCAGGGACAGAAGCAGGAAGTCTCTGACCTACACGTTGAATCAGAGAGTCATCTGGGTTCCTGGCATGGCTGGGGACCAAATAGGAAGCAGTTCTCTGTTCGGTGAGTGAGGGAAGCTGGCCATGAGGGACCATAGTGTCTGATCCCTGAGGAGGAAGTCCACAGTGTGGGCTGCTGTCTGCTATGGGGCTGGGGAGGGGAGCCGGGTCAGGGGTGGCTTGCGCTCCAGGCGTGGGCCGAGACCCACACAACTACACTCTGTGTTTTGTTTTTGAGGCAGGGTCTCCCACCAGAGCCCAGGCGATCCCTGAACTCTAAGCAATCTCAGGCCTTAGCCTTCCAAATGTAAGTGATAGGATTGCAGGCATGCACTGTCATGACGGGCTGGCCTATACTCTAAGTGGGTGAATTGTATGGTATGGATATCACATTTTAGCAAAGTTGTCAGAAATATTAAACTGCAAACAATTATTATTTATTTGAGACTGAATGTAACTATGTAGTTCTGGGTGCCCTGGATCTCCCTATGTACATCAGGCTGGTCTTTGACTCACAGAATGCTTCATGAGTGCTGGGATTAAAGGAGTCCACCACCACTCCTTATCATCAGCACTTCATTATTTCAGATGTGCATGTGTGTGTGTGTGTGTGTGTGTGTGTGTGTGTATGTGTGTGTTGTGTTTGCATGTGTCTGTGTTTGTGTGTGTTTGTGTGTGTCTGTACTCTCGCATAAAAAGTCAGAGGACAAACACAGCTGTTGTTCCTTAGGTACTGCCCACCTTATGTTCTGAGATAGGGTTTCTCACTGGCCTGGAAGTCACTGATTCAGTTAGCCTGGCTGTCCAGCAGGCCTTAGGGATCTTTCTGTTTCCATCCCCAACCAGGAATACAAACATCTGACTTGTTCTCATGCTTTCAAGGCAGACACTTTATCACCTGAGCGATCACCCCAACCCACGCCCTCCACTCTTCTGGTTGATAAAGTCTACCACCAAGTGTGATGAAAGTCTTGGTAGGTTTGTGGGATCTCACCAACCCACAGCAAACGTGCTGTCTGAGGGTGGATGTGAAGGGCAGATGAGAGCAGCTGCCTCCACTTCTGCAGCATGAGTGTCTGGACGGCAGGTAACTGGGAAATAAGCAAAAGGTGTGAAGACCCTGAGGAGGAGATGGATTCACCCTCCACATTGGCAGACACAGGCGGCCGTCCACACAGCTTGCCCGGGATTGACTATGACCACTGTTAGAGACCCACGGCTGCAGGAGGAAGTTTCCTGCAGAAGTCATGGCTGGTGCAAGACTCAACACAGTAAATAAACATAACTTCTCGACACTGGCAATGATGACCTAGGCAAGAATCCAGAGTAGCAGAGCATTCCTGTTAAACAAACTAAAAATCACCTAGAAAAATACCTTGTAAAAGACGTGTATGTTTTTTGTTTTGTTTTGTTTTTGTTTTTAATTTGAAGCAAGGTTTCCCTCTTTTTATAGCTCAGAGTGGTCTCAGTTTCAAAGTCCTTTTAAATGTTGGGATAATAGGCATGAGCCACTACTCCAATGCTTATATGCACAGTTTTACAGAAGAACTTAATCAACTGAGTGGGAGGATGCAGAATTGCATGTATCAGAGGCATGTGGCCACAAATGGGGACAATGACACTCCATGATCATGGAGATCGCAGCAAAACACTAACCATGTTTTCTGAGAAGCACAATAATGTTGTTGTGGTTGTCATTGTTTGATTGTTTTTTATTTGTTTGTTTTGCGACAGGGTCTCAGTGTGTAATCCTGGCTGTCCTGAAACTCACTATAAAATCTGGGCTGGCCTCAAACTCACTATAAAGTCCGGGCTGGCCTTACAAGTAGGTCCTTTTCCTGCCACTGTCTCAAGAGTGCGGGTTAAAATCGTGAGCTATCATACTCAGATGACTTTATATTTTTACTGTTGTCTTATGGAGGTAGGAGTTTTCATTAAATTATTGATTACAGGAGAATTAATGTTTAGCTCTAAGAAGCAAAAGTGGGCTGGGGATGGAGCTCAGTAGGCAGAGAGTTTCTCTGGGTTTCAATCCCAGCACTGCATAAAGCAGCTTGGTGGTGCAGGCCTGTAATACCAGCACTCAAGAGGCAGAGGGGAGGATTAGAAGTTCAAAGTCATCTTTGGCTGTCAAATCCAAGTCTATGTGAGACCCTGTCTCAAACCAGGAATGAAGAGGACAACAGGATTGGACCAGGAAATCCTTAGGTCTCCCGGGGATGGAGCTCAGGGGTGGGATACTAGTCTAGCCCGATCAGATCTTGGGTTTAATCTTCAGCACCACACCAACAATAGAAGAGAGACAAGCAACTCCTTGGGTAAAAAGTACTTCATTGCAACAAAAATCTGGGGGAATTCAAAGGGCTAAACCATATTTAGCATTGATTCAAAGTATCTTTCTTTCCTTCAGATTTTTTTCCATTTTATTTGTCTAAGTGTTTTGTCTGGATTATATATGTGCACCACGGGTGTGCCTGGCCACTGAGGTCAAAAGAGGATGTCAGACCCTCAGCAACTGGAGACAGAGGGTTTTGAGGCACCTCGTGGGTGCTGGGACACCACCCACTCACAAGGTCGGTGTACCCATGCTCTCAGTGCTCTGCCGTCTCCCTGTCCCTTCTGTTTGTCTTGGGATGGGATCACATGTAGCCCAGGCTGGCCTGCGACTGACTACCCAGCTGAGGATGATGTTTATTTTTAGATCCTCGTGCTTTGCCTCTGCAGTTCTCAGGATCACACCATGCTCAAACTCTACAGGGCAAGGAGCAGAACTTAGGGCTAAATGCATGCTGGCAAGTACCACTACCTCAGCCATATATCTGGCCATCTCTCCATGGTAAGCACCTTATTTTAAGGTGAAGGAAAGTGGGCTACTTAGGGGACTTGTGTGTCTCCATCACAAGCCAAAGGATAAAAATGTTTTCAAAGTTTAGGTGCTTTGGAGAAAAAAATACCCACAACAAACAAACAAACTCAAGCATCCATGACAGTCTGTTCTCTGACCTCAGGGCAGTGTGACTCTCCTAAATATGCCATTAACAATTGTGTCTGTTCCAATATTTGTAAAGGAAATTTGCTTTCTTTCCTTAAAAGTCTTAAGCATTAGTCACCAGCCGTTTGTCACCTGATTTCTACAAACCCTTTTCTGCCCTCAGTCCTGCACAGAAGTGCCTCTGTAGGCCTCATCTTAGCAGCTAGGAAACCGCAATCCGTGGTCCAGTCCTGTGCCTGTGTGGGAGACAAACACATGCAGCAGTTCGGCCAGGTTTCATGGAATGGCGCTCTGTGGAGTCTCAGAAAGCAAGGACAGAAATTGTCAAGGCTTTTGATGAGTTAAGTAGCCAGTTCAGGGCTTTGAAAAGTACCCCAGTGGAACCACACATGGTGGCTCCTATAGTCCTAGCATTCAAGAAGCTCAGACAGAGAGGAGGCATGAGTTCCAGGCTAGCCTGGGCTGCAGAGATCCTGCTTCAAAACTATAAAAATGCTGAAACAAAATACACCAACCAGGATGTTTTCCTATCAGGGACCTAGAGTGAAATGGTTGCAAACAGCAGGCTCTTTGGGGATGTGTGCAGCTTGTCACCTCTGTGGGCTGCCCTAAGGGAGCTTGGTGATGATTCCCTGGTGGCCATTAACATCTGATCTGAATGTCATACCCAAGCTTGACTCCAGACAGGCCGCCTAGTTATTCTTAGGCACAGCAACCAGGGTTCACACTGGGCCAGTTCCTCATGTCCATCGGCACAGATCTGAAGGATAAGAAACAGTGAGTGAGGTCCTGTGTAGAGCCAGGTTCAAGTTCCCTGAATACTGGAAGGAACACACCTGAAAGGCGTGGGGTTTTCACCAAGTTTAGCACCAATGGACTTGATGACAGAGTAGCTGGGAATTGGCTCATCTCTGATGGCCTGTGGGGTAAAATATATTCTCAATTGTGGCATGTATCCTGGACAAGTAGCAGGAGAAGCACAAACTCACTCTTGACGGTTTCCATTGTCCTGTTTTGTACCCCACCAATTCATGTTCTGCTATAAATCTCAAGTCCTATGTGAAAAGAAAAACAAAAGCAAAAAACAAATACAAAAGAAAACCAAAAACAAGGTAAACCTAGGTACACATGCCTGTGGCAGGTCTGCAAAGTGACATTAAAAACTCCAGAGACCTGGAAAGACATGCAGCCATCTGGACAAACCAAAACAAGCTCACAAGCCTCACACAACTCAAACATAAATTTCAGATACATCAAAGGGCTTTTTATTTTTGAAATCCTGTGTGGCCTAGAACTTGCTCCCTGCAGCAACATGACCATGGGACTCATCGTCTAACACAGGAGCATTGTAGAGCATCCCTGGTGACGGCTAAGAATGCTGTTCCTAGCCCTTCCTGCAGGCTAGCCTCTCCTGCAGATTACATCCCCTCATGGAAGCTGGATTTTAGGCAGGTTGAAAACAATCTCCTCCCTGGAAGGCTGTGGGGAGAGCTCAGCTGTGGGGGGTGTGCTAAGGATGCTCAAGGCTCGCAAGGAAACATAGTCGCCCCAAACCCGACAAATGATAAGAAGAACCAAGGCTGGGCTTGGCTCTGTTTGATTGGTCTCAGCTGTATCATTGTCCCTGGGCCTTGTGGGAAGTCCCCTGTTGAGTATTCCTTCTCTGGAGAGACTTAAACAATGTCTTTCCCCTCTTCAAAATGTGGTTCTACTAACGTTCACCCAAGAGTAAGTGGTAGTTCATTGGTCTTCCTTAGAGGATAGTTGACCCCAAAGCAGCAGCAGAAAGTCTTCACCCAGTGTGGGGATGATGGATGGTTCCAGGATCAATGACCTTCTCTAATGAAGCCCCTACGCATCTAGCACCCCTTGAACCAGAGAGCATGAGTCATCAGTGTATAATAGCATTGAAAATGGCTGTTCTCAGAGTCAGAAGGTGCTGATGCATGCCTTTAATCCAACACTCAGTAGGCAGAGGCAGTTCAATCTTTGAGTTGGAGGCTAGCCTGGTCTACAGAGTGAGTTCCAGGACAGCCAGAGCTGCACAGAGAAACTTGGTCTCCAAAAATAAGGTAAAAAAGCTTTTGTAGTTTCATTTCTGGTGCTATGATAAAATATCCTGATAAAGTAACTTTCAGCAGAAATGGTTCATTTGGCTCACGACTCCAGGTCACAATCTGTTATTGCAGAGAAGTCAGTGCAGGAATTCAAGGCATCACATCCACAGACAAGAGCAAGAGGAAAAGACATGGATGACTGTGTGATCCCTTGTTCTCCTTCTCAGCTAGCTGGCTCCTCTCTTAAAGTTCAGCAGCCTTTGCCTAGGAAATAGAGCTACCCACAGTGGGCGTGGTCTGCCACACCAGTTAACACTAAAGCAACACCTCACAGATATGCTCACTGACCAACCTGATCTAGATAATTCCTCTTGATAATTGTCTTTCCAGGTGGTTCTAAGTTGTGTCACTGTGGTGGTTTGATTAAGAAACATCCCAAAGTCTCATAGATTCAAGGGCGTGATCAACAGGTAGTGCCATAATTTGAAGGCATTGGGAGGTTTGAGGACCTTGTTGGAGGAGATGTGTCCCTGAGGGTGGTCTTTGAGGCTTCAAAAGCACATTCCCTACCTAGAGTCTCTTTCATCCTATGGCCTGCAGATCTGTATACACATGTAGAGGTCTCAATTGCTTTTCCAGCACCATGTCTGCTTGCTCCCCATCAAGATGACAATGAACTAAACCTCTGAAACGGTTAGCACGGCCCTGTTCAATGCTTTCCTTTATACGAGTTGTCATGACCATGGTGTCTCTTTACAGCAACTGAGAAAACCAGTCACATTGACAAAACTAAGCAGCTCAATTCTCACCTTGCCAGCTTGATACCCAAACATGTCATTTTAAGCCATAACTTTCCAAAGTCTCATCTCTTAGTATGATATAAAATAGGTCCAACTCCAAATGCCTCCAGAGACTTGCAACTATGAGAGAATCTTCAATATGTGGAGGAGCCTCTGCTGCACCTGAGGCTTCGCCATGACCTGAGTCTTCTCAGCACTTTTTGCAGGGATTTGACCCTGCCACAAGGTGTCATGCCTCAGATGCTTTCCATGACCTCTCCTTGGATTTTTCATGCCCTCAAAACCAGTACCACCAGAACGATGCTTACAACACCGCCATGTTTAGCTTGGTCAATGTGGAGCCTGTTCCCCTTTGACAGCATCTGTGTGCTGACCCTGAGGAAGCACGGTCTGACGGTCCCAATCAATCATGTCCTATCACATCACTTCAGTGGTGCTTCTCTCCTTGACATCCCTGGCTACTTCTTCACCCACAGAATGATCAGCTTTCAGGTCGTTATCCAGAGATGGTCTCTACTCTTTCGTCTCTAGGGACTGTCAGTAGACAACAACTAATTATAGTGACAGCCTCTTGCAATCAGCCACAGATAATCTGATGAAGATGGTTTATTTAACAGACCGTGTTCTATCACCTAAGAGAAGGCCTAGCTTCCCTCATCATGTCCATGTTGGCCCTCACTTCCACCTTGCCAGTTAGGAGACCATGACACAGGGGCCAAGGTTACAGCATAAACAAAGTCATTAAGATAAGTATCTTTGCATTTCCTGCCAGGTTCTTGTGCTCTGGATATCATTTCACTGACATTGGACTTGTTAATGGTGTTTGGAAAAGCCAGGATTCACTCCAAGTAGCGGTGGGTCACCTTTGTCTTGTTTAGTAATATAAATCTTTCCATTTGGCCAGGGTTGTGGGAATTATTTCTCTTGCTCTCACCGGAAATATATGTCTATCACCCAGTTTCCAAAAAAATTGTGCCATACACAATCTGGGTGCACCCACTTGTTTGGGAGTGTCTTTCAAATGCCCTGTGAGTGGTTCCCATAGGACAGAACCTGGTGTTCCTGGAGCCAAGGTGATTCCCCAGCTTGGCTCTGAGTTTCCTCTGACAGCCCCTGTGTAGGGCACAGTGGGTGTCCTTATCTTCTTATGTGGACCATAGTGACACTGCAGGGAGCCTTACTGACAGTTTCTCAGCTGAGGTCTAGAAGTTTCTATGGCATCCTTGTGTTGGCCACAAGATGGGTGTTTGTGGCCAGACTGGGAATATTTTAATGGGACAGTGTGGATATGTGAAGTGGGAGAGCCCCAGAGTATGTCAGCACCCATGAGCTCTGCTGTGTGTGTGTGTGTGTGTGTGTGTGTGTGTGTGTGTCTATGTCTATGTGTCCTGTGACAGAGGTGTCTTCACAGGCTCTAAACCAGAAATGCCCACAGATTCTTTTAGATGTCTCTCCTGACTGTAAATTGCTGGGTGGGTTCGGGACTCTGGTGCCATTTGTGTTCCTTCCAAGAACACTCAGCCCTGAGCAGGGAGATACAGTGGCCCGTATTTTAAGTGCTTTCATGGTTTTAGGAAATCTTCACTAAAACCAAACCAGTTTTTCAGGATGATAAAGAGAGCAGTTTTGGGGTTGGGCAGTGTGATTATCCACAGCATTTGTCACCTGTAGTGGCTGAGGCCCTGCACCTCCCAGAGCCCCTCCCCCTGCAGATGTTCCAGCTGTTGCTCCTGGCTCTCTCCTTCCTGGAAAGTCCTGTGTTCATGGCCTCTGGTAAGTCTTGACTCCCCTCAGTTAGTGCTTTGCCGCAGGAACGCTGTCCTGACTTTTCCCCGACCCCCAGCTGGCTCACTCTTAGGGTCACCTGAGCACTTGGTGTCAACATCTGGTCCAAGGATGGGGTTTCAAGAAACTGGTCTTTGTTCTCTGATTTTTCTCGATGCTTTTAGTATCTGTCTCCAGACGTAAGCCAGTGGGCATTGTGGGGGGTCACCATACCCTACCTGGGAGGTGGCCATGGCAGGTCAGCCTGAGAACCTACAATTACAAGGCAAGCTCCTGAGTGCACATCTGTGGGCTCCATCATCCGCCCTCAGTGGATTCTGACTGCTGCCCACTGCATCCAAAGGTGAGACACACTGGGGGTCATCTGCTGGGTGTGGAATGTAGACAGGACACTTCCCTGAACAGCTGCCTCTGAGCCACCCAGGGTCTGTCTCTCACAGCCAGGACACCAACCCAGCCTTGTACCAGGTCCAGGTGGGGGAAGTATACCTCTACAAGACACAGGACCTTCTGAACATCAGCAGGATCATCATCCACCCTGACTACAATGAATTCAGTAAGAGTTTTGATGTGGCCCTGATGCAGTTGACTGCCCGCCTGGTCACCTCCACACATGTCAGTCCAGTCTCTGCCAAAAGACAGCTCAACCGTCAACTCAACTGACCAATATTGTGTGGCTGGCTGGGGCAACGTTCTCCAAAATGGTAAGGATAGCGAGAGTGGAAAGATGGAGGGACAGAGGGGACATTGCACTGTCTCTTCTTCCATGTCCCTTCCAGAGGGCGAGCTGGCAGTGTGGAAACAAACAGGCCGAAGCAAGGCTCTGTGGTGACTCACCAGTGCACGGGCTCATGGGTGGGCTTCTTGGCCACCAATGAGATACTCACAAAAGTCAGGACATCTTTAGGTCTCATGACCGGCAAGTAGCCAAGACAGAACCAGCCTGGGTTGTCCTGGGTTGAAGGTGCTGCTGCTTTTTTGACTCCATACCATGCAGGAGAGATGGGATACCCTCTTAGAAGAATCCCAGTTCTTTTTTTTTTAATTTTTATTTTCTATATTCTATGTTTACATTCCAAAGTAGTTCCCCCCCCACCATAGGTCCCATAATTCCTCTCCCCCCAACTATTCCCCAATCATTCACCCTCCCCCCACCGTTTCTCTACAAGAATCCCATTTCTTTATGTGAACTGGGTACCTCTAGGTGCTCTCAGACCTTTTTCTTGTATGTGTTGTCCTGTGGACCCATGCAGCCATAGACTCAGGTTGCCAGGTACGGCAGTGAGCTCTCCTCTCAGAGTGTCTGTGGCCACGTTTCCAGCATGGGCTCCAGGTCCTTTTCCCTGAAGTGTCTTCAGGCACACCTACCACTAGCTCTGTCACTAGTCTCTGTGTTTCCATGTGGCTGGCCCCTCTGTGTTCTTCTCTGTCTCCTAAAAGAACCCCTACAATGGAAGTTAGTGCTCATCCCTACATCAGGATTGTTGCTGGCTGTCTTGAACTTATGATCCTCCTGCCCCAGCCTTAAGGGCTAGTGTTATAAGCTTCTCCCCCCATGCCTGCCTCAGAATGATCTAATTATTCTTTTTTGGTATAGAATAGAGTTTATCCAAGGAAGAGGATGGGAGTTAATGGCATAACGGAGGCAGAGAGGCAGAGAGAGAGAGAGAGTAGAGAAGTGGAGGAGTGGAGGCCGGCCATGACCACATAGACAGAGTGGGGAGGGGAGGAGAGCCCAAGAGGGGCAGAGAGGTGAGAGTGCCAAGAGGCAAGAGCAGTAAGAGAGAGAGCCTAATTATTCTTTTAAGGTAACAGATATACCCTCATGTTTATTTGTAAAAACAGGATAGAACGCTGGTCACCTACAAACAGTGCGTGGGTAGGAGTCTCACAGCAGTCCATGTGTCTTCACACTGGCAGGAGCCTTTCTATGGGGCCTGGGCACCATTGGGAGCCCGACATGGAGTTGAGGCCTGGGCCTTAGTTGGAACTGTGGCCTCTCCCTTGGATTGAACCTCGGTCTTTGGCTAGCAGAGCCCACGTTCCTTGGCCATGTAGTTTAAGATCCTCTTCCCAAGCTAGGTGTGAGCCATGAAATCCAGGTGGCTGAGATTGCTGCTGGGCCCTTTGGCATCTTGGGCTTGATGGCCTGAGGCTTCAGAAGGGCCTTGGTGGCCTCTGTGCCCGCACTCACTGCCTTTGCATTGTTGGCCTGCTTCTTCTTCAGGCCTTTCTTGTTTTGCTTCTTGGCAAAGAGCATGTTCCTCAGGAACTTGGAGTCAACACCTTAAGAGATTCCTATCTTTGTGATTGGAGTTTGTTGATGCCATTTCTGTGCCATTTGTGGAACTGTTTTTTTGTGGTGTGGATTTTGACTTGGCCATGTTTGCAAGGTAACTCACGGCTCCCACAGTGCCTGGTACCAGAAGAGCTTTAATTTTTAACTCAATGACACACAACAAATCATATTCTGGAGTTCTAGGTAGGTGTAATTTCAAGGCCCTCTAAGCCCTTTTGACTCTTAAACCCATTTAACGTAGAAGACTATGCTTGTAAAAATAGCTTGAGGTCCTGGTCCCATCAAGGACATATGGAGATATGGGAACTCTGACTTGCTCGAGGCCAAATCAGTGAAGTCATGGCCAGTGTGACTGGCATGAAGTGAGTCTGTTGCTGATGTGACTCTCACCCCTGCTTCCTGACTCCTCCTCCCTCCTCCAGTGCCTCTGCAGCCTCCCTATCAACTGTATGAGGTGAAGATCCCAATTCAGGACAACAAGAGCTGTAAGCGAGCTTATGGGAAGAAAATGCCTGAGGAACCCAGAAGTGTGGCCATCTTTGATGACATGTTGTGTGCTGGCAACTTAGGCCGAGGCCCTTGTTTTGTGAGTCACCGTGGCCCAGGTGTGAACTTCCTATCCTGCTCCAAATGCCCTTCCTTCAAGGGAGGCTGGATTTGGGAGTTTCCTAGTCCTTGGCCTCTGACAGGACTGCCCCTCTTCCTGCAGGGTGACTCTGGGGGTCCCTTGTTCTGCAGGAAGAGCAACAAGTGGATACAGGTGGGCGTGGTCAGCATGGGGGTAGATTGCAGCAACGGTCTGCATCAGCACATCTAGTAGATGTGTCTACCGGCTGGTGCCCAACATCAGAGACAGCTTCTTGACTCCTCTGACCTTCCCTTCCTGGACCCTTCCTTGTCCTGCTTCTTCCCTGGCCTTCCTTCCCTGCTGACAAGAATGCCCAGGAAACCCCAGTGTGGGGTTGGGCTGCCTGTGCCTGTATTTGTCTCAATAAACTCACAGCAAATGAAGGTGTTGGGAGTGGTCTTTGAGGCGTGGGCATGGCTGTGGAAGGGGTGGACTCAGAGTTTCCAAGGCCAGTTATAATTCTCCACTTTCAGTTTTAGCACCTCTCGGGGTCTTGAGGTGGAGTACATCCAGCAAACATAATCAACAAAATGCATTTTTCATAATGTCTGCTTTTAGTCACTTTTGGAAAGGCTCACACTAGCAGCTAATTCCATCTCTTTGGTTTGAGAAAGTGTCATTTCATGAAACCTAGGTTGGCCTCAATCTCACAAACCCCTGCTCTACCTTCCGACCTGCTGGGGTTACAGGCACGTGCTGCCAGGCCCAGGGCGACTTGATCTCAGTTGTAACAGTTTCCCCCTTGTGTCTGAACAATAGTCTCTGAAGACACTGCTGATTAGCTCTCTGGTGATCTGTCATTGCCCATGATGTCTAGGGAAGATCTGTCCTGGTTTGCCTGAAATACACATCGGTAGGGTTGGAGGTGGGGCAGGGAATGTAAGTGACAGACCTCAAAGAGTTAATTCTAATAAAATTACAAAAGTGTCAGAGAATGAATGATTTTTAGGTCAGTCCCATCTGGTACCACTCTGCTAGTCAGGTGGGAAACATCCTGGCATCTCAAGGCTGTACTCCTGTAGAATGTTATCAGTTTACTCATAAGGCTCTAGGAAAATACAACCACCTTCAGCAAAGTTGTTTTGAACATATTATCAGGTCTCTGTGATTCTGATCATCGTCTTTGGAAGCAGGAGTCAGGTGGTTTCAGGAGCCAGTGGCTGGAGGAAAGCCCAATGCAGCATGACAAGGTTCTGTCATGTTTATCAGTCCATCCTGCCCCTGAGTCTTAGACTTATTTTCTCAATGCAGTGTTCTGAAACCATAGCAATTCTATAGGATGGTCAAATATTAATTCAGCGGTCACTGCTTCTCTTTATTAAACTGACATGTAGCTCATCTGACACATATTTTAAAAAGATTTATTCATTTTATGTATATGGGTATACTGTTGCTGTCATCATATCCAACAGAAGAAGTCATCAGATCCCATTACAGATGGTTGCTGGGAATGGACCTCAGGACCTGTTGAAGAGTAGTCAGTGCTCTTAACAGCTATGCCGACACCAACAAACTTCTCTCGTGATTGAGGTTTCCTCTCTCTGTCTGCAACTGCCTTTCTCAGATCCCCAGAGGCAATATTTCAATGGTTACACACATCATGGCAGATCTCAAAACCCCAATTTCTCCATTTCAATTGCTCTGGTAGAATGCGATGGCTCAAGAGAGCCCCAAACCTTTCCTACCCCAAGGTAGATGTTTTAAATAGTTCAATAGAACTTCAGATTTTCTCAAAAGAGTTTACACATTGACAAGGCCTGTCCTAGAGTTGGCATTATTGTTAGATTATGAGCCTGTCCCTTTAAGATTGTCATCATTCCATAAAGGTAAGCCATGCTCCCACCTATAGCTGACAGGTCCCCTTACATAAGTCATAGCTGGGAAAAAGCAAACCCAAGTCAAAGGAGACCTAAGTGTGTCCCTGAAGCCACCACTGCAGGAGTGACAGAGCTCCATCTTCCAACCTCTGCAGTCCCTGATGTTGAATACAGTTGGATTCCAGTGGGTTTGATAACCCTCTCTCTTTCCCCACATGGACACCATGCTTCTCTATATAGCAATCATACCCCACTATTGTTCAAAAGCACAAAAACACAACGCCAGGTACCATATGAATACTACCTCAAATATTTAAAAAGAACCTTAAATGGATCTGGGCATGGTGGCACATGCCTTTAATCCCAGCACTTGGAGGGCAGAGGTACATGGTTCCTTATGAGTCTGAGGTCAGCCTGGTCTACTAGAGAATTCCAGGCTATCCAAGGTTATACACTGAGACCATGTCACAAAACAATAATGAAAGCAAGCAGGCAAGCAGCAGCAGCAAAAACAACAACAAAAAAAAATTACTCGGCAGACAAAGGCAAACAGGAAGATGACATGATGAACTAACTAGCTTGAGTCCATCCTAAGATGAGACGCAATCTTATTACAATATCTAAATAAATTCATTCATATTTTCCATAAATCCTAAATCTGACCAGGTCTTGACTCTCTTTTTGGAAATTTGGCATGTTCCACACCCTGTACCCCAACTTCCAACCTGATTAGATGTTTTTCCAAATAATTCTGTAATTTTCAGCCAAATCCCTTCATAACCAAAATTCCTCTGGAAATTCCTCAACCCTTGAATCTCCCCAGCAGTTTTGGGACTGATACAATCCCTGCCTTCTCTTGCGTTCAATGCTATTTTCTCAAACCCTGCATTCCGGAGATGGTCCTGCCTGAAAGAATATAAAACTTGTATAATTTGACCAAGGAAGTTGGGTCATGGTCTTTCCTCTTGTTTGGTGACATCAAGGAAAGCCTACAGCCATAAGAAAGAGACTTCCCAGCCTGGTGTAGAGGTGCACATCTTTAATTCCACGCTTTGGGATACAGAGGTAGTGAGATGCCTGTGAGTACGAGTCCAGCCTGGTCTACAGAGTAAAATCCAGTACAGCCAGGGCTACACAGAGAAACTGTGTCTTGAAAAAGCAAAGACAAACAAGACAAGACAAAACCAACAAAACAACAACCACAATGCAGCCCTGGTGGGAGGAGCAACAGAGAAGTGGTTACAGCAAGATGGGGAGGCTTTTTCCGAAGACATCTTAACCTTGGGGTTGGTGGAAGTTAGTGGTTTGTTAAGTTAAAAGATTCCAAACGTGCAGGTGTTTTTGTTTTAAGACAGGGTTCTCTGTGTAATTCTGGGTGGCCTGGACTTGATCTGTTGACCAGTCTGGCCTTGAACACACAGACATCCACCTGCCTCAGCCTCCTGATTTCTGGGACTAAAGATCTGGCTCCAAAAATAATTCTTGCTGTTCTTGTCCTCCTCCTCCTCCTCCTCCTCCTCCTCCTCCTCCTCCTCCTCCTCCTCTTCCCCGTCCTCCTCCTCCTCCTTTTTTTTAAAAAAAAGATTAATTCATTTATTATATGTAAGTACACTGTAGCTGTATTCAGACACTCCAGAAGAGGGTGTCAGATTTTGTTACAGATGCTTATGAGCCACCATGTGGGTGCTGGGATTTGAACTCAGTAGCTTTGGAAGAGCAGTCAGTGCTCTTAACCACTGAACCATCTCTCCAGCCCATCCTCCTTCTTCTTTAAAAGTTTTTTTTTTAATTTTATGTATGTGAATACTCTGTCACCACCTTCAGTTACATCACAATATGGCACTGCAATTTACACAGACAGTTCTGAGATGCCATGTGTGTGCTGGGAATTGAACCTGGGTCCTCTGGGAAAACAACCAGTGTTATTAACCACTAAAACGTCTCTCCAGCTCCAGATCCCAAAGGTTTTTATCTATTTGTCACAGGATGCTAGCTCACATATAGAGGTGGGCAAAGAGGCTGTTCTGGAGGCAACAGGTGGACCAAGATAAGATAATTAGCTTCTAGACCTGCAACATTCCAACTTCCTCTCATCACTGTAATTTTAGTCAGTCACTCAGTTGATCATTCATTCATTCATTTATTCATTCAGTCAGTCAGTCAGTCTGTCAGTTTGTCAGTGTGTCTCTCTGTCTGTTGGTCAGTCTTGCAGACACAGGTTCTTTCCAGGAATTCTCATTAACAATGCCCCAATCAGACCGATCTTCAACTTATCAGGACAGGAATTCTCCTAACAGGAGAAAAAGGCCTCACCAGACCTTTGTTTTAATTTGCCAGGCTGTTGTCTCAGGCCAGGAGGATGAGGAAGAAGCTGGATTGTGCAATATTGGAAGGTTGCCCTTGTTTAATTCCACGCTTTGGGATACAGAGGTAGTGAGATGCCTGTGAGTACGAGTCCAGCCTGGTCTACAGAGTAAAATCCAGTACAGCCAGGGCTACACAGAGAAACTGTGTCTTGAAAAAGCAAAGACAAACAAGACAAGACAAAACCAACAAAACAACAACCACAATGCAGCCCTGGTGGGAGGAGCAACAGAGAAGTGGTTACAGCAAGATGGGGAGGCTTTTTCCGAAGACAACTTAACCTTGGGGTTGGTGGAAGTTAGTGGTTTGTTAAGTTAAAAGATTCCAAACGTGCAGGTGTTTTTGTTTGATTGATTTCAGCCCTGAGTTTGATGATTTCGTGTCTTCTACTCCTCCTGGGTGAAATTGCTTCTTTTTGTTCCAGAGCTTTCAAGTGCGCCATTAAGTTGCTAGTATATGCTCTCTCCTGTTTCTTTTTGGAGACACTCAGGGCTATGAGTTTTCCTCTAAGCACTGCTTTCATTGTGTCCCATAGATTTGGGTATGTTGTGCCTTCATTTTCATTAAATTCTAAGAAATCTTTGATTTCTTTCTTTATTTCTTCCTGGACTAATGGATCATTGAGTAGAATATTGTTCAGCCTCCACGTGTATGAGGATTTTCTGTTGTTTTTGTTTTAAGACAGGGTTCTCTGTGTAATCAATCAAGTTGAAACAAAGAGAACCATACAAAGAATCAACAAAACCAGGAGCTGGTTTTTTGAGAAAATCAACAAGATAGATAAACCCCTAGCCAGACTTACCAAAGGGCACAGAGACAGTATTCAAATTAACAAAATTAAAAATGAAAAGGGAGATATAACAACAGAAACTGAGGAAATTCAAAAAATCATCAGATCCTACTACAAAAACCTATACTCAACACAACTGGAGAATCTGGAGGAAATGGACAATTTCCTAGACAGTTACCAAATCCCAAAATTAAACCAGGATCAAATAGATCATCTAAACAGACCCATAACACCCAAAGAAATAGAAGGGGGTCATAGAAAGTCTTCCAACCAAAAAAAGCACAGGACCAGATGGTTTTAGTGCAAATTCTATCAGACCTTCAAAAAAAGTCCTGATACCGATATTCTTCAAACTATTCCACAAAATAGAAACAGAAGGAACACTACCCAACTCATTCTATGAAGCCACAATTACCCTGATACCAAAACCACACAAATATCCAACTAAGAAAGAGAACTACAGGCCAATTTCTCTAATGAATATCGATGCAAAAATACTAAACAAAATACTTGCCAACCGAATCCAAGAACACATCAAAACGATCATTCACCATGATCAAGTTGGCTTCATCCCAGGGATGCAGGGATGGTTCAATATACGGAAATCCATCAACGTAATCCACTACATAAACAAACTCAAAGAAAAAAACCACATGGTCATCTCATTAGATGCTGAAAAAGCATTCGACAAAATTCTGCATCCTTTCATGCTAAAAGTCTTGGAAAGAGCAGGAATTCAAGGCCCATACCTAAACGTGGTAAAAGCAATCTACAGCAAACCAGTAGCCAACATCAAGATAAACGGAGAAAAACTTGAAGCAATCCCACTAAAATCAGGGACTAGACAAGGATGTCCCCTCTCACCATATCTCTTCAATATAGTACTTGAGGTACTAGCTAGAGCAATTCGACAACAGAGGGAAGTCAAAGGGATACAAAGCGGAAAGGAAGAAGTCAAACTATCACTATTCGCAGATGATATGATAGAATACTTAAGTGACCCAAAAAACTCCACCAGAGAACTCCTGCAACTGATAAACAACTTCAGCAAAGTGGCTGGCTATAAAATCAACTCAAGCAAATCAGTAGCCTTACTGTATGTGAAGGATAAGCAGGCCGAGAAAGAAATTAGAGAAATGACACCCTTCACAATAGCCACAAATGATATAAAGTATCTTGGAGTGACGCTAACCAAACATGTGAAAGATTTATATGACAAAAACTTCAGGTCTCTGAAGAGACCTGAAGAAGACATCAGAAAATGGGAAAATCTTCCATGCTCGTGGGTTGGCAGGACTAATATATTCAAAATGGCAATCTTGCCCAAAGCAATATACAGATTCAACACAATCCCCATCAAAATCCCAACTCAGTTCTTCATAGAGTTAGAAAGAGCAATTCTCAAATTCATCTGGAATAACAAAAAACCCAGGATAGCTAAAACTATCATCAACAGCAAAAGAACTTCTGGGGGAATCAATATCCCGGACCTCAAGGAATATTACAGAGCAGTAGTATTAAAAACTGCATGGTATTGGTTCAGTGACAGGGAGGCGGATCAATGGAATAGGATCAAAGACCCAGAATTGAACCTGCACATGTATGGCCAATTGATCTTTGACAAAGGAACTGAAAATATCCAGTGGAAAAAAGATAGCCTTTTCAACAGATGGTGCTGGCTCAACTGGAGGTCAATATGCAGAAGAATGAGAATTGATCCACTCTTATCTCCTTGCACTAACCTCAACTCCAAGTGGATCAAGGACCTCCACATAAAACCAGACACACTAAAACTAATAGAAAAGAAACTGGGGAAGACCCTTGAGGACATTGGCTCAGGGGAAAAATTCCTGAACAGAACACCAATTGCTTATGCTCTAAGAGCAAGAATAGACAAATGGGACCTGAGAAAATTACAAAGATTCTGTAAGGCAAAAGACACTGTCAAAAGGATAAATCAGCAACCAACAAATTGGGAAAAGATCTTCACCAACCCCACATCCGACAGAGGGCTAATATCCAATGTATACAAAGAACTCAAGAGGTTAGACCCCAGAAAACCAAATAACCCTATCCAAAAATGGGGTACAGAGCTAAACACAGACTTTTCACCTGAAGAAATTCAGATGGCTGAGAAACATCTTAAAAAATGTTCAACATCATTAGTCATTAGGGAAATGCGAATCAAAACAACCCTGAGATTTCACCTCACACCAGTCAGAATGGCTAAGATTAAAAACTCAGAAGACATCAGGTGTTGGCGAGGATGTGGAGAAAGAGGAACACTCCTCCACTGCTGGTGGGAATGCAAGCTGGTACAACCACTTTGGAAATCAGTATGGCAGTTCCTCAGAAAACTGGATGTGATACTTCCGGAGGACCCAGCCATACCACTCCTGGGAATATACCCAGAAGATTCCCCAGCATGCAATAAGGATACATGCTCCACTATGTTCATAGCAGCCTTATATATAATAGCCAGAAGCTGGAAAGAACCCAGATGTTCCTCAACAGAGGAATGGATACAAAAAAATGTGGTATATATACACAATGGAGTACTATTCAGCCATTAGAAACAATGAATTCATGAAATTCTCAGAGAAATGGATGGAGCTGGAGAATGTCATACTAAGTGAGGTGACCCAGTCTCAAAAGAATACCCATGGTATGCAGTCACTGATAAGTGGATATTAGCCTAGAATCTTGGAACACCAAAGACATAAATCACATATCAAGTGATGTCTGACAAGAAGAAAGAAGTAGACACTGGTGCTAGAATGGACCAAAGCATCATTGTGGGGGAGTACAAGAACAGTGAGGTGGGAGGGGGTGGATGAGGGAGCCGGGGGAGGGAAAAGGGCATGTGGGACCTTTGGGGGTGGGGAACCAGAAAAAGGGAAATGAATTGTAAATATAGAATATATCCAATTTTTAAAAAATTATAATAAAAAAACTGATCATTCTGCGGGTGAAGAAGTAGCTGGGGTTGTCAAAGAGAGAAGCACCACTGAAGAAAAGTAATTTGATGGGACATGATTCATTGGGACTGTCAGACCGTGCTTCCTCAGGGTCAGCACACAGATACTGTCAAAGGGGAACAGGCTCCTCATTGAGTTAACTAAACTTAGCAGTGTGGTAAGCATCGTTCTGGTGGTACAGGTTTCGAGGGCATGAAAAATCCAAGGAAAGGCCATGGACAGCATCTCAGGCTTGACACCTTGTGGCAGGGTCACATCCCTGCAAATAGGTGCTGAGAAGACTGGTCAAGGCGAGCCTCAGGTGCAGCAGAGGCTCCTCCACATATTGAAGATTCTCTCACAATTGAGAGTCTCTGGAGGCTTTTGGAGTCGGACCTAATTTATATCATATTAAGAGATGAGACTTTGGAAACTTATGGCTTAAAATGATGTGTTTGGGTAACAAGCTGGCAAGGGGGGGGAGTAGGCTGGTTAGTTTTTACAACATCATGGGTTTACTCTGTTGCTGTAAAGAGACACAATGACCATGACAACTCTTACAAAGGAATGCATTTAACAGGGCCTTGCTTACAGTTTCAGAGATTTTTCATTCTTATATGTCTTTGAATTCTTTTTTTCTTCCTTGACCATGTTATCATTGAGTAGGGTACTGTTCAGCTTCCATGTGTCTGTGTGCTTTCTGTTGAATTTGTTTCTATTGAAGACCATCCTTTGTCCATGTTGGTCAGATAGCACTCAAGGGTTGTACCAGCTTGCGTTCCCAGCAGCAGTGGAGGAGTGTTCCTCTTTTTCCACATTCTTTCCAGCACCTGCTATCTCCTGATTTTTTGATCTTAGTCATTCTGACTGGTGTGAGGTGAAATCTTAGGGTGGTTTTGATTTGCATTTCCCTGATAACTAAGGATGTAGAACATTTCTTTAGGTGCTTCTCAGCCCAGAAGCTAAGAATACCCAAGACACAATTCACATATCAAATGATGCACAAGGAAGGAAGGAGGGGTCTCTGGTCCTGGAAAGGCTCTATGCAGCAGCGTAGGCGAATACCAGGACAGGGAAGAGGGAGGAGGTTGATTGGGGGAAAGGGGTAGGAGAGAAAGCTTATGAGTCTTTTGGGGAGGGGAAAACCAGAAAAGGGAAAATCATTTGATATGTAAATAAAGAATATATCTAATAAAAAGTATACTATTGGGGTTGGTAAAAGGTATTAAAGAATAGTGTTGTTGCTTCCTGTTATTTTTTATCTTATTTTCATGTCTGTGTAGCTATCTTCTTTTGTGTTTTCTTAAAGAAGATAACTTTCTTGCTTTTTGTAGAGTGTAGTTTCCCTCCTTGTGTTGGCATTTTCCATCTGTTATCCTTTGTAGGACTGCATTTCTAGAAAGATATTGTATAAATGTGGTTTTGGCCTTCTGTGTTGAGAGTTTTGCTGGGTATTGTAGTCTGGGCTGGCATTTGTGGTCCATTAGGGTCTGTGTGACATATGCCCAGGATCTCTGGCTTTCATAGTCTCTGGTGAGAAGTCTGGTATAATTCTGATAGATCTTCCTTTTTAAGTTACTTGACTTTTTTCCCTGTCTGCTTTTAATATTCTTTCTTTGTTTTGTGCATTTGGTGTTTTGACTATTATATGACAGAAGGATTTTCTTCTGGTCCAATCTATTTGGAGTTCTGTAGGATTCTAGTATGTTTATTGTATCCTGGATTTTCTAGATTCTTCTCATTAAGAACATTTTGCATTTTTTTCATTTCTTTGACTGTTGTGTCAATAATTTCTATGGAATCTTCTGCACCTGAGATTCTTTTTGGTTTTGGTTTTTTTTTTGGGGGGGGGTGTTCATGACAGGGTTTCTCTGTGTAGTCCCAGCTGTCCTAGAACTCATTTTGTAGACCAAGCTGGCCTTGAACTCAGAAATCCGTCTGCCTCTGCCTCCCAAATGCAGGGATTACAGGCGTGCACCACCATGCCCGGCTCTGAGATTCTTTTAAGATTTATTATTATACGTAAATACACTGTTAGCTGTATTTTTTATTGGATATATTCTTTATTTACATTTCATTTACCTTATCCTGGTTCCCTGCCCCACAAAAGTTCCATATGCCCTTTTCCCTCCCCCTGTTCCCCCATCCTCCCCTTCCCACTTCCCTGCTCTGGTATTCTCCTACACTGATGTATTGGTCTTTCCAGATCCAGGGTCCACTCCTTCCTTCTGGTCAGACATCATTTGGTATATGGATTGTGTCTTTGGTGTTCCAAGATTTTAGGCTAATATCCACTTAGTGAGTTCATACCATAGGTATTTCCTATGAATGACTGACAGTTTGTGGGTACTTTCTATGGATAAGTGACAAGCTGTAGTTGCTACTATGTCTGACAGGCTATGGGAATGACCTAAAAAAATTGACACGATATGTGGATGTCCTATTAGAGCACTCAGTTTTGATTACTATCACCCACAGGGCAGGTCACAACTCTCTATAACTCCAATTTCAGTGGATTCACCACTCAATTCTAGCATATAGTGCATAGAAAATACACAGCAGCAAAATCTACAAAATTTAAGCATGTACAAAAAGTAACATGTAGGTAATTTCTTTAAATATATCACATTAACATATCCAATACAATGTTTTAAGAGACAATGGGAAAGTACATATAAACTGAATTTTTTGTTTTGCTTTCGGTATAGAAGGCCTAGGAGCTGCTGTCTTAAAGTATGCCCATCGCATATACCTGGGAGCCTAGAGCAGGTATATAATCCAGTGGGGCTCAGTGAAAAGGAGCCTAAAAATGACCTCTCCCCTCTACGGTGCATCCCGTGAAATACAGGATCCCATGCTACACTCCACAGACCCAAGAAGGCTGGAGAAGAAGAAGGGCACAAGGAAGGTTGTTTGATTCTCTGGAATGGTCATGGAAGGCAGATGGATGGAAGGAATTGGGTGGGAAAGGAGATAGTAAGGGAGAGGTGGGTTCACTGTTCATGATAATGAATTTAAATCTGCAACTGACAGGAGTGGAAATGAGGCGGCAATTTCGGAAAGAGACAGAGACCTGGGCTAGGTGAGGCACACAAGTATCAATGTGGGTGTGCTTAGCTGTGACTCACAGCACTGGGGATATGGAGCCTGGGAGGATACCTCTTCTGGCTAGGCAGGAACCTCAGTGGAGCAATAGTGACATCAACCAACCCACACAACTTTCAACCTAAAACCTTTCCTGTCTACAAGAGATGCAGGAACAGGGGATGGAGCAGAGACTGAGGGAATGGCCAACCAAACTGAGACCCATCCCATGGACAAGAAAAAAATCCCTGACACTATCCTGACAAAAATCCCTGATTCTCTGTTATGCTTACAGACAGGAGACTAGCCATTGGTATCCTATGAGAGGATTCACCCAGCAGCTGACTTAGACAGATGTAGATAGTCACAGCTAAACATTGGATGGAACATGGAGACTCTTATGGAAGAATAAGAAGGAGGATTGCAGTGCATAAGGGGATAGGAATTTCACACCCTTTGGGCTCTCAGAGACTGAACCACCAACCAAAGAACATACACAGTCTGACCCTAAGCCATGCACATAGGTAGCAGATGTGCAGCTTGGTCTTCATGGGGCACCAAACACGTGGAACAGGGGCTATCTCAAACACTGTTGTGTGTCTGGGGGATACATTATTCTAGACTGTCTGCCTTGACCGACTCAGTGGAAGAGGAAGCACCTAGCCTCACAGAGACGACATGTTCCAGTGCTGGGAGATAACCAGGCAACCACCACCCATGCAGGGGACAAGGGGAAGGTAAACATTTCAAGGATTGCTGGAGATGCAGACTGGGAGGGGCCAGTGAGCAGGATGTAACTAAACAAATAAAAAATAAAAATAAATGAAAGGTTTTTTTCCAGAAAACATCACATGAATAAACTGAGACTCCAATGAAACAATAAATTTTGACTTCCGTCTACTTTAGGCTAAAACATTTTATTTTAAAATTTCTATATATACATATATTACAAAATTTTTCTGCACACACCGCATCATGATGTTTTTAGTGTGTTCTGACCCCTGCTTCGAGGGTCTAAGGATCAGCTGCAGCAGCATCTAGAAGGAAATCAAGAAGCATCAATAGTATCATCAGACACAACATTGGTGGTATTGTCAGCATCAGCATCAGTAGCATCAGAGTCATTATCAATGGGATCAAAGTAATGAGAAACTGTGAGAAGGTGGAGGCTTATTTTGTTAATTTGATTCTCAGATGTTGTTTCTTTTGGAATGCTTGTTTCCAGGGTGATGCTATCATTGCAAGTCAGAGTTCAGAAGAACAAAGATAAATAGACACTAATGTTTAACAGGAAGATTTCTCTGCTTAGCCATTCAGAAAACACAAGGATTTCCCTGGGAGTGAAAAAAAATGTCCTCATTCCAGAATGGGAGACAACCGAGCCCCAATCAACATTACATGGTCAGTTC
Source organism: Apodemus agrarius (assembly GCA_964023405.1). Classification (NCBI taxonomy): domain Eukaryota; kingdom Metazoa; phylum Chordata; class Mammalia; order Rodentia; family Muridae; genus Apodemus; species Apodemus agrarius. Next base: position 13,874,320 of record OZ030015.1, read on the forward strand.
AGTTCATCTAAAGTTTTAATACATTATGTGAAAATTTTTCAGTAAATTGTCAAAAGGAAACAATTTTCTCTGGTTTTAGGTAATTCTTAAATAGCCAGATAGAAGCATCAAAGTAATAATAATAATAATAATAATAATAATAATAATAATACCAAATAAAAGTTCATCTATTTTAGCAACTGCTGTGCTCTAACTTACCTGACCCTTTTTTGTTAGTGGGAGGGCCTTCAACATTTTCTTCATGCCCCACTTGTCGAATGCGATTTCTGAGCCCTGTCATTATTGATAAGAGTTGTGTCAAAAGCCACAGGAAGGGCATGAATAGCATCAGTAGCATCTGTGGGTCCAGGAGAAACCCAGGCACCCTATCAGTGCTCCTGTTATGGCCAGTGTGGTCAACTGACACTAAAGCATCATAAAAAACTTCGGCCTGAGTAGGGGCCAGATGTTCATCTAGGTCAGGAACAAGAGTGGCTTCCTCATCTAAAGAAAAGCTATCATACTTGTCTTCTGATCTGAGCAAGGTCAGAATGTTCAGGTTGACTCTTTCAGTAGAGTCTATGGAATAACAAGTGCTGAGACCAGGAGGAGTAGGCTCTGGGTCAGCACAGGGCATGTCCCTCGCATGCTCTGTGTAATCGGCTAAATAACTTATTAAATCCAACTCAATGTCGCTATCTGTTTCTGAGTCATGTGTCTCATCTGACTCAGCACTGTCAGAAGAACCTATGAAAAAAATGGGTTTAATGTATGCAATAGCCGCACTGTCTGCAGCACATTGGGAAGGAGTTATTTCAGTGTCAGCAGGAGCTCTGCTGCTGGCAGCACTGGTGGAAGCAATTGGCTCCATATCAGCAGTAGCGCCATTGGCAGCAGCACTTTGGGATGAAGTTGCCTCCATTTCCATGTTCAACAGCAAGTTTTCTCTGTTTGCCCATTCAGAAAACTCAAGGTTTTCGCTGGGAGTGATAGAAAAGCTCCTCCTTCCAAAAAAATCGCTGTCAACAGCACTGGTGGAAGGAGTGGGCTCAATATCCATAGTTGTGCCAATATGAGCAGCACTGGTGGAAGGCATTGGCTCAACATCAACAGGAGCCTCAGGCACAGAAATTCTATGCTCCTGGGGTGCATGATGGAAATTTTCTCCTTTTCTTCCCCCAACCTATAAGGAAAATTGGCAATGTTACTTGAGATTGAAATTATTCACTGATTTTGCTCATTTTTATCACCGGTCTGCTAATGTCAGAATCTTGATTTATAGTCCCCAAAATGATTCTGTGTTCAAACCAACTTCATCACTAGCTACACTCACTGATAATCAGCAACCTCTGTTTCCTTTCTGCTTGAGTAAAAGACCCAGAGTTTCTAGAAATCTTTGATGGGGACCTGCTTAGATTCATGCTTTCCTTTCTTCTGCTCTTTGCTACAAAACATTATTCTCTATAAAATGGAAAGATATAAAAAGAAAGGACAAAAGGTGTCCTCTCCTGTCTTTAGACCTGAATTTGGAATTCCAGTCAGATTAAGAGAATGGGACAGTGAGGTGCTTTGGGAACAAAATGAACCTCTCTCTTCTGCACCATATTCACCCTTCCCCAGTGAACAGCCTTTCACAGTTGCCCGTTCGGTACCTGGGATATCAGAACAGTGGAGCTGAATTTTGAAATGCATGAGCAAAGTATGTCACTACTTATAGCAGAAGGGAATTGCTGAGTTCCCAGTATGGATTTTGGACCTTTTATTCACTAGGTGAGATTATAATCTCTGAGTATTATTGCCTCCATGTGCTAACCTAGGCCTAGTCCTGGAAGGTTGTAGCCTCTGTAAAATTTAGCATAGGCCTCGTATATTTCGAGGATCTCATACTTACTGCTGATGAAGTACACCATTATTTCTGGCTCTTTATCTATTGCTGACAGGTTCAACTCAGCTGTTCTAGCTCAAAGCTCCTCTCCATGCTAACTGACTTAGTTTGGATTCTCTCTTGGCCTCTGCTGTTTTGCTCTTTGGCCTCAAACTAACTAGCAATTTTTTCTAATCTTCTGACTCCTTCATAATCTGTTTCATTTTGCCTTCACCTGTGTCTTGTTGGTTCACTCTTCAATATGTTTCTCTAAAAGGCTCCAGGGTAAAAAATGCCTCCTCTCCTCTCTTCTCCTCTCCTCTCCTCTCCTCTCCTCTCCTCTCCTCTCCTCTCCTCTCCTCTCCTCTCCTCTCCTCTCTCCTCCCCTCTCCTCCCTTCTTCTCTCCTGTCCTCTCATCTGTGCTCCTCTCCTCTCACTCTCTCTCTTTCTCTCTTTAATTCTGTCTCTTTCTCTACACTATCCTTCAAATAGCTTCCCTTTCCTCTTTCTCTTTGAGAGAGTTCGGAATGTCCTGTTCTGTCAACTCTTTCTCTGATACATCACTTTCTCTGACATGCAATTAGATATCTTTTGCAAACAAGGTACTTCATTCTACAAACTATTTTTATCTTGATTGTTTAAGATTAAAGGTGCTAACTAAGGAAATGTCTGTATGTAGGCTAGAGGGATTAAAGTTTTGTGCAAAGGCTGAGCTAGAAATGAGTTTAATGAGTAAACAACACAAACAAGCACAAGTACAGCATGATCAAATATCCTGCAACACCATGAAGTCTGTTACACTGGGAGGGTTTACATAATGACCCAATCCAGCACCTCTGTGGCAGCATAAATGTCAACAGCCCCATAAGATCATATAATGCTTGCTCTCCAGATGGCTGAAATATTTTGAAACAGATTAGGAGTTGTGGCCTTTTATAGGATATATGTCATTGGAATGGACTTTAAGATGTCAGTAGACTTGTCTCATTACCACAAAGTTCTCTCTTTTCTGTGTGGGTGAAGATGTGATCTCTCAGCTGCTGCCTCAGTACCGTGCGTGTCTGCCTGAACCATGATGGTGATGTGTGTATCCACCTGGGACCATGAGCCCCATTTCAAATGCACCCTTTCTTCTACAAGTTGTCTTTCCCATGGTATTTTATTACAGCAATAGAGAGTAACTAATATAAACCATCATCTAGTTACAGTAGGAGTAACTGGAAAAGTCTGAAGGATTCATTCTGAGCTGTGAAGGGATTTTACCCAGCAGATTTGGTCACAAAGCAAGTGATCAAATTCCCTAATGCTAGCCCAGCTAGGATACTCAAAGAACCCATTGATTCGACCTAATAAATTTAGAAAATGTGAGTGTTGAAAATGGATTTGATGCTGCAAGGCAAATGGGAAGCCTCATCGACTTTCATGACATAACAAATAAGGTCTCCACACATTTGTTATTGCTGACATCTCCATGAAGGTCATAACATAGCAGTCTACTTTTGCCTTTCAGTACCAGGCTTGAGGATGGTATATGCTACTTACATGAAAAACTTACACACCAAAACATACTCTACATCGTCAAGCACTAGATCACAGAGAAGATTCAACAAAATAAGGTAAGAAGCACTGTTGATCATCATAAATCCACTCTGTACATCAGTTTGGAAATACCGCAGGAATCTAGATATAGTACTACCTGAAGATCCAGCTATACCACTCCTGGGCATATACCCAAAAGATGCTCCAACATGGAATAATGACACATGATCCACTTCATTCATAGCAGCCTTATTTTTAATAAACAGAAGCTGGAAAGAACCGAGATGTCCTTCTATAGAGGAATGGAGCCAGAAAATATGGTACATATACACAATGGAGTGCTACTCAGCTTTTAAAAAACAATGAATATATGAAATTCTTAGGCAAACGGATGGAACTAGAAAATGTCCTCAATCACCCCCTCCCATTTCTCTGTCCTGGTACTCCCCTACAATACTGGATCAATGCTTTTCAAGACCAGGGCCCTCTCCTTCCTTCCTTCTTGGGAATCATTTGATATACTAATTGTGTCTTGAGAATTCAGAGCACATGCTACACAGACAGAATACACATGCGAAACATTCATAAACTTAAAGTCAGTCAATTGAAGAAAGGAAACACAAATATGTTGGTTGCTCTCATGTTGACTCTGCCTACTTCCAGGAGCCTGTATTATCTATTTTCTGTAATTATATGAGTTCTCCCCGCTGTGTTACAAGCATGGTCATTTTCTGGTTTTTACTTTTGTTCCCATAGAATAAATTAATATCACTTACACTTTAGAACAGTGTTTCTCAACCTATCTGTCATGACCAAATGGAGGAGGGGCATAGAACAGACTCACACAAGTTGCCTAAGATCTTCTGAAAACACAAATATGATATTACAAGTGATATCATTATCCAACCTACAGTTATGGAGTAGCAACAAAACCAATTTTATGGTTGGGAGTCACCACAACATGAGGAACTCTATTCCAGGCTCACAGCATAGGAGAAGTTGAGAAGCACTGCCTAACACAGTGACTGGCAAGGAGTGAGGATATGCAGGAGTTGAAGGGAACGTTCAAGGCTGGGTTTCTCTTCTCTGATACTATTTGCAGTACTCAAGGCATAGGCACACACCCATCATTCCCCTTCACAACAAGCAAATATGTTACTTATCAAACTAGGGAGAATTACCATTGCGGATGCTTTTTCTTCACAACTGTCAGGTATTGGGTCTTCCTGAGAACATACATAAACTTCAGATTTTGTAAAAACCTTCCGCATCCTCTTCTGTAGTCTATGTAAAGTTTTGCAAGATTCTTTCTGCAGTGCAAAAGAAGGGAGCTAACTTTTTGTTTGCTTCTTGAATTAACTCTTTTGGTTTTGCATGCATGCTTTCAAATCAACTTTATTCCTTAGTAATCACAGGATATTGACCCATGAAATGTAAACAACCATTATTAAACATGAACTGTCTCCTAATATGCCAATCTATTTACAAATTGCTAGGATATCCTCAAAAATATTTATGCTAGTCTAGTGGATGAGAAAATCATGAAATAAGAAACAGGATCTTGTTCTTCAGGTAAAGACTAAGCTCAGTTCATAATGTGTCAAACGTTCTACATCTTGTATAAGATGGTCATTAATATTAATAAACCCTCTTGGTAGCCTTTTTCTTCCATTCCTGGAGGGCACACAACATGCACATTTGTCCATTTAAAAATAAATACCAATTAAATTGCCAGTGCAATCCATATCATAATACCTGTGGAACAGCTTAACAGAAACACATTGGTCCACTGAGTCACATTCAAAAATCATTAAAATGCCATGCATCATTCTCACAGCCCCTCACTCTAGGGTTACAGGTTATACAGATCCAGGTTTCCCAACTGCCAACAGCTCATAGTGATGAAGCAGCTTCAGACTGAATATGGAAGTATCTCAGTAAAACACTGCAATATTTTAAGCACTTGAATGTGGCACAGAGAATATAAGTTTACATTATTTTAAATCACAAAATGAAATACTGAAATGGAGCTATGTAGTAATTGATTTGTTGCTTCTAGCAATGCTGGCTAATTGATGAAAGACACTTATTGTTTAACTAGATGAAGAACTTTCAACATACCATTATAAGAATCAAATAGACAAAGCTCTAATTCTTCATAACGCAAATTTCATGAACATATTACATATTGCTAAACATCCAGTCTAAATGCAGATGAAAGAGAGAAACCAGAGATGCTCTCATATATGGTAACAAAATAGGAGTGTCCAATGATAGATACAACTTATGAGCATTGTGCTGAGGATAAAGGCACTTTGGAGATTCCTGGATCATCCAAATACCTGGACTTATTAAAATGTATGCTGGTCTATTATCACAGTCACATATTTAAATCAGTCTAAGGTGTATTCATTTCTCCAAACAATACTTTGTCAACCATCAAACATCTTCTATTAGGTGAGAACTGCACTCAGTCTTCCACTCACTGTCTTTTAAGTCCATTCTCTTATTGGGCACCACTACCCATAAGGACTTACTGCTCACTTGCAATTTACAGAAAGTTCCACATCTGCAATATGGTTGCCTCTGAAGCACCTTTCCATATAAAACTAGCATAGTTAGACTACAGATGAATGAAGACAGAATTCATAAGAAAATTAATGTCACAAAAAAGCATTTTACCTTGTTACAGGAAGTGGGCCTGACATGGTCCCCTTTTATACACCTAGGAACAACAATGGTAGGTTTGTCAGGGAGCCTTTAGAATGAAAACATGCAACCTTCTTTCAACATTAGTTTTGTGGCTGGATCTCTTGTTCATGAATGAAAATCCTAGGGTAACTATCCACGAAAAATTAGGGGATTTTCTGTCATCACCACCTGTCTCACCATAAGGGCCTCAGGATACTGTAGCACATGAGGCCATCTGACCTCATGTGGATTCTAGGCATCCAAATTCCCATTCTCACACATGCATTGCAAGCACTTTATTCACTGGATCATCTAACTAGATGTGAATACTTGTCAGCATTTCATGCTGTGTGAGAGATATAATCAGTAATATGAACTTGGTTTGCTCTATAGTTATTCAGCTTGTGATTTCAGAAGAAATAAAGAAGCTGAAATTGTCTCACAGAGGCAAAGACATGTCCTGACTGTTGTGTTTTCTACAGATTAATATATAGTAAAATGCACACATTCTTACCACAGTGATGGTCTCGTCATTTGATCACTATCTACAAAAGAGAGAGGCATAATTTGTCATTAAACAACTGTAGGAAACATGACTATCATGTGCCAAGGCAATTTTTTGAGACCCTATCGACTTTGAAACTATTTAGGAAAAGCCTTTAAACTGAATATTGATTTGTAAGCACTAAAAATATGGGGAAATCATCCTTTCCTTTTTCTTCTATTTTTAAAATACAAATTGAAAACCTTATCAAAAGTTACTGCTTTTGATAAATTGTGCAAAATACTTATAATGGTGACCACTATCAGACACAAGAAGAATCACCTTAGTCTGAATTATTATCCCACAGTGAACTGTTAAAATGGTAAGTTCATGTTGCCTTTGTTGCTTTTTGTCTCTGGCCTAGGGATGCTGGCATATCTCTTAGTGAGTGTACCCTTCATTTGCAGAAGTAAAAGGGGCTTCTTCACCTATTGACTTGAACATCCTTCACTGTGGAGGAATATTCATTCCTAACAACTGGGAATCTCAATCTATGGTCACTATCATTGAAACACAGCCAAACATAAGAGACCTAAGTCCTTTACACAGCAATTCCAGCTGTGAGTATGACACGGTTCCAGAGCGATCAGTGAATTACTCTACAAGAGGCCTGAGGATGATGCTAAAGTCCCTTAGTTGTAGCACTGGTCCCAGCTCATGTGCAGTGCAAAGAAGTTCAGCATCACCTTCCATTGCCTCCTGTGAAAAGACGCCTTAGTAGCTATGTGAACTGAACTATTACTCCAGTAAGAGAAGCATGGAAGATACTTAGGCACAAAGAAGCAATTCAAGGGAGTAATGCCTCACATGAAACATTTTTAAATTTTTTCCACATATAAAACACGGAGGGACTCAAGTATCACTCTGTATGAAAAGCATGCCCCCCAAACAAGATAAAACTTGAACAATTCTTGTATATTTCCTTTATAGTATGCAAGATTCGACTTACCTTCCTGTGCATTACCCATGGCCAGAGCAGAGCATTTGCCCCACTAAGAAATGGGCCTAGAAAGTGGCTCTGTAGTATGCCTTATGCCAGACATGTGAGAAGCCTCTGTCAATCCTTATCACCACAAAGAAAGCTCCAGCACAGAAAGAAATTAACATAAAATCACCCACATTACACTAATACTGTTTCACCTCATGCTTATGTGAAGAGGGTCATTTAGATTCCTCTACACTATTCTCTGGCCGGTGTTTTCCAAAGGCAAAGTAGGTAGAAGAAGCTGTGGTAACAGTTGCTGAAGCCATAAACTCTGTGTTGTTTCTCCCATTGTGAGAATCATATCCAGAAAGAATGAATGGGCCCCTCCGTGCTACAGAGGATATGATTTTTCTCAACCTTCCTTCTACTGTGTCAGTTTATTCTGTATATTATGTCTTGTAGCATATAAGCCAAGTATCACTATAAATTTGATAAGTAACAAAACTTCAGGAAAAGATTCTGTCAGAGAAGTTCATATGCAAGCTGTCTGCATAGAATGCTTAGAATAGCAGCTTTCATTCCCCAGCATAAGCAACAAAAGTCAGCCACAATACATTTTTTAGAACCTTCCTGAGTGAAACAGTTATTTATAATGTGTAGATATACACATTTAAATGGAAGAAAATGAAAAATAATCAGAAGATAATATATGAATTATCAAATAATTTGAAACTGAGAAATTCTATCAAGGAAAAATCCAGATGGCCATAATGATATTTAGTCCTTGAAAAATATAGTGAATGTAATTGAATACTCTATTTTTGTTTTCTTGTCGTGATCACATTTTATGGACACTGACACATATAACAATATGTAGCCAACAATATGATGTATCTATTATAAAAACTTAAAAAACATCCATTTCGTAAAAAGCCAATTGCTGTTATGTGACTAGAGAGGACCCACATCATGGAATAGGTGAAAAAATTTTAACATATTAAAGATGATACATCAGTACATTGTTTAAAATAAACCAACATATTACAGCTGATATCATTGAATTTAAAATTTCTAAAAATAATTCCTTAAATAAATCTGAATCCTAAAAATGTTTGGCAGCAAATTAAGAAAGGATATAACTATGGAATTCTTGATTTCCTTCCTTACTTACTATTCTAGCAGGAACAAAACTCTTTTTATAATTAAGATAGAATCAGTATAATAGTTACCGTTAATCTTACCAGTATTACACTGCAAAGTGTCTTTCGGAATGGATTTCAGCTGTCCTCGTGGTCTTCCTTTATTTTTACTATTAAAATATATTTAATAGTCATATAAAACATTAAGGAAAGGCTTTGAATTCTTTGTTTTTTGACATCCTAATTTATATTCCATTACAAATTAAAAACTATTAATTTTTTCTTCAACCAGTTGATTATATTTGGAGACACTTTCCTTACAACTTTTCCTAATGTAGAATATAGGTGAGAATTTAACCCATAAAAATTAGCCCAAAATCCCGTGTACAGATACAGAAAAATGTGAGTGTGCACACACTCTCTCTCTCTCTCTCTTTCTCTCTCTCTCTCTCTCACACACACACACACACACACACACACACACACACACACACACACACAAAGTCACTAGTACCTCTTCAGCCTTTGTTGTGAAAGCTGTACTGACTGGTATTTTTACTCTATTGACTCAGTGTCAGTCTTTGCCCCTGGAGCAGCACAGTACCTTCTTCTCATGATGCTTTGTGCATATTTCACTGACTATGATGTTACCACCCAAGAGGTTGGTTTCTGGATCATCAAGTAGATTTCCAGAACTTTGAAAATCCCACCACAGCATTCACAATGTTCAACCTGCTCCTTCATAACTCATGCATGAATGAATTCTGAAATCACAATCTGCCTGTTTCTGGGCCAAACAAGAATTTCTATGATTTAATAAGATAATGACAAGAGAAAAGGTCAATCAAATCTAGTGGACACTTGCGGTTTTACAGTGGAACTGTTCCGAATTCCAAATAGAAGTTAACGTGTGTATTTTGCAAGGAGTCTGAATAGTTTTAAGTACTAAAGTTTTGAATATTCACTTTCAACATTAGCTTTGATGATTTGGAGAATTTTCAAACATTGTCAATATAATTGTCCTCTCTTGTGGAAGTAATTAATCACAATGAGCACAGAATTAGCTTGAAATACAACTTTAAATTTTCTACCAACCCAGTGTCTAAACAGCAATGGATGGGCCTTCACCTCTATGTTCATGTCCAACTGATGTGGAAGACAAAAGCCAACTTTGTAGAGAGGCAAATATTAGTTACATGTCATTCAGATAATCTATTGACAGTAAAAGGATTCATTACTGTGGAAAAGAGATCATGGGAACAGATCATTGATGGATGGAGCATCTGGAAGACATGGGTGTCTTCCACTTACTATGGAAGATGCTACACCTGACAAAATGGTCCTCTGCATGTAAATCTGGTGTCAGAGGAGGAAAGAAATGTGTTGGTATTCTGTAGTAATGACTGAAAATGGAGAACCACCCCAATTTATGTAAACTTTCAGACAAGAAAATGCCTGAATGATAGCTACTAGTGTGGGTTTTAGTTCACAAATGAATCCAGTAAGGCTTTGCAAAGCCAAAGCTTAGATGGACAAACATGGGCACAACGAATCCCAGCAGACTCTTTTTCCAAACTGCAGAATTGGTTCTTGGAAATGGTGGGGGAATATAATGTACATGTTCATATGAACCACAATGAGCAAGTTTTCAAGGAAATAATATATGCATAATACTGTGGAACTTGTAAGACAAAGGACTCAAAGTACTCCCACCATAAATTTGCTTCTTCTCATCGAATTTACCTACTATTACAGTATTGTTAAACCTTACCAGGACAAAGGTCTTTCATCTTTAAAATAAAAGACTTCTGAAACTAAAAACAAAATATATTTTATTACAACTATACAAAAAACTTACATATAAAAATGATCAGACTCATTGTTAGTATCAATAGTTACTAACTAATACTAATAGTTAGTATAAATAGTTAGTATCTCATAGTTTCTATGAGACAAATCTAGAGACTATTCTAGAATGTATATTCATTTGTAGCAAATTACTTCATATAAAGCTATTCCATTCTCTGTATATTTCAAATCAAGGATGACAGTAGTTTATCAAACATTAATGCCTAAAAATAAATACACACACAAACAATTGGGATGATGTTAAATGAACTCTCTCAGACTGATAGAGAGCAAAATCGTAAACAGAAAAATCAGCTGTTTCAAAAATAACTTCTTGTGATTCTTTTTAACCCTAGGCTGATGGTTCTGGAAAGAATTATAGATTGAGTCTGGTAGCATACTATTTGAATCTGAACGCTTAGGAGGCAAAAGCAGAAGGATTGCAGAGATTACCTAGACAAACAGAGCCACATTTAGTGAGACCGTGCCTCAACCCCTCTGCGAAAAAGAGTAAAACCCAGAGCTGAGCTACAAGCTGTCCCCTGAGTGCCATTATTTGGCCACAATTTACCCAATATAAGCAGGCCTACTGCACCAGGAACATCTAAGTTAGACCTCATCTCAGAATGCTCTGCCCATTTTCCAGGAGATATACACTATCCCCTAATTTAGAATATCCAGGCAAAGGCAGCCCACCTCAGAACTCCTTCACCATAAACACCGAGGGATAACCAGTTGGCTAAATGTCACCCTAAGAACACAAACAATGAGAGCTATTTCAACATGTCACATCAGAGGCCTGGTATCCTAGTATAACAAGCTCTGGATATCCTAACATGATCAAAGCAGAATAAAATGTCATTAAATCCAATCTTATGAAGATGATAAAGAAATGTAAAGGCAAAATTTACAAATCCCTTAAATAAACTGGAAAATGCAATCAAGCTGGTAAATAAAATGAATAAAACAATTCAATACCTGCAAATGGTCCAAGAAGCAGTAAAGAAAACAGAGAGGGAACCTTGGAGACAGAAAACCTAAGAAAGAAAACAGTAACAGAAGCACAGACAACAGAATAAAAACAATGGAAGGGTGGATCTCAGGTATAGATGATATGATAAAAGAAACTAGTACATCAACCAAAGAAAATGTTAAATCTAAAAAAATTACTGCCTCAAAGTATTCTGATATTCTGAGTCACTGAAAAATCCTACTGAGAATAATCAGAATGGACAAGAGTGAAGACAGTACCAGCTGCAAGGACAAGAAAATATTTGAAAGAAAATCATAGAAAAATTCACCCAACCTAAAAAAACAAATGCCTGTCAACATAGAAGAAGATTACAGAACACCAAATTGATTGGCCTTCCCAAGAAATAATAATCCTATGCTCTCTGTTCTATGCTCTATGATCAATGACCATTGGAGAAAGAAGAAATCAAAGACTTTCTAGAATTCAATGAAAATGATGAAGGCACAAAGTATCCAGATTTATGGGACACAACAAAAGCAGTGCACAAAGGAAAGTTCATAGAACTTTGTCCATTCCGAGGAAATTGGAGAGACTTCATACTAGTAATCTAACCGCACATCTGCAATCTGAAGGAAAAAAAACATAAGCACACTCCAGAGGAGCAGATGGCATGAAATAGTCAACATAGAATACTAAGAATCAACAAAACCAAGAACTGCTAAATCAAATCAACTCTGAGATTCCATTCAACACACATCACTAAAGAAAAGACAAAGCTATACCATTCCCCAACATAGATCCAAAAGATATTCCACCATAACACCTCAATCACAGTTCCTCAACTATGTTCATAAATCCTTTATGTGTTTATTTTTTGTTTTTGTTTTGTTTTGGGGTTTGTTTGGTTTTTTTTTTTTGGTTTTTTTTTTGTTTTTTTGTTTGTTTGTTTGTTTTTTCGAGACAGGATTTCTCTGTGTAGCCCTGGCTGTCCTGGAACTCACTCTATAGACCAGGCTAGCCTCGAACTCAGAAATCCACCTGCATCTGTCTCCCAAGGACTGGGATTACAGGCATGCGCCAACACCAGCCAGCTAAAACCTTTATTTGTAAAAGCCATTACCTTAGAGTAAAAGGCTGGAAGACAATTTTACAAGCAAATGGTTTCAGGAAACAAGCCAGAGAGGCCATTCTAATATCAGATAAAATTGACTTTCAACCTAAAGTCATCAAAAGAGACCCAGAAGGTCACTTCTTGCTGGTCAAAGGGAAAATCCACCAAGAAGAACTCCCAATACTGAACATCTATGCTCCAAATGCAAGGGCACCCTCATTCATAAAAGAAACTTTACTAAAGCTTAAAGCACACATTGTACCTAACACAATAATTGTGGGTGACTTCAGCACCCCACTCCCTCAATGTACCAATCAGGAAAGCAGAAACTAGACAGGGACACAGTGAAACTTACTTTGGACCAATTGGACTTAACAGATATATATATAGAACGTTTCATCCTAAAGCAAAAGAATATACGTTTTTCTCAGCACCGCATGGTACCTTCTCCAAAATTGATCGTATAATTGGTCACAAGACAGATGTCAACTCCCATGCCTCCTATCAGATCACTATGGAGTAAAAGTGGTCTTCAATAGCAACAAAAACAACAGAAAGCCCACATACACATGGAAACTGAACAATACTCTACTCAGCGACACCTTAGTCAAGGAAGAAATAAAGAAAGAAATCAAAGACTTTTTAGAATTTAATGAAAATGAAGGGACAACCTACCCAAATCTATGGGACACAAATGAAAGCAGTGCTAAGAGGAAAACTCATAGCAATAAGTGCATCCAAAATGAAACTGGAGAGAGCATTCACTAGCAGCTTAACAGCTTACCTGAAAGCCCTGGAACAAAAAGAAGCTAATTCACCCAGGAGGAGTAGAAGACAGGAAATCATCAAACTAAGGGCCAAAATCAATCAAGTAGAAATGCAGAGAACCATACAAAGAATAAACAAAACTAAGAGCTAGTACAACCATTCTGGAAATAAGTCTGGCGGTTCCTCAGAAAACTGGTCATGATACTTCCAGAGGACCCAGTCATACCACACCTAGGAATATACCCAGAAGATTCCCCAGCATGCAATAAGGATACATGTCCACTATGTTCATAGCAGCCTTATATATAAAAGCCAGAAGCTGGAAAGAACCCAGTTGTCCCTCAACGGAGGAATGGATATAAAAAATGTGGTATATATACACAATGGAGTACTATTCAGCCTTTAGAAACAATGAATTCATGAAATTCTTAGACAAATGGATGCAGCTGGAGAACATCATACTAAGTGAGGTGACCCAGTCTCAAAAGAATACCCATGATATGCAGTCACTGATAAGTGGACATTAGCCTAGAATCTTGGAACACCAAAGACATAAATCACATACCAAGTGATGTCTGACAAGAAGAAAGGAGTGGACACTGGTGCTAGAATGGACAAAAGCATCATTTTGGGGAAGTACAAGATCAGGGAAGTGAGAGGGGGTGGATGAGGGAGCAGGGGGAGGGAAAAGGGCATGTGGGACCTTTGGGGGTGGGGAACCAGAAAAAGGGAAATGAATTGTAAATATAGAATATATCCAATAAAAAAATAAAACAAGGAATCTATGAAATTTGAAGGCAAATAAATGGGATTTAAAATTTTCACCTGAGTGTGGCAATACAGACCCAGAAATGCAGATGTGGTAAGTACTCACTTAGAAGTGAATACTTTTTTACCCATATAGTACAGAATAATCATGCTAAAATCCACAGACCTAAAGAAGCTACAAAATGAGGGCCCAAAGGTAGATGCTTGTATCTCACACAGAATGGAAAATAAAATAGACATCAGGGATCTATTTGGGTGGGGGATTTTTGGGAGATGGGAAGGGGAACTAATGTGGGAGCAGGTATAGGTAGTAACAGGGAGAAAAGATACCAGGAGGGACTTCCAGTGAAAGGAGGAGAATACCAACACACTCACAATAGCATCAAGCCAAAATTCATCTTACCTACAAGATATTCAGGGATTAAAATGGAACAGAGATTATTAAGGGAATAGCCACCCATTAACTGGTCCAACATGAGACACACCCTGTGGGAGAGAGCCAATCTTTTTCACCATTAATGATATTCTGCTATGATTGCAGACAGGAGCCAAAGATTACTCTTCTGAGAAGCTTCATTAAGCATAGGATGGAAGTAGATGTATGCACCCACACCCAATGATCAAAAGGAGTTTTGGAGAGTCTTGTGGAAGACTTGCAGAAGGACATTGAACACAAAGGAGTGCAGTGTTATTTGAGGGTTCAGGGACACCACAAAAAAACCTACAGAATCAACTAACCTGGGCCCATGAGGGCTCACAGAGATTGAACCACCCATGAAAGAGCATGCACGGGCTACACATAGACATCCTCCCCTTATGTAGCAGATGTGCAGCTTGGTCTTCATATGGGTTCTCTAAAAACTGAAGTGAGGACTGTTATACACTATTGGATGCATTTGGATTCCTTTCTGTTAGTAGAGCTGCCTTGTCTGGTCTCAGTGGGAGAGGAACTAAAATCTCTACTCTTATTTAGGGTAATAGGACCAGCTACTATATAGTATATCTTTATTCATTGTAAACACATTACCTTCATTAAAGCTGACATGCTTCACTTTCTGGGCTGGTGTCTTTGTCCTGTGACATAGGTTTAAAAGTTATCATTATTGTGCTATTCATAAGAAACATTTCGCAAGTGTATTAAGTACTTTATGTTTGAGTCCTTACTCTATCGTACTGTGGATGGTTACTAACAATATTTTTTTGAAACAGGATCTCACTACAGGGCATGCTGGTTTGAAATCTGCTGTATGGACCATGTTGGCCTTAACTCACAGAGATCTCTATATCTTCTACTTCCAGAGATCCGGGATGAAATTCATGGGGCCAACAGGAATAGACAAACAATGTTGAATTTATATTTCAGCACTTGACTGTGATTGATGACTACTATCCTTCCCAGCTTTTCTCAAGAGAAAACATGAGGAATACTAAGCACTTAATTAAATACAATCAAAAGTGCTCATACACCCCATACACACATACAAACAAACAAAACACACTTATAACAAGAATTAAAGACAAGATAGGGCATGCTCCACATGATATGTTTGTTGACACTTATGGAAGACTAGGAGGAAGGATTCCAGGCCTGAAGGAGGTAGGAACTCCAGAGGATGACCAACAGAATCAGATAACTTGGACACTTAGGGCTCTCAGAGACTGAACCTCCTCCCATAGAAAAAACATGCACTGGACAGACACCTCCCGACACATAAGTAGCAGATGTACAGCAAAGTCTTCATATAGATACCAATCAACTGGGACTGGGGCTATTGATAAAGCTGTTGCCTGTACGTGGGGTATATCCTTCTAGCTGAGCTGCCTTGTCTGGCCTCAGTGAGTAGAAGTGCCTACCCTTGCAGAAACTTGAAGTGCCATTGTGGGGACATACAGGGGATCCCAAGCTGATCAGAGGTGAAGAGGAGGAGGGACAGAGAAAGACTGTAGGATGGGATGACCAAAATGGGGTCAGTGACCTAAATGTAATGTGAACTAAATAAAATTAAAATAAGTTATAAAAAAATTAAAGGTTTGAAATGAGAGTGAGCTACCTCTCCCAAGACTCATCTTAGAGCACAGAGATATTATTTGGGCATAATGGCTCAACATAAACAGGTATACATGTGTATTAAACAGAAAATTCAAGCATAAATAAGTGAATTTCATATTGAAAGGTCATATAGCATTGTAAGAACAACCTGTTTCAGAGCTAAACATTCACAGAATCCAGGACAAAATTTAAATGCTAAAGTACCAGACTCTGTGGAAAGACATGAACTACTTATATACCCACTTTTAAAGCTCCATCTGAAATGGGGAAGAAAAGTATCAAACTGTGGAATAACCAAGGTTGCTGGGTTCTTATACTATGACAGTTAAAGAACATCTTCCAGTGAAAGTTCCTTTTCTGCTGGGTTGGACATTTCAAAACTCAAACAGATCATTAGGAAACACTATTTGTTACCTGGGGTAATGCTGTCATCTTCGGGGTCATAGGATATAAAATTTCAGACTTAGGGACTATTGGTGTTCATCCATGATAGAACACTTACCAAGGACCTATGGCCCTTAATTCACTGACAAACACTGTCCAAAGCAAAAATATGACAGTCGAGTAACAAATGATCTACCTTATTCTTTAGCTTGGTTGATGGTTCATGAGGTGAACTACTGAACTAGGTAGAGATCCCTGGTGTGTGCTGTTCTCGTGTTGTATTGAAACAGCCTCTTTTCCAGCTCCTACTTCATGTGTGCTAAGCTTTCTAACTATGTGTCTCCGAGTTTCTCGCCATCTTCCTATCATTTTAGTATTTCTGACTTAAGCAATTGTGACCCTCAAGAACAGCACTAATATTGAAGAAAAGCAGAAAATGTACCCATTTCTCTCTTTCGGTGCATGTGCCTTTGCACACATCGCCTCTAAAAATTTTACCATTTCAGGATTCTGTTCATAGGCTGCCAACTGCAGGGGGGTCAAGCCATACTGTAAAGGAAAGAATATTGCAATTTACAAAATGTGTTGTTTCTCAATGAAAATTCATCACAGATTTTATGAGCATAAACACAGTGTGTTACAAGGGTTCATTTATACTACAACACCTGTTGCACTGTCCCACACACAGCTGTCTTCTTCAATTTGACACTTTTCCCTGTCCAACACTGTCTATGAACAACATTCCCTTCCAGAACACTCCCCAAACATTCAATGGTTCCGGTCTTACCTCATGGAGTAGGCCCTCCATTGACACAGTCCTGATACAGAGAGTAAAGTTTGCTAAGTCCCTGTTGAGGGAGTATGCTCAAGAGGTGTGTGGAGCAGAGTATCTCATACTGTTTTTCAAATACATTTCTTTGCTAAACTAAGAATAATCTCACAAGCTCAGTAGCATCTCTTATGTATATCAAAGTTTTTAAAATTAAATGATTTTTCATATTTTCTCCAATGAGCAAATGTCCTAATTTTCCTGTCACCTCTCTCATTTTCCACTCTATTCTCATCCGTGAATCAAACCCACATCAGTACCTTATTTGCAACAACACATTTCCATTTATTCTACAATCATTTAACGTGAAATGAATTTATTTAATTGTCTGTGTATATGTGATGCATTTGTGGTCCTAAACACTTTAATTTTGAATGTTAAAATCAAAGCCCATTCTGAGACAAAAATATGCTATGCTGTGCTGTTTTTTTTTAACTAACTACAAAAAATATGAAAAACATATTTGGAGAAAACAGCATTGCTGTGAACATACTCAGTAAGAATGCTAGAGCTTCTGCATGTAGAAAATAGATGTGAGTGTCACTGCTTGAAATGCACTGGGAATGAAGTTGAGTGAACTTTACCTGTGTTTTGGCTTCAATATCTACGTTGTGCTTCAAAAGCATTTTGACTATCGGTATGTTACCCCTGGATACAGCATGGTGGAACGCTGTATTCCCACTGAAATCGATCACATTTGGATCAGCTTTGTAGTTGAGCAATACAGAAACACAAATGAGATTGTCTCGCTGAGCCGCCTGTGGAAATTCAACAAGAAAATACATCTTCAATTCAAGGAATCCAAGAGAGAGATTTCTACCATCGCACTGAATAGATTCCCGTAAGTCAAACACATAGTTTCAGTGATGTACATTTTCTCTCTATTTTGACACAAAGTCTTCTTAAGTACCCCAAGCCTGCCTACTTTTATGATCTCCCCAAAGCATCTTTTTACAAGTGGCAGAATTTAAAAGTTCTGCCAACACACGTAGATTTTCTGACAATTCAGTTCTGCGCTGGTTGGCTGGTGGACTGCAGAGATTAGTTGTGTGGATAGTTTTTGTTCTCTTTGCCAGTTTGACATAGGCTAACACACCTGGAAGGATCCTCACTTAAGGAACTACCCCTATCAGACTTGCCTCTGGGCAACTATATGGAATATATTTTTGATGTAGATGGAGGTAGCAAGGCCCATGGGTTTGGGTGTGGGCACACCTGGAAGAAAGTCCTCCGTTGTATGAAAATAACCCGCACAAGCCTTGGTAAAAGTCACAGAAAAGCTCAATTCTCCCATAATCTCTAGTTTAGCTCTTCCCTCTGGTTCCTGATTCGAGCTCCTGCCCTCGTTCCCCTTGAGAATGAACTGTGACTTGTAAATGTAAGCCAAATAACCATTTCCTTTCCTGACATTTTTTTGGTCAGTGTTTTATCACAGCAACAGAACCAAACAAGGACAACCTCTAATCCATTTCATACTGAAACAGATGACCAATAGCTACCTTAATCAAGGGTGTGCAGCCTTCATCATCCTGGATGTTAATGTTGGACTTATTTTCCAATAATAGTAATACCACGTCTGGATGGTTGTGAGCACATGCATAATGGAGGGATGTCCTGCAAATGGAAAAGACATTTCTTAAACCTATATAAGAGTCCAATCACCTTTAAGTACTAAATAGTATGAAGGTAAATTCCTTCTGATATAAGAAAGGAACTGGAGGATTCTTATTTGTTTATGTCTACTCAGATGTTCATTTGCTGTGCTAGGGATATAGTGCCTGGATGACCCGTTTAAGGCAGCATTCTTAAGACTTTCATCCTGCAAAACGCAGCCTGTCAGAATCATAGAAAAGTTCCCAGTAAATTGATCTCAGCTTGAATTTAAATCCTACTCTACTATCTGGTATTTAATAGTTCCTCCTTGGGATTTCTATGAGCCTCATGACTCCATTTTCCAATCCAAAGAATGGAGATTAAACATAGTAGCTATCATACACAGGGGGGCTCTGATGCTTCCGTTTGGATTGGCAAGAACTCTGCTACAACAATAGAAGCATTTATAGCTCCTAAGAATTCAGCCTTTGCTAGTCATGATAAAGATTTCTCTTAGCTGGGCAGTGGTAGCACATGCCTGTAATTCCAGCATTCTGGGAGGCAGAGGCAGGCAGATTTCTGAGTTCGAGGCCAGCCTGGTCTACAGAGTGAGTTCCAGGACAGTCAGGGCTATTCAGAGAAACTCTGTCTCCAAGAAACCAAATAAAACAAAAAACAAAAAATATACCTCTCTTCACCCACCAGGTCTTGAACATGATAATCCTCCTAACTCATACTAAATAGTGGCCAGTGACACTGGGGTTATTTTCCTTTTTCATTCACATTTTAGCCTCACTAACTTTGGAATTTCATTAATCATGTCTATTATTTTGCAACAATAATTGGCAATAAATTTAACTTTCTTTATCTACAAAATAAAAGGGTATGCGGAAACCCAATGTGACTTTTATTAAATAAAATATGGCAAAATCCAAACAGAAATGGAAAATGTACAGATCACTTGTATCTAAGTAAATTTTTATCAACAAACAAAATTCTAAAGTCTCAGTCATCATTTCTTTGATGTATTTTCATTTCTACATTTCAATTATTTTTTAAATTAGAGACTAGAGGTTTTATTTGTAGATACACAAGAACATTCTAGTGAGACACTCCTCATAAAAATACAGAGGAACAATTTTAACTATGTAAATAGAAAGTTTTCAGGATAGGCCTATATGAAACATTTCCTTAGAGATTCCTGAACATATTAACAATCAAAAGTTTCAGCCTGTATCTGAAAAACAAAACCATTGATTTTACTATCTCCCCTATTTAAAAGAAATTATTTATATTGCTAAAAAGGACTCAGTGTGTTGTGTAAACATTATTGACAAATATTTAATTTTTTTGTATACCTGCTGATTTCCTGGGTAAAGGAAAAAAGAAAGATGCTCTCCTTCCTTCTCTATTCTACAATGCCCACCCAACATGCAGAAGTCTGTCCTGGGGAAGACTGGAGCTAGGGAAGAAAGCATCTTTAAAGTAGGATTGCAGAAGGAAGAGCGGAGAAGAGGGACATCTAATTAGGCACACAGGCTCTCTCTCATCATTCCTGAGTCTTAAAACCTCATTGACACTTGCCCGCCCTGCCTCGTCTGTGGACAGGAGACAAGGTGCAGGTTAGGCCAGGAGCAGGTCAGCTTAAAGAGCGGCAGCCTTAATAAACTTGGGAAGAAGATAAAGCTCCAGGGTGGAGCCATTCTCTGTCCACTGTGAAGCATAGCAGACTGGGGCCTAGCATAGAATTCCTGCATTTACACTAAATTCTTACAAGTCACGCAAGGTTCCGAGTGCAGTTGGCACCCATCTCACATGGAGAAGTACAATGCTTGTGACAGAGAAGGAATAGAGGTTGTTGTTTGATTTAAGACTCTAATTCTGTAGCCCAAGATGGCCTTGACCTCATGGCAATCCTCCTGCCTCAGCCTCTCAAGTGCTTATGATCGATGTGAACTCCTACATTTGGCTAGGTATTGGCCCTTAGGGAAGGATTCCCAAATGACCCTTTGTCAAACTATCTTTCCTAAACAGATAGTAACATATTTCTTTTTCATTCCCATGAATAAAAAGTTGTCTTCTACAGACTATAAACTAACAGATGAGAATCTTTATCTTCATTAAGTCAGACATTACATTTTTGGAGAAAAGGAAATACTATGCTACCTTTCTCAATAAATCTTTTCATTCTTAGGAAATTATTAGTTTAATTTTTGAAAATTTAATATGTATGATATTTTGTCTGCAAGTATGTCTATTTATAACTTGAGTGCAGTGCCCACAGAGGTCTGTAGAGGGAGCTGGATATCCGGGAGCAATAGTTTCAGATGGCTGTGTGCTGCCATGTGTGTGCTGGAGATTGAATCTGGATCTACAGCAAGGGCAGCCAGTGCTCTGAACTGCTGAGCCATCTCTCTGGGTGTGAAAGTTGTTACTATCAAGAGACAGGGTTTTGCTATGTTGCTTAGGCTGACCCGACTCCTGGGCTCCAGTGCTGCTCCCCTCCAGCTTGGTGTGAGCTAGAGCGAGGGCACGCGCCATTGTGGGCAGTTTCAAAGTTATTTTTAAATGAGTAAATATTTTCTTTTCTAGACAGGGTTTCTCTGTATAACCCTGGTGGTTAGCTCTGTAGGACAGGCTGTTCTTGAACTTGGAGATCCGCCTGCATCTGCCTCCAAAATGCTAGGATTAAAGGCCTGCTCCACCTCTATCACCCAGCTTTGGAGAATTTGTGTCTGTGTGCTTTTACATTACAAATTTAAAGGACTTTTTTTAAATAGTGCTGGGATTGATTGAAACTAGTCTCAAGTATGCATGGCAAATACTCTCTACCACTGAACTATGTTCCCAGGCCATAAAATTATATAGAAGGTATAGAAAACTGTGTAGACAGATTAATACTGACATTATACTAAGCTACACAGTTTTATTCCTAGAAGAGTATCTCTCTTGGATACTGTCGTCAAATGAATCTGAGTATCTTTTGTCATCACAGAGTAGAAATTTATGCTTTCCTAGCTCCAGTGCTTGATGTTCAGAAGGGTTTAAGCAAAATAAAACAGGGCTCCAACGAGTATGGTTCATTTCATTTAATATTTAAATATATCGAATATAAGGAAGTTTGACTGGGCAGAGAAACATAATGGTCTAAGAATGGGAAGATCTAGAAAGAGAGTAGAATTTGTATTCTATACAGTAGATATCTAAGTTATGTGTGGGGGAATAAATGGACTAACTGAAAATCTACAGTTTGACAATTCAGTCTTTTTAAAGAAAATATTCAATAAGCAAGAGACTATCTTCAAAGTATAATTTATAATTTATTCTATTACGTATATGAAACTTGAATTTTAAGACTCATTAGCCCCTTAGAACTACAAACAATCAAGAATCATGTAGACTACAGAAAATCTACTATTATGTCATTGGTTCTCCTTCATATACTATAATGGAATAAAAATAGGAAATAAGAATGAGGGGCTGGGGTGAATGGTAGAACTCAATTGGTAAATCACTAGCCCTGAAAACCTGAGTGCAGATATGGGGATAAGGGGATCCCCAAAGCTTACTTGCCTGCAAGTCTGAGAATCAATGTGTTCCAAGAGAATAAATTAAACATGCCATGGATGTGAATGAATAACCATGTCTCTAAAACTGAGGGACCATGTGATGGAACCCACAGGGAAGCATGATGTAGGCCATCAGGTCAGTCCCCAGAACCCACAATGCTGCCAAAGACAACTGTCCACTGGCGAATCCTCTGACCATCAAACACTGAGCTCCACATGTGTGGGAAACAAGAAAGTGAGAGAAAGACAATGTACTTCTCTTTCCTTCACTTGTGTATCAATGCACACACAACATGTACCTAGGGTACAGGGTCAGTTCAAAATGACTTTGATCCATTAGCAAACATGGGTATTTGATATTGATCTAAGATTTCTCAGTGATTTTTTGCATTAAAGTTGACAATTTATCTTATGATAAACTGTGCATTGTTGAATAATAGTATTTATTAATGGCCTATAAAGACAAATATAGACAGGTGGCTTGGTAGTTAACAGCTCTAGTTTTGTTTTCTAGGATACTCAGGTTTGATTGCTAGCACACACATGGCAGCTTACAACTGCCAGTAGCTCCAGTTCCAAGGGATCAAGCACTTGATTCTATCACACATGGCACACCAAAAATGCACATAGGCACAACACCTGTGTCTGTGTGTGCTTCTCCATGTCTGTGTGTGTGTCTGTGTGTGTGTGTGTGTGTGTGTGTGAGAGAGAGAGAGAGAGAGAGAGAGAGAGAGAGAGAGAGAGAGTTTCTTTGTGTGTTTGTCTACAACATTTAAGTGTATATAAAAATAAAATGATGTACTTTGACTAAGGCCTAGGAGCTACTGTTCTAGGCTGTGCAGGTCTCATATGTCTAGGAGCACTAAACAAGTAGACAATGCAGGGGACCCAATGAAAATGAACATGAGCATGCCATCTCTCCTCCATTAGGATGTAGGCCTGGAAGTTGATTTTCCTACCTGCTTGTCTCTGAGTGTCCTGACAGGTCCCACTCCACTCTGTCCACCCCCTTCCCCTCACCAACTCCAATGCCCATTACCTGCTCCTCCTATCAGATTCATCGACATGATGTTGCCCGTAGTGAAGTAATCTCTCAGTGGTATCCACGTCACCCACACTGGCTGCTCGTTGCAAGGGGCCTGTGGGGTCATACCCGATCAGGTAGAGGGGATATTTGTTTCTTCTTTGACGACGCATGCATCTACAGCCCAGACATGAAGGCCACAGACGGGTGTACCAGCGTCCCCGTTGGGGGACATTTCTTTTCTGGGCATCTCCCTCCATTATGGAGGCCTAGGGCCTCGGAGGGCCTCCTTTCCCTCTCTCCCCTCCCTTTAGCTGATCACTGTCTTACAAATTCGATAATAAAACAAAACAAATAACTCTGCCAAACAAAATGCTAGAGAGTCCAGCAGGTTCAGTCACAACTGAACTATACTTCAGTATACACCAGTACGGCTGTGCTAGCACCACCACTGTGACATGGCTGTGAGGTCACAATGGTGCTATGCTAATGTTCTATCGATGCCTGACTCAGACTGCAGTGGCACGAGCCCAAGTATGTAATACACTTATGTACTGAGTTCATTCTTTGAAAGTACACAATCTAGTAGTGCTCTCCTAGTATGTCATTAAAATTAAGCACCCATCACCCTATTTATTAAAAAGAACATTTTTATCTTTGAGAAGTTATCCTGGGGCCATTAGAAGTTACTCTTCATTCCTCCAGAGTCTACCACCTACCAGATTGTTAAGCACCAGCTCAACACATCCCTCTTTGATGACAGAAGTGTTACCTCCTAAAATAGGAACTTAAATTCAGGTTATATAGAGTATCAATAAAATGTCCTTTTCAACAGCCCTTGATATGTGGGGGTTTCTGTGGGTCCCACTCCAACTTCTGCTTTATATTTCTCATTGTGTTGGGTATTGTGGTAGTGGCTGCTGCTGCTGCTGTTTGATTTTTGGTTTGGGGGATTTTTGTCTGATTTATTGATTGATTTGAGACACACACAGAGAGAGACACACACAGACACAGACAGGCACAGGTAGAGGGACACGGACACAGAGACACAGACACAGACACAGACATAGGCACATACACAGACACAGAGGGAGAATGTGTGTGTAGCCCTAAGCTGTCCTGAACCTAGCTCTGGAGACCAAGATGGCTCTGTAGATCAAGGAGCCTGATATAGTTGTCGAGTGAGAGGCTCTGTCAGAGCCTGACAATAACAGAGGCAGAGGCTTGCAGCCAACCATGGCATCCACAATGGAGGAGTTAGGAAAAGAACTGAAGGACCTAAGAGTTTTGCAACCCCACAGGAAGAACAATAATATCAACCAACCAGACCACCCCCAGAGCTCCCGGAGACTAAACCACCAACCAAAGAGTACACAAGGAGGGACCCATGGCTCCAGCTGAATATGTAGCAGAGGATGGCAAAGGATGGGCATGAATAGGATGAGAGGCCCTTGGTCCTGTGAAGGCTCAATATACCAGTGTAGGGGAATGCAAGGGAGGAGAGGCAGGAGTGGGTGGGAGGAAAATCGCGCTCATAGAAGTAGGGGGAGGGGGATGGAATAGGGGGTTCCTGGCCTGCTTCAGATTATTATATAATCTGTAACAGGTGAGCCCTTATTAAACATGGATGGAAGGGACTCATTTAATAGATTCCTGCTATGAATATGCTTTTCCCCTTGTTATTCTTAAACATATATAATAATAAGTAATAGCACACTCCTTTGGAGCAGATCACTGCAGATTCACGAAGATCTGTCTTTATCACCTGTCACTGCTGCACAGGTTCACTGAAGGTTTAAAACCATAAACTACTAGTGAAATTTTGTATAGATGAATCCAGTCAATATCTTATGTCCTAGCATCTATAATAAATCTTTAGTTCCCTTTTCTTCCTGCTACTTCCACCTAGCAGGTTAAAAGTTGCAGGTTAAAACCAGCAGATTAGAAGAGCTCAGCAGTTGCTGCTGAGATACTACAAAGGCTATTTACTGCATCTCCTGCTGTTTTGAGATGAGGTACTAAGTGCCTGAGACTGCAGTCTCTGATCACTGTCTTATAGTGATGCTATGTAGACAAACAGGTGAGTTAAGTTTTAATGATGACCCATAAGAATTCCTAAATTTCTATCCGTGATTATTAAGCTTTTTTATACTAGGAATGCTATTGGGTCCTTTTCTGATAGTCAAAGCTGCAATGAGAACTCTGCCAGTCTCCCAAGTGTCACAAGTTAATTGCTCTTAGATGGAAACCAGACCTTCTCCTACTCAGAGCACATTCCAAGAGGTTGTGAAACAATTAACCAGAGGTCATGAAAAGGGAACTAAAGATTTATTATAGATGCTAGGACATAAGATATTGACTGGATTCATCTATACAAAATTTCACTAGTAATTTATGGTTTTAAACCTTCAGAGAACCTTGCAGCAGTGACAGGTGATAAATCTTTAGCTAGATAATTACTCCTAATGGATATGCATGTAAACATTCTCTGTTGTATACATCTATCTCACTTTTTAATTTGATTTTTTTTGTGTGTGAACTTGGAATGAACATTGTACCATGTGATCATGTATTCTGAGAGATGTTCAAGTACTGAAGACAAAGAAGAAAGGACTTTATCTCTTTTTGCCTTTCCCCACTTTGAGTAGGAATTTTTATCCTGCCACACTTAGAAGAGTTTTTCCTGTTCCCCCCACGTAGGATCTTCCTGCTTTTCCCCTTAGATAGCTTTTATAGGAAACTTTTTACAACTTAATAAGAAATGTTATAGTAACTCTTTTAAGTGTACCTTTTTCTTCCTGCTACTTCCACCTAGCAGGTTAAAAGTTGCAGGTTAAAACCAGCAGATTAGAAGAGCTCAGCAGTTGCTGCTGAGATAGTACAAAGGCTATTTACTGCATCTCCTGCTGTTTTGAGATGAGGTACTAAGTGCCTGAGACTGCAATCTCTGACCTCAGAGGAACACAGAAGGCAGCTCTACTATAATAGCATAGTAACTTAAACTTAGAAACGTAAACATTTTATTATATAGCAACTGTAAATATCTCATAAGACCAAGTCTTATGCTCTCCAACGCTCTTCCCCCTCCTCTGCCTCAAGAAGAGTCTACAAGAAAGAACACGTCCAGCCGGGTGGTGGTGGCGCACCCCTTTAATCCCAGCACTTGGGAGGCAGAGGCAGGCGGATTTCTGAGTTCGAGGCCAGCCTGGTCTACAGAGTGAGTTCCAGGACAGCCAGGACTACACAGAGAAACCCTGTCTCGAAAAACCAAAAAAAAAAAAAAAAAAAAAAAAAAAAAAAAGAAAGAAAGAAAGAAAGAAAGAAAGATAGAAAGAAAGAAAGAAAGAAAGAAAGAAAGAAAGAAAGAAAGAAAGAAAGAAAGAAAGAACACGTCCTGCTGTGGCTGGCCCCCTGCACAGCACTGTAGTCCTAATAAACTTTCTGAATCTCCATTGCCCTTGTATGTGCGGTAAGGGGACCCATGATAGGTTGGCACAATTGGAAGTCTACATCCGCCCCTAACAAATAGGCTCTCAAATGTGGCTTCTCTGTTACCACCTTCAGAAAGTGAGAAGACCTGTCTGTGTGACCTGGGAACAACTCAGATTCAGCCTGAGCCTTGATTTTTTCCATCTCTGAAAAGGGGTCGACCATGCCTTTCCGTTGACGCCAGTCCACTTGGTTGTTTGCAATGTAGACTCCAACAGTAAGATCAAAGGGGGAGAAAGAAATAAGACTACTCTTCAGAAATAAGGAAGTATTACCCCTGTGGGTGTGAGTAGGGGCCTCTTACTAACAGAAAAGAGCATAAATGCATTGTTCTTCTTAAACTGCCCCATGTCATCCAGAAAGGGCTAAGAGTGAAAGTCATTGGGATTGGAGAAGTACTTGGGATCTTTCAGCAAAGGGTCCAGTATAGGCAATACATCAGTGCCCTGGAAGATGGGAGCTGTGAGACTGATAAGGCAAGATGATAGATGAGCATCCTCATGGCTCACAAGATTGGAAGGAAGAGGAGAAAGAGGAGAGGGGCTGAGCTAAGGGGGAAGTGTTGGCCAAATGTGTCAGGTTCTCTTGGAGCAGTGGTGCCCCAAGTTCTTGAGAAAGGTCAATTGAGAGACTCACAATCTCTTGGAACAGAATGTTAGGGAATGAGCAAGCTCATGCCTGTCAATTCAGGAGGTTGTGGGACCAGGAACAAGTTCACACTCCCTGGTACAGGGGTTTGGGGTTTGTGTCTCTCAGCAGCCTGGTTGGAGGAAGTGAGACTCTTCAACATAAGTAACAAATTCTAAAGAAACAGACTCATGGTCCTTACCATAGGAGTTTGCTAAACATGGGGTTGATGCCTGGAAAACTGGGAGACCCAGGATCCAGAACAGTTTAAAAGGCCATGGTGAAGGAGCAAAAGTTTCATTGAGAAGAAAGGAAGTGTGAAAAACTCTGACTGGGGATGGGCTGCTGGGTCAAGAGGAATGGAATGGAATGGAATGGAGACTCTCAAGCTAGGCAGGGAAGTACTTTGGCCATGAGGATGCCCCAAAACTTGATGTCCTTGGTAGTTCTAGGAGCCACACCAAGAGGAATTATGTCTCCATATCTCTGGATCTCATGGATCACAGCCTTTGTGTAAGGTGTCTGCATTCTATCCTCATACTTAGGCTGTTGGTTCCTGCCAGTCACCTGGTCAATCTCCTCATGCACCATAGCTGAGAAGAGAAGATGTGTTGATATGTTTAAAAAGGGAAGATACATTAAATATGCAAAAAAAGTGATGTGGAATTATGGGTGACATGTTATAGACCATTTGCAGTAGATGATAGCCATATATGGTGCTGGAATAGGATCCCATTAACCTTCTTGGGTCAGAATCAGATGCATTAGCAGGAGAGATTTACAGATTGCCCAGAGAAAAATGAGCAAAGGACCTTGTGTGCTTGAGAGGAGCAATTTCTTTTTTGCTTTTTTCTTGTATTGAATACTGTCTTTATTTACATTGCCAATGGTAAAACCTTCCCCGATTCCCCCCCTCCCCAAAGACCCCCAAGCCCTTCTTCCACGCCCTGCCTCCACGTATATGCCCTCTACCAGACACACTCCCACCTCCCACCCCGTTGGTTTCCCTTTGTTGGGGTGTCTATTGAGCCTTTATCTGATCAAGGACCACTCCTCCCACTGATGCCCAACAAGACCTTTCTTAGCCACATGGAATCATGTGTACTCCTTGGTTGATGGTTCGGTCCCTGGGAGTCTTGGGGCACCTGGGTGGCAGATATCATTGTTCTTACCATGGGGCTGTAAACCCCTTCAAGAGAGGAGCAGTTTCTAAATCAGTTCAGGCCTTCTCAGTGTTTTGAATACAAGTGAGCCTCAGCATGAGATGGGTAGTTTGCAGGGATAGATTACTACTCCAGGATTCCCTACAACACTGAGCCCCAGACACTGTTCTCTAGACAAGGAACATCACCATATGGAACATCACCATAGCAATACCATTGAACATATCCCAGAACTAGAGCCAGTAGGCCAACCCAGCCTCAGCGGGTCTTAGGTGCATGCTATGTAAGGCAAATTGTATTTCTGAGTGAACTTTTGGAGAAAACAACCTTTTATAACCTATCTTATAACTTCCCGGGATTAGACATGCTCATGATTATATAAGGACATGCATTGTGGGAAATGGCATGCCCAGTTAACAAAGGCTTACATAACTCAAGCCTGCCAATCAAAACACAAATCCACCCATACCCTGCCTTTAGCAATCAACCCTTAGCCCTTCTGAACCCATAAAAGAAAGCCCTGGACAATGAACTGGGCGCCGCAGAAAATCCTGCTCAACCCTCCACTCCTCTACACTGTAGCTACTCCTTACTTTCTCCTTGATTGGGAAAAATACCTCACAGCTTTGATATTTGTTGCATTTCTTCAGAGTTATGAAAATAGATTAAAAATATGCTAAGAACCTGGAGAAGCCAGTCAGATGGTGACTGGCATTCACAATGGGTGCCTATCAGATCGGCTTCCCTCAGAGACTATCTTAAATCCCAGATATCTTGGAGAAATGAGGTTGGGATAGCCTATTTCCAGCATGATGTAGGGGTCTGTGGCCTCCACTGCCCCTGTCTCCCTCAACTTTACCTGCAATGTCAGGGTGCTTCATGAGGAGCAAGAGGTTGAAACATATGGTTATGCTGACCATCTCTGTGTCCACGAAGAAAAGCTTCAGTGTGGTCATCAACAGATTCCTCTTGGGAAAATGATTTTGGGGGTTCTTCTTCTCCTACAAGGAGAGGGACATTAATCTTAATTCCACTTAGCACTCTTTCAGAAACTACTGGGAGTTTTTCCAGGATTCACTTGTCTTAGGTTCAGATTGAAGGTGGGAAGGGAGAGTTTGATCAATCAAGTCTCTCCCCAAGTACTGGTTTCCTCCATATCCCCCCCAAAACAAAAATAAAATCCTTCTTCCTTGGCCTTTCCCTGTGTGAAACTCTGTACCTTTGCTAGCAACCTGGTTGGAAATTATTTAAAATAGTAGTGATGTTTTTAAAAGGAGGAGAGATGGTGGAGAGAGTAAGAAAGGGGAGAGAAGTAGAGAAGATAGAAATGAAGGGGTGATGAAAGTAAGGAGTTTCTGAAAGATGGAGAATCAGAATTGGCCATGAGAGTATCCTACCTTTTCACAATTTGAAGATGCCCTTGGAGGAAATTCTTCTTCTGCAGGCATGCATTTGTGAGAGCATGGCTGCATGTGTTTTGCACACATGTATGTGCCTATTTGAGCACAAGTGCCAGCGTGCGTGTGTGTGTGTGTGTGTGTGTGTGTGTGTGTGTGTATGCACATCTGGGTGCTGATTGTTTCTGGGTACACGTGTGCCTGAGGGTGCCCACACCCATAAGTATATATGAGGCAGTCAGAAGAGAACATTGGGTATCTTTTATCAATCACTGCCCTATTCATTTGAGACAGAGTCTGCTGTTGAACCTAGCTAATGTCTAGCAAGCTCCTAGTATCTACATGTCTCCATCCTTGAATCCTGAGGTTCCAGGCAGCCATGGTCTTGTACAGTTTTTCAGATGAATTCTGGTGATTCTACATCAGCTTCTCACACTTGTGCAGCAAGTGCTCTAAGCCTCTGATTCTCTCCCCAGCCTAACATTTGATCCATGTTAATACAGATCATATAAGTCCTTCATATTTCTCAAAGATGGGAAATAGACTTGCAGATGGGTGTGAGGCCCCACAAAGACTTATACAACAGAAGCCAAACTGGAGATGGAAAACCTAGGAAAGAAAGCAAGAGTCACAGATACAAACATCACCAACAGAAAGTCAGTCTATGGAGCAAGCTTCAGGACAGCCAAGATTAGGCAGTGAAGGAAACATAAAACTGAAAGCTGGTGATAGTGTAATACAACAAGTAGGCCATGTTCCAGCACCATCAATCAGCAGAACTCTCAGCAGCTTTGGCTGTGTGAACCTGGATTTAGAGTCCAGAATAGAAGAATTACTAGGAGACTTGATTTGGTTAGCTGGAGCTAAGAAATTAGTGCTGATTAAGATGAGACCAACATTACTGAGGTGAAATCTTCTGAGAAGTGTTTTCTGAAAGCACAAAGAAACTGTGTTCCAGAGATAGCCAAGGTTGTACCTCCTGTAGCATCTGTACTTGGTAATGTGTAAGAGTCACCCAGGTGGTTCTGGTTTTGAAGGCATGAAGGGGTCATGAAGAATAATTGAGACTTGACATTGTGAGAGGCCATGGATGGCCACTGGTGAAAGTGGAGCCTCAATTTCAGTTGACTGCCCAGGACTGAAGGGGTCATGCAAAGGAGTTGAGGTTTGGCACCATGAAGAGAGCCTATTGAGAGCCTATTGGTGAAGCCTACTTGCAACAGAAAACCCCAGTGTATTGGAGATGCCAGTACCATAGGATGAGCAGATAAACATGAGCTTAGAGAGCAACAGAGAGCAGAACTTGAAAAGTGATACCAGTCCTTTCGGGGAGGCCAGAAGATCATGGGTGGATTTTAGACATTGAAACAAAATGTTGTAACATTGAAGTTGCATAGGAGACCTCAAGATGTTCAAGATGCCAGAGCCATGACCTATCTGCTGAGGAAAGCTGCTAACAGGGAGTGGAACTAGCCAAGTTGAAAGAAGGTGCTTACAGTCAACAAAGATAAAAAAGGAGTTGGAGATCTGAAGTCAGTTTTGACACCAGACACAGAGATAGAGTTTGGAGTAGGTCCAGATAATTTCCTGTCTTGCTTTGGGATTACAGTTAAGTGACTGTATGAATCCCAGAAGAGACTTTGAACTTTGGACTTTTAACATTGTTGAGGCTGCTATATACTATGGGGACTTTGGAAGTTGGACTAAATGTATTTTTGCGTTATGCTATGTTTAGGTTTCTCCCCCATAGGTTCATATGTCTGAAGAAGCCTATGGGGGCCATACCTAAACAAGTAAAGTGGCTGGAATGGAATGTCATGGTTTGAAGATGCTTGGCTCAAGGAGGTGTTGCCCTGATGGAGTAGATGTGTCACTGCGTGTGGGAGCTATAAGACTCTTATCCTAGCAACCTGGAAATGAGTCTTCTACTAGCAGCCTTCAGATGGAGATGTAGAACTCTCACCTCTGCCTCCACCATGCCTGCCTGAACACTACCATGCTCCCTCCTTTTTATAATGGAATGAATCGCTGAACCTTTAAACCAGCCCCCAATTAAATGTTGTCCTTTATAAGACTTGCATTGGTCATGGTGTCTGTTCACAGAAGTAAAACCCTAACAAAGACACCCTCTTCATGTACAAAGTATTGGACAGATTAGGAATTCAAGGTCCATCCTAAACATAATAAAAGCAATATACAGCAATCCAATAGCCAACATCAAACTAAATGGAAAGAAACTTGAATCAACCCCACTAAAATCAGGGACAATATAAGACTGCTTACTCTCTACCTATCTGTTCAGTATAACTACTCAAAGTTCTAACCAGAGCAATTAAACAACAAAAGGAGATATAGAGATACAAACTGGGAAGGAGGAAGTCAAGATATCACTATTTGTGGATGATATGATAGTATACATAATCATCCCAAAAAATTCCATCAGAGAACACTTATAGATGATAAACAACTTCAGCAAAGTGGCTGGATATAAAATTAACAAATCAGTAGCCTTCCTCTGCTTAAAGGATAAACAGGCTGCAAAAGAAACTTGGGAAAGGACACCCTTCACAGTAATCATAAATGATATAAAATATCTCGGTGTGACTCTAAGCAAGCAAGGGAAAGATCTGTATGACAAAAACTTCAAGTCTCTGGAGAAAGAAACTGAGGAAGACATCAGAAGATGGAAATCTCTCTGACACTCATGGATGGGCACGACTGACATAGAAAAAAATGGGCATCTTACCAAAAGTAATCTACAGATTCATTGCAATCCCCATCAAACTTCCAACTCAATTCTTCACAGAGATAGAAAGAGCAATTCTCAACTTCATTGGAATAACAAAATCCCAGGATAGTGAAAACTATTCTCTACAATAAAAGATCTTCTAGTGGAATCACCATCCCTGACCTCAAGATGTACTACAGAGCAATAGTAATTAAAACCACATGATTGGTACAGAGACAGGCAGATCAATGGACTAGAATTGAAGAACCGGAAATAAATCCACATACCTATGGTCACACCTATGGTCACTTGATCTTTGACAGAGAAGCCAAAACCATCCAGTGGGGAAAAATACACCATTTTCAACAAATGGTGCTGGCTCAACTGGCTGCCAGCATGTAGAAGAATACATATCGATCTCTTCTTATTCCCCCCTGTACAAAGCTCAACTCAAATTATTCAAGGACCTCCATATAAAACCAGATATGCTGAATCAAATAGACGAGAAAGTTGGAAAGAGCCTCAACCGTATGGGCACAGGGGAAATTTTCCTGAACAGAACACCAATGGCTCATGCTCTAAGATCAATAATCTAAAAATGGAACCTCATGAAATTGAAAAGCTTCTGTAAGGCAAAGGACACTGTCAATAGGACAAGAGAACAACCCACAGATTGGGAAAAGATCTTTACCAATCCTATATCCAATAGATGGCTAATATCCAATATACAAAGAATTCAAGATGGTAGACTCCAGGGAAACAAATAACACTATTAAAATGGGGTACACAGTTAAACAAAGAATTCTCCACTGAGGAATCTCAAATGGCCAAGGAGCAGAAAAACTCAGGAGACAGCAGGTGCTGGTGAGGATATGGAGAAAGAAGAACACTCCTCCACTTCTGGTGGGATTGCAAGCTGGTACAACCACTCTGGAAATTAGTGTGGTGGTTCCTTAGAAAACTGAACAGAATGCTACCAGAGGACCCTATGAAACCACTCCTGGGCATTTACCCAGAGGATTCTCCAGCATGTAATAAGGACACATGCTACAGTATGGTCATTGCCGCCCTATTTGTAATAGCCAGAAGCTGGAAAGAACCCAGATGTTCCTCCATGGAAGAATGGATACAGAAAAAATGTGGGATAATTACACAATGGAAAACTACTTGGCTATTAAAACCAGTGAATTCCTGAAATTCCTGGGAAAATGGGTGGAACAGGATAATATCATGCTTAGTGAGAAAACCCAATCACAAAAGAACACACATTGTATTCACTCACTGATAGTGGATATTAGCCCAGAAGCTTAGAATACCAAAGAAATGATTCACATATAAAATAATGCTCAAGAAGAAGGAAGAACAATGTATGGATACTCTGGTCCTTCTTAGAAGTGGGAACAGAATTCCTACAGAAGGAGATACAAAGACAAAGTGTGGATGAGAGTCTGAGGGAAGGACCATGCAGAGACTACACGACCGAGTGATCCATCCCATATACAGTTTACAAATCCCAGACACTATTATCAATGCCCACAAGTACTTCCTGACCAGAGCCGGATATACCTGTCACCTGCAAGGCTATGCTAGTGCATGACAAATACAGAAGGGGACACTCTCAGCCAGCCATTGAACTGAGAACCGGGTCCCCAATGGGGGAGCTACAGAAAGGACCCAAGGAGCTGAAGGGGTATGCAGTGCCATAGGATGAAGAACAATATGAGCCACTCAGTACTCCCAGAGCTCCTGGGGACAAAACCATCAACCAGAGAGTGCACATGGACTTACCCATGTCTCCAGACACATAGACAGCAGAGGATGGCCTTGTTGGACATCAAAGGGAGGAGAGGCCCTTGGTCCCGGAATGACTCATTGTTGCAGTGTGAGGGAATGCTGGAACAGGGAAGCAGGAGAGGGTTGGTTGGGGAACAGGAGGCGGGGAGATGGGTTATGAGACTTCTGGAGGGGGGGAGACCAGGAAATGGGACATCTTTTGAAGGGTAAATGGCAAAGGAAGGAATGAGAGGGTTATGAGAGGTAACTGGGATCATTTGAAATATAAATGAATAAAATTATTTATTATAATAATAATAATAAAGGTTGTAAGATCAGGAAAGGGATATCAAGCAGGATACTTGGGGAAGAGGTGGAGAACCACAGAAATCCAGGGAGAACAGAATGCTACAACAATCTAGAAAAGGCCACAGAGCAAATTAACATTGAACTGAAAAGTGTATCAAAGACAAGAGAGAGGGCTTTGAGTGGGCAGGTGACTGAGGGAAGGCCATGGAACCTGCCACTACACATCTGTCAGGCCTAGTTCCCCCATGTGCTGTCATTCTCACCATAGCCTTTGAAGAACCAGTCAAAGAAAGCTTGCTCTCCACGGCCACTGAATGACTCAGCCGGGTCCACCACAACCTCCGTCATGGCATCATTTACCCATGGCATCACAGCAGGTTGAGGTCTCAGAGGAGAGTTGAACACAGGACCATACTGCTCCCTGATCTGGAAAAGGGAGAATTTAGAGAGGCGATTCCTGGAAGGTCCCATGTCCTGATGGCAGGTATATAGATGCATTGCGGACTAGTATCAAACCTTTAAACTATGTCTGCATCCTGACCTAGTCAGTCCTCTGCCTCAGAATCTGAGCCACTCCGGGCATGCTCCACAACCCAAATGCACCATCTCTATGCCCAGTTCCAGGAAGTTCCCAAGGAAGGGTAATGGGGTAGGTCCTAGAGGCATCTTCCACAACAGTTTCCTCTGCCTCCACACAGACGTGATGGTCATGACACTGAAGCACTCATAAACTCACAACAGCTGTGTTACTTACCGAAGACCTGGATAAGATTAACTCAGCCAACTCTGGCATAACTGGGGCAAGTGCACCCCAAACCCTATGACTTAATGAAGAGCTATCGGCAGTTGAGAGCTGATGGAGGAGAGCTAACAATTATTTGGCGAGGGGTGTTCCCACTGGTGGGTTTCCCATGCTCAGTGAATGGCCCCCTCCTCACCCATTCACACATGAGCAGCTCTAATTTAATGGGTTATCACAAAAGAAGAGATGACTGTGGGAGAGAAAATTTGGTGAGATTTGGAAGAAGAAAATGAGTGGGTGTGATCATATTTCATTGCACACTTATAAATTCTCTCTCAAAAATAAAGAAGAGTGTAACTAAAACCTGAGCATACAAAATAACGAGCCTCACTATGGTACAGCCGCACATGCTTGCTCACTGGCCTCCCTCTTACTCTTCTGTCCATCCCCTCTATCTTCCTGCTAGGTCATTTCCCCACTCCCTGTATGGAACACACATTCTGTTATTCTTTCTCCCCCATTGCCAATGTGCTCTCATGATAGCTGTTTCTCTCTTTCTAATTTCAAGTTCTACAACCCCATATGTGCACACAGGTCTAGGGTTTCTTCTTATAAGAAGCACAGCTCTGGTCTTTGTGAGTGTGGGACACTTTGCTTAAACTTAGTAGTTCCTATTTTCTTCCATGTTCCTACTGTTGCCATGGTTTCATTTCCTTCATCTGGAGGGGCACCTAGGTTGTCTCCATGAGGATCCTGTATAAAATAAATATGGATGTCTAAATATCTTTATGGTAGGACTTAGCATATTCATAAAACCCGATTAAATGGCACAGTGGTTAAAGAAGCTTGCAGCAGGCATGATGGCGTGAGTTAGTCCTCAGAAACATGGTGGAAGGAAAGAACTGGCTGCCACAGCTTTCCTTTGATACACACACACACACACACACACACACACACACACACTGTCAATTTGACAAACACACGCACACATGCACAAGTTCAAAACTGATATACAATATTTTTAATAACAAATTCTGAACTTCTAGAAGAAAATGTAGGGAGAGGACACCAAATTATTAATATATACACTAACCCTCTAAAATATAATTATTTATATTATATATTAAATTCAGTGTAGTAAATTCAGAGAGAGAGAGAAATTATGTTCAGAATTGAAAAATAAGATTACATGAAGTTGAGAGAGCTTCTGCCTAGGGTGGAACACAGTTGGCAAAGTGAAGAGAACAGATACATAATGGGTGGGAAAAGAATTTGCCAAACAATATATGGATAAATGAACTGAACAGACAATTCTCCAAACAAAGAAAAACAAATGTCCAACACACAGAACATACAGGGGCTGGACTTAGGCCTGCATGAACATACATACCACATGTGCAACTTGGTCTTCACGTGCATTATGAACATCTGGAGCAGGGGCTACCCCAAAAACTGTTGCCTGCACATGGGATGTGTTCTACTAGCTGGGCTGCCTTCTCTGTGCCCAGTGGGAGAGGATTGCATAGCCTTTCAGAGACTTGAAGTGCCAGGGTGAGGGGATACACAGAGGGACCCCGCCCCTCAGAGGAGAAGGGCAGGGGAAGTAGGGGAAGGAGTGTGGGAGGGGTGATGAGGAGGGGACAGTGAGCACAATGTAAAGTGAATATGTAAATAAATAAATAAATAAATAAATAAATAAATATTTTTTTAAAAAAAGAGTTTGGAATTGTACACAATCAGGGAAATAAAAACCAAACCTAGTTTGAGGGTCACAGATCCGTGGCTTCTAATTTATCAAACCGCACCCCACCCCCACTGCCATGGCTGTACTATTTATGCCCTGAGCAGAGGCTTGCCCTTTCTTGGGACATTTCAGAAACTGTTGTGTTATCAAGGCTTCCATTCTCCTATGGGGACACTACAGACAGGACAGAGAGGGTGAAAGGGAGCACATGACGTAGAGACCCTCAGGCTAAAGGTCTTGAACCTTTGTCCGTGCTGTTCACTCTGATTTTTCTGCTTCTGGGCTTCTCATTAAAAAGGGAACGTCATAGCTAAGGCTGCGTTGCATCACCTTTTGGAATGATTCCTGGTATCCACAAAATAATTAGAAAACAGAAGAATGAAATCTGGTATGAGGCTTGAGTGAATTCCTGGGCAGCAAAGTGGACTGTGGGGGGGGGGAGGCAGGATAGGAACTGGAAAGAATGCAAGGCCAAACTGAGTCTCCTGCATATTCTTTACATCTTCATAATGCTATGATTAGCATACAAGGGAATGCATTTTTCGGTGAGCTATTCTTACACATATATCACTACCTATGTTCTCATTCACACACACACACCCCATTACTGGTCTCCCCACAAAACTATTCACTGGTGATTTACTCACACTTACCAAATTTTGAGCATGGTGCATTGCAGTAAGATTTCCTCTCTGGGGCGACGCTGTTTCACAACTTTGTAACACTGGGGAAAATTCATCATCAACCACACTGAAGTCATCACATTAAGAAGCAAAGGAAAGAGCCGGGTGTGGAGGTGCACGCCTGTAATCCCAGCACATGGGAGGCAAAGGCAGGTGGATTTCTGAGTTTGAGGCCAGCCTGGTCTACAGACTGAGCTCCAGGACAGCCAGAACTACACAGAGAAACCCTGTCTTGAAAAAAAAAAAAAAGAAGCAAAGGAAACATTGGGATTGGACTGGAGGGCCATGTGGGAACTATGCTTAGTAGGACTGACTGAGGAGAAGGGCTTCACCAATGGAAACAGATTATCTTGGAGAATTCTAAAGTCAGATAGATGTAAGAAAGTCAAGGTATCATGTTGAGACAGCAATGGCCCACACTGTACACTGTGATACTTAAGAGGTTCTTGGAAGAAATGCCATGCCAAAAGAACATGAAAGACTCACAATTGTTAGACAAGGTCCAGCAAGTGCCTAGACGCTTGCATTCAGGACTATGAGAAGGAGGCTATTACAGGATCTTATCTATGCGTTGATCTTCCAACGTGAGCATCGGGTGGAAATCAATGATATGGAGTTGGGACTGTTCTCAGATTACCATGGAGGAGGAGACCCTTTGGGCTTGGCAGGCTCTGATGGCAGGTTCTTGGAGTTACAGGCTGACTCAGCCTCCAACTTAGAGGCATGTCAGGCTAGCAGACCCTAGCGCTAGGCACACAGAGAAAAGTATTCAATACTTCTGGACTCTGAAACCTGAACAAAGGGACAAAGGGCAGAGGCAGACATAGGAAAGGTGTTTGTTGTCTTGGGATGGGGAAAATTTGAGTAATTACCCAGCCTGGTCAGTATTAATCCATCACATTATGCTTACTGGCCAGTGCCTGGGATGGGTCTGCCCTGAGCTCCTGCTGTCCCCTCTGTCCTCTTGAGTAAGGAAAAGGCAGATGGGAGAATTGTTTCTCAAATCAGGTGGCAGGAGCAAAGGTCCCAAGGTATGTCCAGACTGACTCCCATGATCCTCCACAGGATAGCACAACATTAGAATGGGACAAGGAGTTGGGAGACAGATGGAGATGCTCTTGCCCTTGCTGGTTTCCATGTCAGAGGGCAGGCATCTCAGCGTCTGATTTTTGGATCAGCAATGCCCTGGAACATCTTGGGTGAGAGTATGAACTCAGAAAACCCATTCTCTTTGCTGACCCCTGTGTCACATTGTGTCTGGATGGAGTTTATTGGGAGGATGGTGAAAAGAATGATTGAGGATAGGGTTTGGATCTTAATCTTATGCAGATTCTTTGGTGTAACTCTGAAAAGCTGACTGCATTGTGAGAGCATCGCATCTTCAGAACAGAGACAACATCCCCTTTTAGACTCTCAGTTTAGCATGTACTGGAGAAGGCATGGAGGTTACAACAAATTCCCTCAATAAACAGCAACTGGGTTATTCTTGTGACTATTGGATTTTAATAATGTGAAGCCTGTAAGGATTTTCTTCATGCTCTCCCTGGCTTTCACCTCCTCAAGTTTAACTATGCCAACATCTCTCCTTTTAGAAGATGAGATTTTCAGAAAGGATTCACTCCTCTTCTTTCCTCATACAGCCAAAGCTGCCCCACTGCTGCTGATGGAAGAAGCTCTTCTTCTGGTGGACAGAGAGGAAGACAGACAGGAAGATGATCACACACTACAGGAATCAGATGGGAATTTGAGACGAGGGAAGGTCTAGGAGGAGTTTGGGAGAAAGGAGTAAATAAGATAAATATATATGGAATTCCCAAAGAAACAAAACAAATATATACAGCTCAAAGCATATGAAAAAAGCCATAATAAAGAGTAAATAATCATATCAACAGTGAAGACACAAGCTAAAGGAAGAGGCGGGGACATGGGGAGAGCCTGATGCTCGCACACAGTGATTGACATACACAGGAGTGGAGAGTCAGACATGACAGTGAGATGGGCTGAAAGTGGACACCAATAGACCCTGCAGGAAGGAGATTGGACTCTCTCTCTCTCCATCTCTCTCTCTCTCTCTCTCTCTCTCTCTCTCTCTCTCTCTCTCGACTCTCTCTCTTCTCCTCTCCTCTCCTCCCCTCCCCTACCCTCTACCCTCCCTTCCTCCCCTCCCTCCCTCCCTCCCTCCCTCCCCCCCCCCCTCTCTCTCCCTGTCGGTCTTTCTCTCTCTTCTTTCCCTTACCCCCTCTTCAGGAGTTACTCTTTCAATAAAGACCTCCCACATGAGAACTGTGCTGGCTCGGAGTGATCTGTCCAAGACTCTGCTTTTCATCTAACATAGGTGCCTAAACTTGCTGGTGACCACCGAGGGGAGGACCACTATCACTGTGAGC
The DNA here is from genome assembly GCA_964023405.1 of Apodemus agrarius. Taxonomy (NCBI): domain Eukaryota; kingdom Metazoa; phylum Chordata; class Mammalia; order Rodentia; family Muridae; genus Apodemus; species Apodemus agrarius. The sequence goes on from OZ030015.1 coordinate 13,914,961, forward strand.
ACCAGCACCACTGCTGTTGTGGAGTACACAGAACTCCACCACACAGTCTGCCCTCTGCCACGTGGGTTAAACCCCACAGGACAGGTCAACAAGCTGCATAGTCTCACATTTCCTGCCCCCAGAGCACCAAAACCTTCACACAGGCATCAGAAGATTGGTAAGGTTTTCGTTCAGGTTGTCTGGCAGGGCCCCTTCTCTAAAGAGATTACATCCACCCTCCATGGGCTCGGGGGATGGACTTTCTACGGTCCCTATGACCAGCCTCCAAGCCGATGCCCGAGTTCATGACTTCAACCCTCCTGTGACCACTCCCTCTCCGAAACGCTTCTCATGAAGCGGGTTTCTCTTTATGCTGTAGAAAAAAAGGCCTAAGCTTAGGTAAATCGCGTTCTCCAGTGTGTCCCAGTATCTCTTAACCACGTCTTCTGCCATGCCTAAAGGTTCTCCTCTGAGATGTCTCCTGGAAAAACTCAAAACTCTAAAACTAACACCCGACTTGAGGGTGTCCAAACTTATTGGCTCCAAATGACCACTTAATGGCAATTTGATTCTGTCATTTTAAGGGATCTTCACCAGTACTGCTAGTGGTCCAGTAAATGGAGAGTGGCGCCTTATGCCCAAATTTTACCTATCTTCCCTCCAAACCTTCTCTCTGCAATCCTTGTATCCCAACTCAACTTCTTCTAGCTATGAAAGCTCTACCAGATGACATTACAATCGTCAATCCAGTTAAGGAACCACCCCCTTACCGCTGCAGACTTGTTTCCGCAACCTCTTCTAAGACCCCAGCCTCCTTAGATTCCTCTTCTCACAGGACTTCCACAGAGCTTCCTTGCTCAACCTCTCAAAACTCCTCCTCTCCTCCTTTGCCCAGCAGCAGGCAGTTCCAATCATCCTACACTGTACCTACTTTCAGCCCTCCCACCATTCCTTCAAAGTCTACAGTTAAACCCCCTGCTTCTCCCCTCCCCCACCCAACCCAACCCAGCATCAGTCCTTCCTTTAAGGGAAGCTGCTGGGGTAGATGTACTGTGTCACAGTACATGTCCCTTTCTCACTATGTGAACTTTCCCAAACAGAACACAGACTGGCATCCTATACCTCTAACTCTTCGTCCTCCATTAAAGAATTGCAGTATATTACTCAATCTTAGCTTGACTTTTCCTTGCTCAACCTCTCCAGACTCCTCCCCTAGAATACATGCAAGTACGACTCATCAATCGAATCCCACATATCCAATCAGATCTAACACAGTACCTGACCAGGATCCTCAATGGAATTATAATTCCCTAAGTGTTATTTTAGTCAGAGTAGATTCATAACCTGCCTCCTGGCTGGTCTCAGTAGAGCAGCCCTAAAATCAGCAAATTTTGAAAAACTCCAAGAGGTCATCTAAGATAAACAAGAAAACCAATCTTGATTTTTAGAGCTCATTACAAAGGCCCTATTACAATATACGAATTTAGACCCTGAAAACCCAGAAGGTAAGCAAATCCTGATGACTTGCTCCTTTTCCTAGAGCTAACCCAACATTTTAAAGCCAAACTAAGATGTTTAGAGGGGGGACCTATACCTACCTGCACAGGATGAAATCTTGGCACTCACCTGCAAAAACTACCATAAGAGATGAAAAGGCCTACAGACAAAAATACCATATGCAGGCAAAGGCTGAGTGACCATCCCCAGACACTGCCCAGGATTCCTGGGCTTCTAAGACTCAGGGACCAACTGGGTTCCTGCTACAAAAGTGATCAACAAGGTCATGGGGTGAAGGCTTGCCCTAACCCTTGCAAGTCAAAAGGGCCGTGACCAAGGTGCCATCAGGAGAGTTATTGGGCTATCAATTGCTCTTGTGCAGCTCAGGACAGAGGGAGATGACTCTCAGGTAACCCTCCAGCTAATGATCTAGGCTTGCCTATGGACAACTGAAGAGGCCTGAGCTCCCTGATCCGACTACTTCCATAACCAGAAGAGAGCCCGAGCCGGGCTGGGTGGCACACATCTGTAATCCCAGCACTTCCTAGGCAGAGGCAGGCTGATTTCTGAGTTCGAGGCCAGCCTAGTCTACAGAGTGAGTTCCAGGACAGCCAGGACTACACAGAGAAACCTTGTCTCGAAAAACAAAAACAAGAATAAAAACAAAAAAGAAGAGAGCCCGAGTAGTCATCATGGTATCTGGGCTGCCCATCTCCTTCCTCTTGGACACTGGGGCCACTTACTCAGTCATGATGGAGTTTTTGTTCCTCTCCTTCTTGTTCCTCTGTTGTCATGGTAGCCTCCTACCTTACCTTAACTCCTCATCAAGCCTCACCACTTAGTTGCATTTTTAGGGGTGTTCCTCTCACCCATACCTTCTTGGCTAATATCAAGTGTATACAAAGAACTCAAGAAGTTAGACCCCAGAAAACCAAGTAACCCAATCAAAAAAGGGGGTACAGAGCTAAACAAAGACTTTTCACCTGAAGAAATTCGGATGGCTGAGAAACACCTTAAAAATTGTTCAACATCATTAGTCATTAGAGAAATGCAAATCAAAACAACACTGAGATTTCACCTTACACCAGACAGAATGGCTAAGATTAAAAACTCAGGAGACAGCAGGTGTTGGCAAGGATGTGGAGAAAGAGGAACACTCCTCCACTGCTGGTGGGACTGCAAGCTGGTACAACCACTCTGGAAATCAGTCTGGTGGTTCCTCAGAAAACTGGACACGATACTTCCGGAGGACACAGCCATACCACTCCTGGGCATATATCCAGAAAATTTCCCAGCATGCAATGAGTATACATGCTCCACTATGTTAATAGCAGCCTTATTTATAATAACCAGAAGCTGGAAAGAACCCAGATGTCCCTCTTGGAAGAATGGATACAAAAAATGTGGTATATATACACAATGGAGTACTATTCAGCCATTAGAAACAATGATTTCATGAAAGTCTTAGAGAAATGGAAGGAACTGGAGAATATCATACTAAGTGAGGTAACCCAGTGTCAAAGAATACCCATGGTATGCACTCACTGAATAGTGGTTATTAGCCTAGAACCTTGGGACACCAAAGACACAATCCACATGCCACATGATGTCCGACAAGAAAGAAGGAGTAGACCCTAGCTCTGGAAAGGCTCAAAGCATCAGTGTAGGGGAATACCAGAACAGGGAAGTGGGAAGGGGTAGATGGGGGAACACGGGGATGGAAATGGGCATGTGGGACCTTTGGGGGGCAGGGAACCAGGAAAAGGGAAATGAAATGTAAATATAGTATATATCCAATAAAAAATAAAAGAAAAAAAGATTGCAGCATTTTAGAACTCACATCAAATTTTTACTATCCTATATTAGTTGGTATTTCAAAAGACATATCACCTATAAATTTTTGGATAATCATATTCATAATGGAACCTGCTGTTGTATCATTGTAATTAAGAACATAGTAGAGTTGGGAGGCAGAGTGAGGTGGATTTCTGAATTCGAGGCCAGCCTGGTCTACAGAGTAAGTTCCAGGACAGCCAGGGTTACACAGAGAAACCCTGTCTCGAAAAAAAAAAAAACAACAACAACAACAAAAAAGTCGAGGGCAGCATTCAAGGCACACAATTTCAAATTCTGTGACTAATTAATGTAGTTGTAAAATATTGAGATAGACATTTGTTGGTTTTTTATTTGTTTTTTAGATGACATTATAATTTTATAATTTTGGATTTTATGTACGTACATGAATATTTATGTATATTTGTAGTACATTGAAAAATAGAAAGCTTCTTATTAAATAGAAAGAAATATACTTTTTATCTTTTTATAGGATATTTTCTTTATTTACATTTCAAATATTTTCCCCTTTCCCAGTTCCAACCCCAAAACCCCTATCCCATCCCCCCTCTTTCTGCTTCTATGAGAATGTTCCTCTACCCACCCAACTACTCCCACTTCCCTGCCTTGGCATTACCCTACACTGGGGCAACCAAGGGACCCTCCTCACATTGATGTCCGACAAGGCCATCCTCTGCTACAAATAAGGTGCAGCCATGGGTCACTCCATATATACACTTTGGTTGGTGGTTTAGTCCCTGAGAGCTCTGGGTGGGGGGGTCTGGGTGGTTGATATTATTGTTCCTCCTATAGGGTTGCAAACACTTTCAGCTCCTTCAGTCCTTTCTCTATCTCTTCCCTTGGGGACCCTGTCTTCAATACAATGGCTGGCTGCAAGCCTCTGTATTTGTCAGATTCTGGCAGAGGCTATCAGGAGACAGCTATATCAGACTCCTGTCTGAAAGCATTTCTTAGAATTCATAATAGCATCTGGGCTTGGTAACTGTGTATGGGATAGATTCCCAGGTGGGGCACTCTCTAGACAGCCTTTCCCTCAGTCTCTGCTCCACACTTTGTCTCTGTATCTCCTCCCATGGGTATTTTGTTCCCCCTTCTAAAAAGGACAGAAATATCTATACTTTGGTCTTCCTTCTTCTTGAGCTTCATGTGCTCTATGAATTGTATCTTGGGTATTCCAAGATTCTGGGCTAATATCCACTTATCAGTGAGTGCATACCATGTGTGTGTGATTGGGTTACCTAACTCAGGATGATATTTTCTAGTTCTGTCCATTTGTCTAAGAATTTCCTCAGATCATTGTATTTAATAGCTGAGTAGTACTCCATTGCCTAAATGTACCACATTTTCTGTAACATGGAGTGTCTTTTGAATATAATCAGGAGATATAATTATTTCCATAACATTTGTTCCACTACTGCACCAGAATATCTCACAGGCAAGTCACTATTTTAGTTGGAAATATTTGTAGCTTTGGGATAATCGTGTTTGCATTTCTGTTCTGGTGGCATGAAGAGTACATTGCATATCTTGAATGCTACTTAGGAGAGGTGGCGCTTAATACATAATATTTTACTTGTGTTTATATTGTAAATATACTTATTTTTTAAAAGGAGCTCATAAGATTTTGACTCATGGTAGAGGCATCTGTCTCAAATCATGGTGTTATCTGATTTATGGAAACGTTTTAAATTCATGAGATATGATTTATAAATTTTTGCTTTTATTCTCTGTACTTTTGGAGTACTGTTCAGGAAGTACTATTCTGTACAATGAAGTCAAGTGTATTTCCTACTTCCAAGGTAAAAAAGAGTGACCTTCAGAATTCATAAGACAAAACTGCATTCAATATTCAAAATGGAATGTTCTGAGATCCCTTAGCATCTCCTAAAATGTCCGCAGCCATTTCCTTCTGCTAATTGCTCTTAGAAAATGATTTAGTTCCCTTGATTTTCAGTTTTTATAGGAATAGCCCTCCACTTTTTAAAGGTTCTCCACTATCCAGTCAACTTCACCAAGTATGCTGGAGTTTAGTTCCATTAGGGAATTTGAGGATGTGGACATCAGTGGGCCTGTGAAGATATCCATCAGAAAGGGATAAAAACATCAAGATTGTAAACAGGCGATTACAAATCCATTGCAATTAAATATAATCACAGCCATGATGAGTATCCCCAGAAGTTTCAAAAAGAAGAGCTGCCTAGGGAGCCTGAAGTCAGGGGCTTTTGGTGTGAGAGGAATAGTGTAGATCCAGGGAGTGTATTTATGAAGGAGTAACGTTTCTAAGGAGAACTTAAAGAAAACTTGTGTTAATCAGGGGAAAGAGACAGAAGAATATGTTCCAGGCAAAGAACATCAAAACCTCAGCTAGGAAAACATATGTAGCTGATTCAAGTTAACTTGAAGAAGTCTGCCTGGCAAAGAGTCAGTGAAAAGCTACAGTAAGAACACTATCTCCAAATGTGATCCTGTTTTCCACCCTGAATGCTCTTTGTGAAGCCACATTCAAGTTACACTCATTGTAGTAGAGTTGTTGTTGGACCTAGCTCAGAGTGCTCAGCCTTCTTTGCATTGTCTGTGACTCAAACAAAGCTATAGCCAGGCAGAGGAACCCAAACCAAGGCTCAGTGCTCAGGCCCCACTCTGTGTGGGGTCATATTTATACTCCTTCAGAGAAGATCCTTACTCATATCTGCTATATGAAAACATCCTTTCATCTGTGTTTGCCTCAGGTAAACATTCTTTCCTGTGTCTGTTCCAGCAAAACATCTTTTCACCTGTGTCTGGTTCAGGTAAACATTCTCTCACATGTTTGCTTAAGCAAGACATCCTTTTACCTGTGTGCAGCAGCAAACCATCTTTTGACATAACTGGATGTCAAAGAACTAGAAGTTTCCACTTCAGTGTATGTGGTCCACACATAGGCGGGTGTGGGTACATCCTATGGATGATTGACAGACTGTGGTTGTTTAATATGGATGACTGACAGGCTTGAGCCTTGTCCTCTGGACAAATCACAGGCTGTGGCCTTCTCCTCTGGATGACAAACACAGCTGTACCCTTACCCTTGAAATGATTGATTATCTGTAGGTGTGTCCTCTGGGGGATTGACAGGCTGAGAGCATTTCCCATGGATGATTAACATGCTGTGTTCCAATACCATGTCTGAGTGACAGATGGTGGGTGTTTACAGGCTATGGGTGTTTCCTTCCCATAGCTAATAGAATGAGGTGATTTTCTGAGCATGATACTTTGTAGACATTTCCTAGAGATGATTGACTGACTGCCTAAATTTTGTTTCCAAGATAGACCTGTTATTGGTGTTTACTTTGGATAATTGACTGGCTGTGTGAGTTTTCTCTTGGCAACTGACAGACTGTGGCAGATTCCTACACATTATTGCTAGGCTGAGGTCATTTCCTATACATACAAGACAGGTTCTTAGCTATTCCTAAGAATGGCTGACAAGCAATGTCTGTGTCCTATGGATGACTGACCAGACTGTTTCCTGACTAAAAGGCTGTTGGTGTCCCTGTGGCTGACTGCCAGGCTATGTGCTTTTCTTTATTTGTTATCTTTTTTTGTATTGGCCCTTTTTTCTCTTTTTTGAATTGGATATTTTCTTTATTTACACAGCAAATGTTTTCCCCTTTCCAGTTCTCCCCTAAAGAAACCTCCCATTCCATCCCCATCCCCCTGTTTCTATGAGGGTGCTCTCCCATCCACCCTCTGACTCCCTTCTTCCTGACCTGGCATTTGCCTACAGGGAGATAAGAAAGGATCAATTTGCATTCTTCTACATGTTGACTGACAGTTGAACCACCACAATTTGCTGAAAATGTGACCTTATTTCTACTGGTTGGTTTTAGCGCCTTTTGAACTATCAAGTAACCAGAGTTATGTGGGGTCATTTCTGGATCTTCCTGCCTGACACTGTACCAATGCCATGCAGTTTTTATCACTATTGCTCTGTACTACAACTTGAAGTTAGGGATGAAGATTCCCCCAGAATTTCTTTTATTGTTGAGAATTGTTTTCACCATCCTGGATTTTTTCTTAAATCAAATTATTTTGAGAATTGCTCATTCTAACACTATGAAGAATTGAGTGGAAATTTGGATAGGGATTGCATTGAATTTGTAGACTGCTTTTGGCAGAATGGTCATTTTTTACTATAATAATCCTGACCATCCACAAGCCCACAATGGGAAATCTTCCTTGTTCTGAGGGCTTCTTCAGTTTCTTTCTACAGAGTCTTAAAGTTTGTGTCATACAAATCTTTCACTTACTGGGTTGGAGTCACAGAAAGATATTTTATATATTTCACTTAATAAGTAAGAGTGAAACAAAGATATTTTATATTGTTTGTGACTACTGTGAAGGGTGGCATTTCCCTAATTTCTTTCTCAGCCTGTTTATCCTTTGAGTATAGGAAGACTACTGATTTGTTTGAGTTTATTGTATATCCAGCTACTTTGCTGAAGTTGTCAGCTGTAGAAGTTCTCTGGTGCAATTTTTGGGGCCACTTAAGTATACTATTCTATCATCTGCAAATAGCGACACTTTCACTTCTTCCTTTCCAATGTGTATCCTTTTGACTTCCTTTAGTTGTGTAATTGTATCTAGACCTTCAAGTACTATATTGAGTAGATAGGGAGAGAGAGGGCAGCCTTGTCTAGCCCCTGATATTAGTGGGATTGCTTCAAGTTTCTCTCCATTTAGTTTGATGTTGGCTACTGGTTTGGTGTATGCTGCTTTCACTATATTTAGGTATGGGCTTTGAACTTCTGATCTCTCCAAGACTTTTAAAATGAAGCGATGCTACATGTTGTCAAATGCTTTTTCAGCATCTAATGAAATGATCATGTGCTTCTTTTCTTTGAGTTTGTTTATGTAGTGGATTACATTGATGGTTTTCCATATATTGAACCATCCCTGCATCCCTGGGAGGAAGCCTGCTTGATCATGATGATCATTTTGAAGTGTTCTTAGATTCAGTTTTTGATGATTTTATTGAGTATTTTTGCATCAATATTCACAAGGGAAATTGGTCTGACATTCTCTGTGTTGGGTCTTTGTATGGTTTTGGTATCAGCTTAACTGTGATTTCATAGAATGAATTGGGTATTGTTCCTTCTGTTTCTATTTTGTGGAATAATTTGAAGAGTATTGGTATTAGGTCTTCTTTGAAGTTCTGATAAAATTCTGCACTAAACCCACTTGGTCCTGAGCATTTTTGCTTGGGAGACTTTTAACAACTGCTTCTATTCCTATAAGGATATGGGGAAGTTTAGATGTTTTATCTGATCCTGATTTAACTTTGGTATTTATATTTGTCTAGAAAATTTTCCAATTCATTCTGCTTTTCCATCTTAGCTGAATATAGTCCTTTGAAATAGGATTTGATGATTTTTTTTTAATTTCCTCAGTTCTATCTCCCTTTTCATTTCTGATTTTGTTAATTTGGATACTGCCTCTGTGCACTTTGGTTACTCTGGCTAAGGGTTTATCTATCTAGATATATACAATATCTAGTTTGTATATCTAGATATTTACAATATCTAGTTTGTATATCTAGATATTTACAATATCTAGTTTGTCTATATATTTTCTCAATGGACCAGCTCCTAGATTTGTTGATTCTTTCCTATACTTCTTTTGTTTCTCCTTGGTTGGTTTCAGTCCTGAGTTGATTATTTCCTGCCATCTACTCCTCTTGAGTCATTTGTTTCTTTTTGTTCTAGAGGTTTGAGGTGTACAGTCAGTGCGCTAATGCATGCTCTCTCCAGTTCCTTTTTGGAGGCACTCAGAGCGATGAATTTTCTTCTTAGTATTTTCATTGTGTGCCATAAGTTTGGGTATGTTGAGACTTTGTTTTCATTCTTATATGTCTTTGAATTCTTTTTTTCTTCCTTGACCATGTTATCATTGAGTAGGGCACTGTTCAGCTTCCATGTGTCTGTGAGCTTTCTGTTGAATTTGTTTCTATTGAAGACCATCCTTTGTCCATGTTGGTCAGATAGCACTCAAGGGTTGTACCAGCTTGCGTTCCCAGCAGCAGTGGAGGAGTGTTCCTCTTTTTCCACATCCTTTCCAGCACCTGCTGTCTCCTGATTTTTTGATCTTAGTCATTCTGACTGGTGTGAGGTGAAATCTTAGGGTGGTTTTGATTTGCATTTCCCTGATAACTAAGGATGTAGAACATTTCTTTAGGTGCTTCTCAGCCCAGAAGCTCAGAATACCCAAGACACAATTCACATATCAAATGATGCACAAGGAAGGAAGGAGGGGTCTCTGGTCCTGGAAAGGCTCTATGCAGCAATGTAGGTGAATACCAGGACAGGGAAGTGGGAGGGGGTTGATTGGGGGAAAGGGGTAGGAGAGAAAGCTTATGAGTCTTTTGGGGAGGGGAAAACCAGAAAGGGGGAAATCATTTGATATGTAAATAAAGAATATATCTAATAAAAAGTATACTATTGGGGTTGGTAAAAGGTTTTAAAGAATAGTGTTGTTGCTTCCTGTTATTTTTTATCTTATTTTCATGTCTGTGTAGCTATCTTCTTTTGTGTTTTCTTAAAGAAGATAACTTTCTTGCTTTTTGTAGAGTGTAGTTTCCCTCCTTGTGTTGGCATTTTCCATCTATTATCCTTTGTAGGACTGCATTTGTAGAAAGATATTGTGTAAATGTGGTTTTGGCCTTCTGTGTTGAGAGTTTTGCTGGGTATTGTAGTCTGGGCTGGCATTTGTGGTACATTAGGGTCTGTGTGACATATGCCCAGGATCTCTGGCTTTCATAGTCTCTGGTGAGAAGTCTGGTATAATTCTGATAGATCTTCCTTTTTATGTTACTTGACTTTTTTCCCTATCTGCTTTTAATATTCTTTCTTTGTTTAGTGCATTTGGTGTTTTGACTATTATATGACAGAAGGTTTTTTTTTCTGGTCCAATCTATTTGGAGTTCTGTAGGATTCTAGTATGTTTATTGTGCCCTGGATTTTCTAGATTCTTCTCATTAGGAACATTTTGCATTTTTTCATATTCTTTGACTGTTGTGTCAATGATTTCTATGGTATCTTCTGCACCTGAGATTCTTTTTTTTCTTTTTTTTTCAATTTTTTTTAAATTGGATATATTCTATATTTAAAAATCATTTCCCTTTTTCTGGCTCCCCAACCCCCCAAAGGTCCCACATGCCCTTTTCCCTCCCCCTGCTCCCTCTTCCACCCCTTCCCTCTTCCCTGTTCTTGTATTCCCCTACACTGATACTTTGATCATTTCCAGCAGCAGTGTCTACTCCTTTCTTCTTGTCAGACATCATTTTGTACGTGAACTGCTTGTCTTTGGTGTTCCAAGATTCTAGGCTAATATCCACTTATCAGTGACTGCATACCATGGGTATTCTTATGAGCCTGGGTCACCTCACTTAGTATGACGTTCTCCAGCTCCATCCATTTCTCTAAGAGTTTCATGAATTCATTGTTTCTAATGGCTGAATAGTACTCCATTGTGTATATATACCACATTTTTTGTATCCATTCCTCCGTTGAGGGACATCTGGGTTCTTTCCAGCTTCTGGCTAATATAAATAAGGCTGCTATGAACATAGTGGAGAATGTATCCTTATTGCATGCTGGGGAATCTTCTGGGTATATTCCCAGGAGTGGCATGGCTGGGTCCTCTGGAAGTATCATGTCCAGTTTTCTGAGGAACCGTCAGACTGATTTCCAGAGTGGTTGTACCAGCTTGCAGTCCCACCAGCAGTGGAGGAGTGTTCCTCTTTCTCCACATCCTCACCAACACCTGATGTCTTCTGAGTTTTTAATCTTACCCATTCTGACTGGTGTGAGGTGAAATATCAGGGTTGTTTTGATTTGCATTTCTCTAATGACTAATGATGTTGAACAATTTTTAAGGCGTTTCTCAGCCATCCAAATTTCTTCAGGTGAAAAGTTTTTGTTTAGCTCTGTACCCCACTTTTGGATAGGGTTATTTGTTTTCTGGGGTCTAACTTCTTGAGTTCTTTGTATACATTAGATATTAGCCCTCTGTCGGATGTGGGGTTGGTGAAGATATTTTCCCAATTTGTTGGTTGCCGATTTGTCCTTTTGACGGTGTCTTTTGCCTTACAGAAACTTTGTAATTTTATGAGGTCCCATTTATCTATTCTTGAACTTAGAGCATAAGCTATTGGTGTTCTGTTCAGGATTTTTCCTCCTGAGCCAGTGTGCTCAAGGGTCTTCCCCAGTTTCTTTTCTATTAATTTTAGTGTGTCATGGTTTATGTGGAGGTCCTTGGTCCACTTGGTATGTACTCACTGATAAGTGGATATTAGTCTAGAATCTTGGGACACCAAAGACACAATCCACATACCAAATGATATCCAACAAGAAGGAAGGAGTAGACCCTGATTCTGGAACGGCTCAAAGCATCAGTGTAGGGAAATACCAGAACAGGGAAGTGGGAAGGGGTGGATGGGGGGACATGGGGAGAGAAAAGGGCATGTGGGGCCTTTGGGGGACAGGGAACCAGAAAAGGGGAAATGAAATGTAAATGTAGTATATATCCAATAAAAAAAATCAGGTCTAGGTAGAAAAAGAAGAAAGGAAACATTGGGATTGGACTGGAGGGCCATGTGGGAACTACGCTTAGTAGGACTGACTGAGGAGATGGGCTTCACCAATGAAAACAGATTATCTTGGAGATTTCTAAAGCCAGATAGATGAAAGAAAGTCAAGTTGTTGGGGAATAGGCGGCGGGGGTGGGGGGTGGGGGAGGGAAGAGGACATATGGGACATATGGTGAGGGGGCAACTGGGAAAGGGGAAAGCCTTCAGAATGTAAACAAAGAATATAGAAAATAATAAAAAAAAGAAAGTCAAGGTATCCGTTTGAGACAGCAATGGACCACACTGTACACTGTGATACTTAAGAGGTTCTTGGAAAGGATGCCATGCCAAAAGAACATGAAAGACTCACTACTGGTAGACAAGGTCCAGCATGAGCCTAGATGGTTGCATTCAGGACTATGAGAAGAAGTCAGTGATGTGAATGGGTGACGGTTCTCAGCTTACCATGAAGGAGGAGACCCTTTGGGCTTGGCAGACTCTGATGGCAGTTCCTTGCAGTTACAGGCTGACTCAACCTCCACCTTAGAGGCATGTCAGGCTAGCAGACCCTGTATTGGCACACAGTGAAATGCAGTCAATACTTTTAGACTCTGAAACCTGAATGATGGGACAAAGGGCAAAGGGCAGAGGCAGACATAGCAAAGATGTTTGTTGTTTTGGGAAGGAGAAGGATTGAGTGAGTATAGCCTGGTGAGTATTAATCCAACACATGATACTTTCTGGCCAGTGCCTGGGATGGTTTCTGCCCTGAGCTCCTGCTGTCCCCTCTGTTCTCTTGAGTAAGGAGAAGGCAGATGGGAGAATTGTTTCTCAAATCAGGTGGCAGGAGCAAAGGTCCCAAGGTATGTCCAGACTGACTCCCATGATCCTCCACAGGATAGCACAACATTAGAATGGGACAAGGAGTTGGGAGACAGATGGAGATGCTCTTGCCCTTGCTGGTTTCCGTGTTAGAGGGCAGGCATCTCAGCGTCTGATTTTTGGATCAGCAATGCCCTGGAACATCTTGGGTGAGATGGTGTGAACCCAGAAAACCCATTCTCTTTGCTGACCCCTGTGTCACATTGTGTCTGGATTGAGTTTGTTGGGAGGATGGTGAAAAGAATGAGGATAGGGTTTGGATCTTAATCTTCTTCAGATTCTTTGGTGTGACTCTGAAAAGCTGACTGCATTGTCAGAGCATTGTCAGAACAGAGACAACATCCCCTTTTAGACTCTTTCAGTGGAGCATGCACTGGTGAAGGCGTGGAGGTTACAACAAATGCCCTCAGTAAACAGCAACTGGTTTTTTCTTGTGACTATTGGATTTTATTAATGTGAAGCCTGTAAGGATTTTCTTCATGCTCTCCCTGGCTTTCACCTCCTTAAGTTTAGCTATCCCAACATCTCTGCTTTTGGAAGATGAGATTTTCAGAAAGGATTCACTCCTTTCCTCATGCAGGCAAAGCTGTCCCACTGCAGCTGATGCAGGAAGCTCTCCTTCTGGTGGACAGACAGGAAGACAGACAGGAAGATGATAACACTACAGGAATCAGATGGGAATTTGAGATGAGGGAATGTCTAAGAGGAGTTTGGGAGAAAGGAGTAAATAAGATAAATATATGTGGAATTCCCAAAGAAACAAAACAAATATATACAGCTCAAAGAATATGAAGAAAAAAAGCCACAATAACGAGTAAATAATCATATCAAGAGTGAAGACACAAGCTAAAGGAACAGGTGGGGACATGGGCAGAGCCTGATGCTGGTACACAGTGATTGACATACACAGGAGTGGAGAGTCAGACATGCCAGTGAGATGGGCTGACTGCAGACACCAAGAGACCCTGCAGGAAGGAGATTGGACTCTCTCTCTCTCTCTCTCTCTCTCTCTCTCTCTCTCTCTCTCTCTCTCTCTGTCTCTCTCTCTTTGTCTCTCTCTCTGTGGGTCTTTCTCTCTCTTCTTTCCCTCACCCCCTCTTCAGGAGTTCCTCTTTCATTAAAGACTTCCCACATGAGAACTGTGCTGGCTTGGAGTGATCTGTCCAGGAGTACTCTGCTTTTCATCTAACATAGGTGCCTAAACTAGCTGGTGACCACCGATGCGAGGACCACTACCACTGCGAGCACCACCACCACTGCTGTTGCGGTGCACACAGAACTCCACCACGCAGTCTGGCCTCTGCCACGTGGGTTAAACCCCACAGGACCTCATCCAGACAGGTCAACAAGCTGCATAGTCTCACTTTTCCTGCCACCAGATGAACAAAACCTTCACACGGATATCAGAAGATTTGTAAGGTTTTTGTTCAGGTTGTCTGGCAGGGCCCCTTCTCCAAGAGATTACATCCACCCTCCATGGGCTCGGGGAATGGACTTTCTACGGTCCCTATGACCAGCCTCCCGGCCGATGCCCGAGTTCATGACTTCGACCCTCCTGTGACACCTCCCTCTCTGAAACACTTCTCATGAAGCGGTTTTCTCTTTATGCTGTAGAAAAAAAGGCCTAAGCTTAGGTAAATCACGTTTTCCGGGGTGTCCCAGTCTCTCATTACCACTAGCATATCTGTCGTCTTCTGCCATGCCTAAAGGTTCTCCTCTGAGATGTCTCCTGGAAAATCTCAAAACTCTAAAACTAACACCCGACTTGAGGGTGTCCAAACTTATTGGCTCCAAATGGCCACTTAATGGCACATTTGATTCTATCATTTTAAGGGATCTTCACCTGTACTGCGAGTGGTCCAGTAAATGGAAAGTGGTCCCTTATGCCTGCCCAATTTTACCTATCTTCCCTCCAAACCTGCTCTCTGCAATTCTTGTACCCCAACTCAACTTCTTCTAGCTATGAAAGCTCTACCAGATGACATTACAATCGTCAATCCAGTTAAGGAACCACCCCCTTACCGCTGCAGACTTGTTTCCGCAACCTCTTCTAAGACCCCAGCCTCCTTAGATTCCTCTTCTCACAGGACTTCCACAGAGCCTCCTTGTATGACCTCTCAAGACTCCTCCTCTCCTCCTGGCTCAGCAGCAGGCAGCTCCAATCATCCAACACTGTACCTACTTTCAGCCCTCCCGCCACTCCTTCAAAGTCTACAGTTAAACCCCCTGCTTCTCCCCTCCCCCACCCAACCCCACCCAGCATCAGTCCTTCCTTTAAGGGAAGTTGCTGGGGAAGATGGTCCAATCAGTGTACATGTCCCCTTCTCGCTATGTGAACTTTACCAAACAGAACACAGACTGGGATCCTATACCTCTAACTCTTCGTCCTCCATTAAAGAATTGCAGTATATTACTCAATCTTAGCTTGGCTTTTCCTTGTTCGACCTCTCCAGACTCCTCCCCTAGAATACATGCAGGCACGACTCATCAAACAAATCCAACATATCCAATCAGATCTGAGACAGTACGTGACCAGGATCCTCAATGGAATTATAATTCCCTAAGTGTTATTTTAGTCAGAGATAGATTCATAACCTGCCTCCTGGCTGGTCTCAGTAGAGCAGCCCTAAAATCAGCAAATTTTGAAAAACTCCAAGAGATTAACCAGGATAAATGAGAAAACCAATCTTGATATTTAGAGCTCATTACAAAGGCCCTATTACAATATACGAATTTAGACCCTGAAAACCCAAAAGGTAAGCAAATCCTGATGACTTACTCCTTTTCCTAGAGCTAACCCAACATTTTAAAGCCAAACTAAGATGTTTAGAGGGGGGACCTATACCTGCACAGGACAAAATCTTGGCACTCACCTGCAAAAACTACCATAAGAGATGAAAAGGCCTACAGACAAAAATACCATATGCTGGCAAAGGCTGTGTGACCATCCCCAGACACTGCCCAGAATTCCTGGGCTTCTAAGGCTCAGGGAACAACCAGGTTCCTGCTACAAAAGTGATCAACAAGGTCACTGGATGAAGGCTTGCTCTAATCCTTGCAAGTCAAAAGGGCCATGACCTAGGTGCCATCAGGAGGGTTATTAGGCTATCAATTGCTCTTGTGCGACTCAGGACAGAGGGAGATGACTCTCAGGTAACCCTGCAGCTGATGATCTAGGCTTGCCTATGGACGACTGAAGAGGCCTGAGCTCCCTGATCCGACTACTTCCATCAACAGAAGAGAGCCCGGGTAGTCATCATGGTATCTGGGCAGCCCAACTCCTTCCTCTTGGACACTGGGGCTACTTACTCAGTCATGATGGAGTTTTTGTTCCTCTCCTTCTTGTTCCTCTGTTGTCATGGTAGCCTCCTACCTTACCTTAACTTCCTCATCAAGCCTCACCACTTAGTTGCATTTTTAGGGGTGTTCCTCTCACCCATTCCTTCTTGGCTAATATCAAATGTATACAAAGAACTCAAGAAGTTAGACCCCAGAAAACCAAGTAACCCTATCAAAAAAGGGGGTACAGAGCTTTTTATTTTGATTTGAGAAATGCAAATCAAAACAACCCTGAGATTTCACTTCACACCAGACAGAATGGCTAAGATTGAAAACTCAGGAGACATCAGGTGTTGGCGAGGATGTGGAGAAAGAGGAACACTCCTTCACTGCTGGTGGGACTGCAAGCTGGTAAACCACTCTGGAAATCAGTCTGGCGGTTCCTCAGAAAACTGGACATGATACTTCCAGAGGACCCAGTCATACCACTCCTGAGCATATATCCAAAAGATTCCCCAGCATGCAATAAGTATACATGTTCCACTATGTTCACAGCAGCCTTATTTGTAATAGCCAGAAGCTGGAAAGAACCCAGATGTCCCTCAACGGAAGAATGGATACAAAAAATGTGGTATATATACACAATGGAGTATTGTGCTTCCTGTTATTTTTTAATCTTATTTTTATGTCTGTGTGGCTATCTTCTTTTGTGTTTCCTTAAAGAAGATCACTTTCTTGCTTTTTGTAAGGTGTATTTTCCCTCCTTGTGTTGGCATTTTCCATCTATTATCCTTTGTAGGACTGCATTTGTAGAAAGATATTGTGTAAATGTGGTTTTGTCCATCTATGTTGAGAGTTTTGCTGGGTATTGTAGTCTGGGCTGGCATTTGTGGTACATTAGGGTCTGTGTGACATATGCCCAGGATCTCTGGCTTTCATAGTCTCTGGTGAGAAGTCTGGTATAATTCTGATAGATCTTCCTTTTTAAGTTACTTGACTTTTTTCCCTGTCTGCTTTTAATATTCTTTCTTTGTTTTGTGCATTTGGTGTTTTGACTATTATATGACAGAAGGATTTTCTTCTGGTCCAATCTATTTGGAGTTCTGTAGGATTCTAGTATGTTTATTGTATCCTGGATTTTCTAGATTCTTCTCATTAAGAACATTTTGCATTTTTTTCATTTCTTTGACTGTTGTGTCAATGATTTCTATGGTATCTTCTGCACCTGAGATTCTTTTTGGTTTTGGTTTTTTTTGGGGGGGGTGTTCATGACAGGGTTTCTCTGTGTAGTCCCAGCTGTCCTAGAACTCATTTTGTAGACCAAGCTGGCCTTGAACTCAGAAATCCGTCTGCCTCTGCCTCCCAAATGCAGGGATTACAGGCGTGCACCACCATGCCCGGCTCTGAGATTCTTTTAAGATTTATTATTATACGTAAGTACACTGTTAGCTGTATTTTTTATTGGATATATTCTTTATTTACATTTCATTTACCTTATCCTGGTTCCCTGCCCCACAAAAGTTCCATATGCCCTTTTCCCTCCCCCTGTTCCCCCATACTCCCCTTCCCACTTCCCTGTTCTGGTATTCTCCTACACTGATGTATTGGTCTTTCCAGATCCAGGGTCCACTCCTTCCTTCTGGTCAGACATCATTTGGTATATGGATTGTGTCTTTGGTGTTCCAAGATTTTAGGCTAATATCCACTTATCAGTGAGTTCATACCATGGGTATTTCCTATGAATGACTGACAGTTTGTGGGTACTTTCTATGGATAAGTGACAAGCTGTAGTTGCTACTATGTCTGACAGGCTATGGGAATGACCTAAAAAAATTGACACGATATGTGGATGTCTTATTAGAGCACTCAGTTTTGATTACTATCACCCACAGGGCAGGTCACAACTCTCTATAACTCCAATTTCAGTGGATTCACCACTCAATTCTAGCATATAGTGCATAGAAAATACACAGCAGCAAAATCTACAAAATTTAAGCATGTACAAAAAGTAACATGTAGGTAATTTCTTTAAATATATCACATTAACATATCCAATACAATGTTTTAAGAGACAATGGGAAAGTACATATAAACTGAATTTTTTGTTTTGCTTTCGGTATAGAAGGCCTAGGAGCTGCTGTCTTAAAGTATGCCCATCACATATACCTGGGAGCCTAGAGCAGGTATATAATCCAGTGGGGCTCAGTGAAAAGGAGCCTAAAAATGACCTCTCCCCTCTACGGTGCATCCCGTGAAATACAGGATCCCTTGCTACACTCCACAGACCCAAGAAGGCTGGAGAAGAAGAAGGGCACAAGGAAGGTTGTTTGATTCTCTGGAATGGTCATGGAAGGCAGATGGATGGAAGGAATTGGGTGGGAAAGGAGATAGTAAGGGAGAGGTGGGTTCACTGTTCATGATAATGAATTTAAATCTGCAACTGACAGGGGTGGAAATGAGGCGGCAACTTCGGAAAGAGACAGAGACCTGGGCTAGGTGAGGCACACAAGTATCAATGTGGGTGTGCTTAGCTGTGACTCACAGCACTGGGGATATGGAGCCTGGGAGGATACCTCTTCTGGCTAGGCAGGAACCTCAGTGGAGCAATAGTGACATCAACCAACCCACACAACTTTCAACCTAAAACCTTTCCTGTCTACAAGAGATGCAGGAACAGGGGATGGAGCAGAGACTGAGGGAATGGCCAACCAAACTGAGACCCATCCCATGGACAAGAAAAAAATCCCTGACACTATCCTGACAAAAATCCCTGATTCTCTGTTATGCTTACAGACAGGAGACTAGCCATTGGTATCCTATGAGAGGATTCACCCAGCAGCTGACTTAGACAGATGTAGATAGTCACAGCTAAACATTGGATAGAACATGGAGACTCTTATGGAAGAATAAGAAGGAGGATTGCAGTGCATAAGGGGATAGGAATTTCACACCCTTTGGGCTCTCAGAGACTGAACCACCAACCAAAGAACATACACAGTCTGACCCTAAGCCATGCACATAGGTAGCAGATGTGCAGCTTGGTCTTCATGGGGCACCAAACACGTGGAACAGGGGCTATCTCAAACACTGTTGTGTGTCTGGGGGATACATTATTCTAGACTGTCTGCCTTGACCGACTCAGTGGAAGAGGAAGCACCTAGCCTCACAGAGACGACATGCTCCAGTGCTGGGAGATAACCAGGCAACCACCACCCATGCAGGGGACAAGGGGAAGGTAAACATTTCAAGGATTGCTGGAGATGCAGACTGGGAGGGGCCAGTGAGCAGGATGTAACTAAACAAATAAAAAATAAAAATAAATGAAAGGTTTTTTTCCAGAAAACATCACATGAATAAACTGAGACTCCAATGAAACAATAAATTTTGACTTCCGTCTACTTTAGGCTAAAACATTTTATTTTAAAATTTCTATATATACATATATTACAAAATTTTTCTGCACACACCGCATCATGATGTTTTTAGTGTGTTCTGACCCCTGCTTCGAGGGTCTAAGGATCAGCTGCAGCAGCATCTAGAAGGAAATCAAGAAGCATCAATAGTATCATCAGACACAACATTGGTGGTATTGTCAGCATCAGCATCAGTAGCATCAGAGTCATTATCAATGGGATCAAAGTAATGAGAAACTGTGAGAAGGTGGAGGCTTATTTTGTTAATTTGATTCTCAGATGTTGTTTCTTTTGGAATGCTTGTTTCCAGGGTGATGCTATCATTGCAAGTCAGAGTTCAGAAGAACAAAGATAAATAGACACTAATGTTTAACAGGAAGATTTCTCTGCTTAGCCATTCAGAAAACACAAGGATTTCCCTGGGAGTGAAAAAAATGTCCTCATTCCAGAATGGGAGACAACCGAGCCCCAATCAACATTACATGGTCAGTTCAGTTCATCTAAACAAGTTTTAATACATTATGTGAAAATTTTTCAGTAAATTGACAAAAGGAAACAATTTTCTCTGGTTTTAGGTAATTCTTAAATAGCCAGATAGAAGCATCAAAGTAATAATAATAATAATAATAATAATAATAATACCAAATAAAAGTTCATCTATTTTAGCAACTGCTGTGCTCTAACTTACCTGACCCTTTTTTGTTAGTGGGAGGGCCTTCAACACCGAGGCAGCCGGACCCACCCAGCTCCCCAGGACCCCGGACCAGCAACAGCAGCAGGCCTCCATATTGCAACCAGGACACAGCTGGAAAGGCGCAGGTAGGGACCCCGTCTGGGACTAGAGCAGGGAGCGCTGCTAAGCCCCCGCCCAGAGGAGGGCACAGGCGCCTAGGCTCTGCAGCACGTCCCTGCGAGCTTAGGACTTGCACCGAGGCAGCCGGACCCACCCAGCTCCCCAGGACCCCGGACCAACGATAGCAGCAGGCCTCCATATTGCAACCAGGACACAGCTGGAAAGGCGCAGGTAGGGACTCCTTCTGGGACTGGAGCAGGGAGCTCTGCTGAGCTCTCGCCCAGAGGCGGGCCCAGGCACCTAGGCTCTGCAGCACGGTCCCTGTGAGCTTAGGACTTGCACTGAGGCAACCGGAACCACCCAGCTCCCCAGGACCCCGGACCAGCTATAGCGGCAGGCCTCCATATTGCAACCAGGACACAGCTGGAAAGACACAGGTAGATAGATTCCATCAGGGGCTACCACGTGAGGGGATCTGCTAGGCTCTCCCTACTAGGCAGGCCTAGCAGCGCCTACCTAGGCTCTGCTGCACTCCCCCACACTTGCCAGAGTCCTCAGGCCGGGCACAAAGTCAGCCGGTGGCAGCCAGCTCGTGATCCCGTTGAGCAGCAATCACGCATAACCACCAGTAAAGAAACAACAGGTAAGCCCAGCCTCGCAGGAGATTCAAACACCAGCCAGTGACAACAAGGTCAACTAACACCAGAAATAACCAGATGGCAAAAGGTAAACGAAGGAATGTCACTAACAGAAATCAAGGCAACATGACAGCATCTGAACCCAGTTCGCCAACAACAGGAAGCCCTGGATACCCCAAAACACCAGAAAAACAAGACTTGGATATAAAATCACTGGTCAGGATGCTGGTAGCTGAACACATAGAAAAATCTCGTAAAGAAATAGAGGAGAAAATGGATCAAAAGTTAGAAGCCTTTACGAGGCAAATACAAAAATCACTTCAAGAAATGCAGGAGAAGATGGATCAAAGAGAAGAAGACAATAAGGAAGAAAGACAAAAGTCACTTAAAGAACTACAGAAGAACGTGGGCCAACAAGTAGAAGCTATGAAAGAGGAAGCACAAAAATCTATTAAAGAAATACATGAAAACACAATCAAGCAAGCGAAAGATCTGAGCACATCCATCCAGATACTAAAAACAGAAGTAGAAACAACTAAGAAATCACAGAGGGAGACAACATTGGAGATAGAAAACCTGGGGAAGAAATCAGGGGCCATAGATGCAAATATCAACAATAGAATACAAGAGATAGAAGACAGAATATCAGAAGCCGAAGATACCATAGGAACCATTGATTCAACAGTCAAAGAAAATACTAAATGCAAAAAGGCTGTAACCCAAAACATCCAGGAAATCCAGGACGCAATGAGAAGACCAAACCTAAGGATCATAGGTATAGACGAGAATGAAGACGTACAAGTTAAAGGGCCAGCAAATATCTTCTACAAAATTATGGAAGAAAACTTCCCCAACCTAAAGAGAGAGATGCCCATGAATATACAAGAAGCCTATAGAACCCCAAACAGACTGGACCAGAACAGAAACACATCCCGTCACATAATAATCAAAACTCCAAATGTACTAAACAAAGAAAGAATATTAAAGGCAGCAAGAGAAAAAGGCCAAGTAACTTATAAAGGAAGACCTATCAGAATAACACCAGACTTCTCACCTGAGACCATGAAAGCTAGAAGATCCTGGGCAGATATAATGCAAACTCTAAGAGAACACAAACTTCCGCCAAAACTACTTTACCCAGCAAAGCTCTCAATCGCCATAGATGGAGACATCAAGGTATTCCATGACAAAACCAAATTTGCACGATATCTTTCCACAAATCCAGCCCTACAAAGGATA
Source organism: Apodemus agrarius (assembly GCA_964023405.1). NCBI lineage: Eukaryota > Metazoa > Chordata > Mammalia > Rodentia > Muridae > Apodemus > Apodemus agrarius. Next base: position 13,937,137 of record OZ030015.1, read on the forward strand.
ATAGGGGGAAAACACCAAGACAAGGACGGAAACTACACCCGGGAAGAAACAAGATAGAAACCTCCTCTCATCAAACCTAAAAGAAGGTAACCTCTCGAATATTAAAAAAATAAATAAAATAAATAAATATAATTTCAAAAATGTCTGGAGGAAATAATTACTATTCCTTAATATCTCTTAACATCAATGGACTCAATTCCCCAATAAAAAGACATAGATTAACAGACTGGATACGGAAACAGGACCCTACATTTTGCTGCATACAGGAAACCCATCTCAGTGTTAAAGACAAACACTGCCTTAGAGTAAAAGGCTGGAAGACAATTTTACAAGCAAATGGTCCCAGGAAACAAGCTGGAGTAGCCATTCTAATATCAGATAAAATTGACTTCCAACCTAAAATCATCAAAAGAGACTCAGAAGGTCACTTCTTGCTGGCCAAAGGGAAAATCCACCAAGAAGAGCTCTCAATACTGAACATCTATGCTCCAAATGCAAGGGCACCCTCATTCGTAAAAGAAACCTTACTAAAGCTTAAAGCACACATTACACCTAACACAATAATTGTGGGTGACTTCAACACTCCACTCTCCTCAATGGACAGATCAGGAAAGCAGAAACTAAACAGGGACACAGTGAAACTAATTGAAACTCTGGACCAACTGGATTTAACAGATATATATAGAACATTTCATCCTAAAGCTAAAGAATATACCTTTTTCTCAGCTCCACATGGTACCTGCTCCAAAATAGACCATATAATTGGTCACAAGACAGATGTCAACAAATACAAGAAGATCGAGCTAATCCCATGCCTCCTATCAGATCACCAGGGAGTAAGAGTGGTCTTCAATAACAACAAAAACAACAGAAAGCCCACATACACATGGAAATTGAACAATACTCTACTCAATGACACCTCGGTCAAGGAAGAAATAAAAAAAGAAATCAAAGACTTTTTAGAATTCAATGAAAATGAAGGTACAACCTACCCAAATCTATGGGACACAATGAAAGCAGTGCTAAGAGGAAAACTCATAGCTCTAAGTGCATCCAAAAAGAAACTGGAGAGAGCATACACTAGCAACTTAATGGCACACCTTAAGGCCCTGGAAGAAAAACAAGTTAATTCACCCAGGAGGAGTAGAAGACAAGAAATCATCAAACTCAGGGCTGAAATCAATCAAATAGAAACAAAGAGAACCATACAAAGAATCAACAAGACCAGGAGCTGGTTCTTTGAGAAAATCAACAAGATAGATAAACCCTTAGCCAGACTAACCAAAGGACACAGAGACAGTATACAAATTAACAAAATTAGAAATGAAAAGGGAGACATAACAACAGAAACTGAGGAAATTCAAAAGATCATCAGATCCTACTACAAAGGTCTATACTCAAAACAACTGGAGAATCTGGAGGAAATGGACAATTTCCTAGACAGATATCAAATACCAAAACTAAATCAGCATCAAGTAGATCAGCTAAATAGTCCCATAACCCCTAAAGAAATAGAAGGGGTTATAGAAAGCCTCCCAACCAAAAAAAGTACGGGACCAGATGGTTTTAGTGCAGAATTCTACCAGACCTTCAAAGAAGACTTAACACCAATACTTTTCAAACTATTCCACAAAATAGAGACAGAAGGGACACTGCCCAACTCATTCTTCGAAGCCACAATTACGCTAATACCTAAACCACAAAAAGATCCAACAAAGAAAGAGAACTACAGGCCAATTTCTCTTATGAATATAGATGCAAAAATACTAAATAAAATTCTTGCTAACCGAATCCAAGAGCACATTAAAACGATCATCCACCATGATCAAGTAGGCTTCATCCCAGGGATGCAGGGATGGTTCAATATACGGAAATCCATCAATGTAATCCACTACATAAACAAACTGAAAGAAAAAAACCACATGGTCATCTCATTAGATGCTGAAAAAGCATTCGACAAAATTCAGCATCCTTTCATGCTAAAAGTCTTGGAAAGAGCAGGAATTCAAGGCCCATACCTAAATATAGTAAAAGCAATCTACAGCAAACCAGTAGCCAACATCAAAATAAATGGAGAGAAACTTGAAGCATTCCCACTAAAATCAGGGACTAGACAAGGCTGCCCTCTCTCTCCATATCTTTTCAATATAGTACTTGAAGTTCTAGCAAGAGCAATTAGACAACATAAGGAAGTCAAAGGGATACAAATTGGAAAGGAAGAAGTGAAACTATCATTATTTGCAGATGATATGATAGTTTACCTAAGCGACCCAAAAAACTCCACCAGAGAACTTCTACAGCTGATAAACAGCTTCAGCAAAGTGGCAGGTTATAAAATTAACTCAAGCAAGTCAGTGGCCTTCCTGTACTCAAAGGACAAGCAGGCTGAGAAAGAAATTAGGGAAATAACACCCTTCACAATAGCCACAAACAACATAAAGTACCTTGGCATAACTCTAACCAAACAAGCGAAAGATCTGTACAACAGGAACTTCAAGTCCTTGAAGAAAGAAATTGAAGAAGACCTCAGAAGATGGAAAAATATCTCTTGCTCCTGGATTGGCAGAATCAATATAGTAAAAATGGCCATCTTGCCAAAAGCAATATACAGATTCAACGCGATCCCCATCAAAATCCCAACTCAATTCTTCATAGATCTAGAAAGAGCGATTCTCAAATTCATCTGGAGCAACAAAAAACCCAGGATAGCAAAAACTATTCTCAACAATAAAAGGACTTCTGGGGGAATCAATATCCCTGACCTCAAGCAGTACTACAGAGCAATTGTGTTAAAAACTGCATGGTATTGGTATAGCAACAGGCAAGCAGATCAATGGAACAGGATTGAAGACCCAGAAATTAACCCACAGACTTATGGTCACTTGATCTTTGATAAAGGAGCCACAACCATCCGGTGGAATAAAGATAGCCTTTTCAACAAATGGTGCTGGTTCAACTGGAGGTCAACATGCAGAAGAATGCGAATTGACCCACTCTTATCTCTTTGCACTAAGATCAACTCCAAGTGGATCAAGGACCTCCACATAAAACCAGACACACTGAAACTACTAGAAAAGAAACTTGGGAAGACCCTGGAGGACTTGGGCACAGGGGAAAAGTTCCTGAACAGAACACCAACAGCTTATGCTCTAAGATCAAGAATCGACAAATGGGACCTCATAAAATTACAAAGTTTCTGCAAAGCAAAGGACACTGTCAGAAGGACAAAACGGCAACCAACAAAGTGGGAAAAGATCTTCACCAACTCCACATCCGACAGAGGGCTAATATCCAATATATACAAAGAACTCAAGAAGTTAGACCGCAAAGAACCAAATAACCCTATCAAAAAATGGGGCACAGAGCTAAACAAAGAATTTTCACCAGAAGAAATTCGGATGGCCGAGAAACACCTTAAAAGATGTTCAACATCATTAGTCATCAGGGAAATGCAAATCAAAACAACCCTGAGATTCCACCTCACACCAGTCAGAATGGCTAAGATTAAAAACTCAAGAGACAACAAGTGCTGGCGAGGATGTGGAGAAAGAGGAACACTCCTCCACTGTTGGTGGGATTGCAAAATGGTAAAACCACTCTGGAAATCAGTTTGGCGGTTCCTCAGAAAATTGGGCATGTCACTTCCAGAGGACCCTGGCATACCACTCCTGGGCATATACCCAGAGGATTCCCCTGCATGCAATAAGGACACATGCTCCACTATGTTTATAGCAGCCTTGTTTATAATAGCCAGAAATTGGAAGGAGCCCAAATATCCCTCAAAGGAGGAATGGATACAGAAAATGTGGTATATCTATACAATGGAATACTACTCAGCAATTAAAAATAATGAATTCATGCAATTTGTAGGTAAATGGTTAGACCTGGAAAATATCATCCTGAGTGAATTAACCCAATCACAAAAGAATGCACATGAAATGCAATCACTGATAAGTGGATATTAATGAGCCCAGAAGCACTAAATACTCAAGACACAAATAGCAAGTCAAATGATTCCCAAGAAGAAGAAAGGAGAGGACCCTGGGCCTGTAAAGATTGCATCCAGTTTAGTAAAGAAACCGAGGGGGGAGGGGGAATGATTGGGGAACAGTTGGGGGGGAGAGGAACTATGGGAACTATGGTGGGTGGGAACTGGGAAAGGGGAAAGCCTTTTGAATGTAAACATAGAACATAGAAAATAAAAATTAAAAAAAAAAAAACCTGAAAAAAAAAAAAAAAAGAAAAAGAAAAGCTATCATACTTGTCTTCTGATCTGAGCAAGGTCAGAATGTTCAGGTTGACTCTTTCAGTAGAGTCTATGGAATAACAAGTGCTGAGACCAGGAGGAGTAGGCTCTGGGTCAGCACAGGGCATGTCCCTCGCATGCTCTGTGTAATCGGCTAAATAACTTATTAAATCCAACTCAATGTCGCTATCTGTTTCTGAGTCATGTGTCTCATCTGACTCAGCACTGTCAGAAGAACCTATGAAAAAAATGGGTTTAATGTATGCAATAGCCGCACTGTCTGCAGCACATTGGGAAGGAGTTATTTCAGTGTCAGCAGGAGCTCTGCTGCTGGCAGCACTGGTGGAAGGAATTGGCTCCATATCAGCAGTAGCGCCATTGGCAGCAGCACTTTGGGATGAAGTTGCCTCCATTTCCATGTTCAACAGCAAGTTTTCTCTGTTTGCCCATTCAGAAAACTCAAGGTTTTCGCTGGGAGTGATAGAAAAGCTCCTCCTTCCAAAAAAATCGCTGTCAGCAGCACTGGTGGAAGGAGTGGGCTCAATATCCATAGTTGTGCCAATATGAGCAGCACTGGTGGAAGGCATTGGCTCAACATCAACAGGAGCCTCAGGCACAGAAATTCTATGCTCCTGGGGTGCATGATGGAAATTTTCTCCTTTTCTTCCTCCAACCTATAAGGAAAATTGGCAATGTTACTTGAGATTGAAATTATTCACTGATTTTGCTCATTTTTTATCACCGGTCTGCTAATGTCAGAATCTTGATTTATAGTCCCCAAAATGATTCTGTGTTCAAACCAACTTCATCACTAGCTACACTCACTGATATTCAGCAACCTCTGTTTCCTTTCTGCTTGAGTAAAAGACCCAGAGTTTCTAGAAATCTTTGATGGGGACCTGCTTAGATTCATGCTTTCCTTTCTTCTGCTCTTTGCTACAAAACATTATTCTCTATAAAATGGAAAGATATAAAAAGAAAGGACAAAAGGTGTCCTCTCCTGTCTTTAGACCTGAATTTGGAATTCCAGTCAGATTAAGAGAATGGGACAGTGAGGTGCTTTGGGAACAAAATGAACCTCTCTCTTCTGCACCATATTCACCCTTCCCCAGTGAACAGCCTTTCACAGTTGCCCGTTCGGTACCTGGGATATCAGAACAGTGGAGCTGAATTTTGAAATGCATGAGCAAAGTATGTCACTACTTATAGCAGAAGGGAATTGCTGAGTTCCCAGTATGGATTTTGGACCTTTTATTCACTAGGTGAGATTATAATCTCTGAGTATTATTGCCTCCATGTGCTAACCTAGGCCTAGTCCTGGAAGGTTGTAGCCTCTGTAAAATTTAGCATAGGCCTCGTATATTTCGAGGATCTCATACTTACTGCTGATGAATTACACCATTATTTCTGGCTCTTTATCTATTGCTGACAGGTTCAACTCAGCTGTTCTAGCTCAAAGCTCCTCTCCATGCTAACTGACTTAGTTTGGATTCTCTCTTGGCCTCTGCTGTTTTGCTCTTTGGCCTCAAACTAACTAGCAATTTTTTCTAATCTTCTGACTCCTTCATAATCTGTTTCATTTTGCCTTCACCTGTGTCTTGTTGGTTCACTCTTCAATATGTTTCTCTAAAAGGCTCCAGGGTAAAAAATGCCTCCTCTCCTCTCTTCTCCTCTCCTCTCCTCTCCTCTCCTCTCCTCTCCTCTCCTCTCCTCTCCTCTCCTCTCCTCTCCTCTCCTCTCTCCTCCCCTCTCCTCCCTTCTTCTCTCCTGTCCTCTCATCTGTGCTCCTCTCCTCTCACTCTCTCTCTTTCTCTCTTTAATTCTGTCTCTTTCTCTACACTATCCTTCAAATAGCTTCCCTTTCCTCTTTCTCCTTGAGAGAGTTCGGAATGCCCTGTTCTGTCAACTCTTTCTCTGATACATCACTTTCTCTGCCATGCAATTAGATATCTTTTGCAAACAAGGTACTTCATTCTACAAACTAATTTTGTCTTGATTGTTTATGATTAAAGGTGCTAACTAAGGAAATGTCTGTATGTAGGCTAGAGGGATTAAAGTTTTGTGCAAAGGCTGAGCTAGAAATGAGTTTAATGAGTAAACAACACAAACAAGCACAAGTACAGCATGATCAAATATCCTGCAACACCATGAAGTCTGTTACACTGGGAGGGTTTACATAATGACCCAATCCAGCACCTCTGTGGCAGCATAAATGTCAACAGCCCCATAAGATCATATAATGCTTGCTCTCCAGATGGCTGAAATATTTTGAAACAGATTAGGAGTTGTGGCCTTTTATAGGATATATGTCATTGGAATGGACTTTAAGATGTCAGTAGACTTGTCTCATTACCACAAAGTTCTCTCTTTTCTGTGTGGGTGAAGATGTGATCTCTCAGCTGCTGCCTCAGTACCGTGCGTGTCTGCCTGAACCATGATGGTGATGTGTGTATCCACCTGGGACCATGAGCCCCATTTCAAATGCACCCTTTCTTCTACAAGTTGTCTTTCCCATGGTATTTTATTACAGCAATAGAGAGTAACTAATATAAACCATCATCTAGTTACAGTAGGAGTAACTGGAAAAGTCTGAAGGATTCATTCTGAGCTGTGAAGGGATTTTACCCAGCAGATTTGGTCACAAAGCAAGTGATCAAATTCCCTAATGCTAGCCCAGCTAGGATACTCAAAGAACCCATTGATTCGACCTAATAAATTTAGAAAATTGAGTGTTGAAAATGGATTTGATGCTGCAAGGCAAATGGGAAGCCTCATCGACTTTCATGACATAACAAATAAGGTCTCCACACATTTGTTATTGCTGACATCTCCATGAAGCTCATAACATAGCAGTCTACTTTTGCCTTTCAGTACCAGGCTTGAGGATGGTATATGCTACTTACATGAAAAACTTACACACCAAAACATACTCTACATCGTCAAGCACTAGATCACAGAGAAGATTCAACAAAATAAGGTAAGAAGCACTGTTGATTATCATAAAACCACTCTGTACATCAGTTTGGAAATACCGCAGAAATCTAGATATAGTACTACCTGAAGATCCAGCTATACCACTCCTGGGCATATACCCAAAAGATGCTCCAACATGGAATAATGACACATGATCCACTACGTTCATAGCAGCCTTATTTTTAATAAACAGAAGCTGGAAAGAACCGAGATGTCCTTCTATAGAGGAATGGAGCCAGAAAATATGGTACATATACACAATGGAGTGCTACTCAGCTTTTAAAAAACAATGAATATATGAAATTCTTAGGCAAACGGATGGAACTAGAAAATGTCCTCAATCACCCCCTCCCATTTCTCTGTCCTGGTACTCCCCTACAATACTGGATCAATGCTTTTCAAGACCAGGGCCCTCTCCTTCCTTCCTTCTTGGGAATCATTTGATATACTAATTGTGTCTTGAGAATTCAGAGCACATGCTACACAGACAGAATACACATGCAAAACATTCACAAACTTAAAGTCAGTCAATTGAAGAAAGGAAACACAAATATGTTGGTTGCTCTCATGTTGACTCTGCCTACTTCCAGGAGCCTGTATTATCTATTTTCTTTAATTATATGAGTTCTCCCCGCTGTGTTACAAGCATGCTCATTTTCTGGTTTTTACTTTTGTTCCCATAGAATAAATTAATATCACTTACACTTTAGAACAGTGTTTCTCAACCTATCTGTCATGACCAAATGGAGGAGGGGCATAGAACAGACTCACACAAGTTGCCTAAGATCTTCTGAAAACACATATATGATATTACAACTGATATCATTATCCAACCTACAGTTATGGAGTAGCAACAAAACCAATTTTATGGTTGGGAGTCACCACAACATGAGGAACTCTATTCCAGGCTCACAGCATAGGAGAAGTTGAGAAGCACTGCCTAACACAGTGACTGGCAAGGAGTGAGGATATGCAGGAGTTGAAGGGAACGTTCAAGGCTGGGTTTCTCTTCTCTGATACTATTTGCAGTACTCAAGGCATAGGCACACACCCATCATTCCCCTTCACAACAAGCAAATATGTTACTTATCAAACTAGGGAGAATTACCATTGCGGATGCTTTTTCTTCACAACTGTCAGGTATTGGGTCTTCCTGAGAACATACATAAACTTCAGATTTTGTAAAAACCTTCCGCATCCTCTTCTGTAGTCTATGTAAAGTTTTGCAAGATTCTTTCTGCAGTGCAAAAGAAGGGAGCTAACTTTTTGTTTGCTTCTTGAATTAACTCTTTTGGTTTTGCATACATGCTTTCAAATTAACTTTATTCCTTAGTAATCACAGGATATTGACCCATGAAATGTAAACAACCATTATTAAACATGAACTGTCTCCTAATATGCCAATCTATTTACAAATTGCTAGGATATCCTCAAAAATATTTATGCTAGTCTAGTGGATGAGAAAATCATGAAATAAGAAACAGGATCTTGTTCTTCAGGTAAAGACTAAGCTCAATTCATAATGTGTCAAACGTTCTACATCTTGTATAAGATGGTCATTAATATTAATAAACCCTCTTGGTAGCCTTTTTCTTCCATTCCTGGAGGGCACAACATGCACATTTGTCCATTTAAAAATAAATACCAATTAAATTGCCAGTGCAATCCATATCATAATACCTGTGGAACAGCTTAACAGAAACACATTGGTCCACTGAGTCACATTCAAAAATCATTAAAATGCCATGTATCATTCTCACAGCCCCTCACTCTAGGGTTACAGGTTATACAGATCCAGGTTTCCCAACCTCCAACAGCTCATAGTGATGAAGCAGCTTCAGACTGAATATGGAAGTATCTCAGTAAAACACTGCAATATTTTAAGCACTTGAATGTGGCACAGAGAATATAAGTTTACATTATTTTAAATCACAAAATGAAGTACTGAAATGGAGCTATGTAGTAATTGATTTGTTGCTTCTAGCAATGCTGACTAATTGATGAAAGACACTTATTGTTTAACTAGATGGAGAACTTTCAACATACCATTATAAGAATCAAATAGACAAAGCTCTAATTCTTCATAATGCAAATTTCATGAACATATTACATATTGCTAAACATCCACTCTTTCATTCCAGTCTAAATGCAGATGAAAGAGAGAAACCAGAGATGCTCTCATATATGGTAACAAAATAGGAGTGTCCAATGATAGATACAACTTATGAGCATTGTGCTGAGAATAAAGGCACTTTGGAGATTCCTGGATCATCCAAATACCTGGACTTATTAAAATGTATGCTGGTCTATTATCACAGTCACATATTTAAATCAGTCTACGGTGTATTCATCTCTTCAAACAATACTTTGTTAATCATCAAACATCTTCTATTATGAGAACTGCACTCAGTCTTCCACTCACTGTCTTTTAAGTCCATTCTCTTATTGGGCACCACTACCCATAAGGACTTACTGCTCACTTGCAATTTACAAAAAGTTCCACATCTGCAATATGGTTGCCTCTGAAGCACCTTTCCATATAAAACTAGCATAGTTAGACTACAGATGAATGAAGACAGAATTCATAAGAAAATTAATGTCACAAAAAAGCATTTTACCTTGTTACAGGAAGTGGGCCTGACATGGTCTCCTTTTATACACCTAGGAAGAACAATGTTAGATTTGTCAGGGAGCCTTTAGAATGAAAACATGCAACCTTCTTTCAACATTAGTTTTGTGGCTGGATCTCTTGTTCATGAATGAAAATCCTAGGGTAACTATCCACGAAAAATTAGGGGATTTTCTGTCATCACCACCTGTCTCACCATAAGGGCCTCAGGATACTGTAGCACATGAGGCCATCTGACCTCATGTGGATTCTGGGCATCCAAATTCCCATTCTCACACATGCATTGCAAGCACTTTATTCACTGGATCATCTCACTAGATGTGAATACTTGTCAGCATTTCATGCTGTGTGAGAGATATAATCAGTAATATGAACTTGGTTTGCTCTATAGTTATTCAGCTTGTGATTTCAGAAGAAATAAAGAAGCTGAAATTGTCTCACAGAGGCAAAGACATGTCCTGACTGTTGTGTTTTCTACAGATTAATATATAGTAAAATGCACACATTCTTACCACAGTGATGGTCTCGTTATTTGATCACTATCTACAAAAGAGAGAGGCATAATTTGTCATTAAACAACTGTAGGAAACATGACTATCATGTGCCAAGGCAATTTTTTGAGACCCTATCGACTTTGAAACTATTTAGGAAAAGCCTTTAAACTGAATATTGATTTGTAAGCACTAAAAATATGGGGAAATCATCCTTTCCTTTTTCTTCTATTTTTAAAATACAAATTGAAAACCTTATCAAAAGTTACTGCTTTTGATAAATTGTGCAAAATACTTATGATGGTTACCACTATCAGACACAAGAAGAATCACCTTAGTCTGAATTATTATCCCACAGTGAACTGTTAAAATGGTAAGTTCATGTTGCCTTTGTTGCTTTTTGCCTCTGGCCTAGGGATGCTGGCATATCTCTTAGTGAGTGTACCCTTCATTTGCAGAAGTAAAAGGGGCTTCTTCACCTATTGACTTGAACATCCTTCACTATGGAGGAATATTCATTCCTAACAATTGGGAATCTCAATCTATGGTCACTATCATTGAAACACAGCCAAACATAAGAGACCTAAGTCCTTTACACAGCAATTCCAGCTGTGAGTATGACACGGTTCCAGAGCGATCAGTGAATTACTCTACAAGAGGACTGAGGATGATGCTAAAGCCCCTTAGTTCTAGCACTGGTCCCAGCTCATGTGCAGTGCAAAGAAGTTCAGCATCACCTTCCATTGCCTCCTGTGAAAAGACGCCTTAGTAGCTATGTGAACTGAACTATTACTCCAGTAAGAGAAGCATGGAAGATACTTAGGCACAAAGAAGCAATTCAAGGGAGTAATGCCTCACATGAAACATTTTTAAATTTTTTCCACATATAAAACACGGAGGGACTCAAGTATCACTCTGTATGAAAAGCATGCCCCCCAAACAAGATAAAACATGAACAATTCTTGTATGTTTCCTTTATAGTATGCAAGATTCGACTTACCTTCCTGTGCATTACCCATGGCCAGAGCAGAGCATTTGTCCCACTAAGAAATGGGCCTAGAAAGTGGCTCTGTAGTATGCCTTATGCCAGGCATGTGAGAAGCCTCTGTCAATCCTTATCACCACAAAGAAAGCTCCAGCACAGAAAGAAATTAACATAAAATCACCCACATTACACTAATACTGTTTCACCTCATGCTTATGTGAAGAGGGTCATTTAGATTCCTCTACACTATTCTCTGGCCGGTGTTTTCCAAAGGCAAAGTAGGTAGAAGAAGCTGTGGTAACAGTTGCTGAAGCCATAAACTCTGTGTTGTTTCTCCCATTGTGAGAATCATATCCAGAAAGAATGAATGGGCCCCTCCATGCTACAGAGGATATGATTTTTTCAACCTTCCTTCTACTGTGTCAGTTTATTCTGTATATTATGTCTTGTAGCATATAAGCCAAGTATCACTATAAATTTGATAAGTAACAAAACTTCAGGAAAAGATTCTGTCAGAGAAGTTCATATGCAAGCTGTCTGCATAGAATGCTTAGAATAGCAGTTTTCATTCCCCAGCACAAGCAACAAAAGTCAGCCACAAAACATTTTTTAAAACGTTCCTGAGTGAAACAGTTATTTATAATGTGTAGATATACACATTTAAATGGAAGAAAATGAAAAATAATCAGAAGATAATATATGAATTATCAAATAATTTGAAACTGAGAAATTCTATCAAGGAAAAAATCCAGATGGCCATAATGATATTTAGTCCTTGAAAAATATAGTGAAAGTAATTGAAAACCCTATTTTTGTTTTCTTGTCATGATCACATTTTATGGACACTGACACATATAACAATATGTAGCCAACAATATGATGTATCTATTATAAAAACTTAAAAAACATCCATTTCGTAAAAAGCCAAATGCTGTTATGTGACTAGAGAGGACCCACATCATGGAATAGGTGAAAAATTTTTAACTTATTAAAGATGATACATCAGTACATTGTTTAAAATAAACCAACATATTACAGCTGATATCATTGAATTTAAAATTTCTTAGAAATAATTACTTAAATAAATCTGAATCATAAAAATGTTTGGCAGCAAATTAAGAAAGGATATAACTATGGAATTCTTGATTTCCTTCCTTACTTACTATTCTAGCAGGAACAAAACTCTTTGTATAATTAAGATAGAATCAGTATAATAGTTACCGTTAATCTTACCAGTATTATACTGCAAAGTGTCTTTCGGAATGGATTTCAGCTGTCCTCGTGGTCTTCCTTTATTTTTATTACTATTAAAATATATTTAATAGTCATATAAAACATTAATGAAAGGCTTTGAATTCTTTGTTTTTTGACATCCTAATTTATATTCCATTACAAATTAAAAACTATTAATTTTTTCTTCAACCAGTTGATTACATTTGGAGACACTTTCATTACAACTTTTCCTAATGTGGAATATAGGGGAGAATTTAACCCATGAAAATTAGCCCAAAAAACCCGTGTACAGATACAGAAAAATGTGAGTGTGCACACTCTCTCTCTCTCTCTCTCTCTCTCTCTCTCTCTCTCACACACACACACACACACACACACACATACACACACAAAGTCACTAGTACCTCTTCAGCCTTTGTTGTGAAAGCTGTACTGACTGGTATTTTTACTCTATTGACTCAGTGTCATTCTTTGCCCCTGGAGCAGCACAGTACCTTCTTCTCATGGTGCTTTGTGCATATTTCACTGACTATGATGTTACCACCCAAGAGGTTGGTTTCTGGATCATCAAGTAGATTTCCAGAACTTTGAAAATCCCACCACAGCATTCACAATGTTCAACCTGCTCCTTCATAACTCATGCATGAATGAATTCTGAAATCACAATCTGCCTGTTTCTGGGCCAAACAAGAATTTCTAAGATTTAATAAGATAATGACAAGAGAAAAGGTCAATCAAATCTAGTGGACACTTGCAGTTTTACAGTGGAACTGTTCAGAATTCCAAATAGAAGTTAACGTGTGTATTTTGCAAGGAGTCTGAATAGTTTTAAGTACTAAAGTTTTGAATATTCACTTTCAACATTAGCTTTGATGATTTGGAGAATTTTCAAACATTGTCAATATAATTGTCCTCTCTTGTGGAAGTAATTAATCACAATGAGCACAGAATTAGCTTGAAATACAACTTTAAATTTTCTACCAACCCAGTGTCTAAACAGCAATGGATGGGCCTTCACCTCTATGTTCATGTCCAACTGATGTGGAAGACAAAAGCCAACTTTGTAGAGAGGCAAATATTAGTTACAGTGTCATTCAGATAATCTGTTGACAGTAAAAGGATTCATTACTGTGGAAAACAGATCATGGGAACAGATCATTGATGGATGGAGCATCTGGAAGACATGGGTGTCTTCCACTTACTATGAAAGATGCTACACCTGACAAAATGGTCCTCTGCATGTAAATCTGGTGTCAGAGAAGGAAAGAAATGTGTTGGTATTCTGTAGTAATGACTGAAAATGGAGAACCACACCAATTTATGTAAACTTTCAGACAAGAAAATGCCTGAATGATAGCTACTAGTGTGGGTCTTAGTTCACAGATGAATCCAGTAAGGCTTTGCAAAGCCAAAGCTTAGATGGACAAACATGGGCAGAACTAATCCCAGCAGACTCTTTTTCCAAACTGCAGAACTGGTTCTTGGAAATGGTGGGGAAATATAATGTACATGTTCATATGAACCACAATGAGCAAGTTTTCAAGGAAATAATATATGCATAATACTGTGGAACTTGTAAGACAAAGGACTCAAAGTACTCCCACCATAAATTTGCTTCTTCTCATCGAATTTACCTACTATTACAGTATTGTTAAACCTTACCTGGACAAAGGCCTTTCATCTTTAAAATAAAAGACTTCTGAAACTAAAAACAAAATATATTTTATTACAACTATACAAAAAACTTACATATAAAAATGATCAGACTCATTGTTAGTATCAATAGTTAGTATCTCATAGTTTCTATGAGACAAATCTAGAGACTATTCTAGAATATATATTCATTTGTAGCAAATTACTTCATATAAAGCTATTCCATTCTCTGTATATTTCAAATCAAGGATGACAGTAGTTTATCAAACATTAATGCCTAAAAATAAATACACACACAAACAATTGGGATGATGTTAAATGAACTCTCTCAGACTGATAGAGAGCAAAATCGTGAACAGAAAAATCAGCTGTTTCAAAAATAACTTCTTGTGATTCTTTTTAACCCTAGGCTGATGGTTCTGGAAAGAATTATAGATTGAGTCTGGTAGCATACTATTTGAATCTGAACGCTTAGGAGGCAAAAGCAGAAGGATTGCAGAGATTACCTAGACAAACAGAGCCACATTGAGTGAGACCGTGCCTCAACCCCTCTGCGAAAAAGAGTAAAACCCAGAGCTGAGCTACAAGCTGTCCCCTGAGTGCCATTATTTGGCCACAATTTACCCAATATAAGCAGGCCTACTGCACCAGGAACATCTAAGTTAGACCTCATCTCAGAATGCTCTGCCCATTTTCCAGGAGATATACACTATCCCCTAATTTAGAATATCCAGGCAAAGGCAGCCCACCTCAGAACTCCTTCACCATAAACACCGAGGGATAACCAGTTGGCTAAATGTCACCCTAAGAACACAAACAATGAGAGCTATTTCAACATGTCACATCAGAGGCCTGGTATCCTAGTATAACAAGCTCTGGATATCCTAACATGATCAAAGCAGAATAAAATGTCATTAAATCCAATCTTATGAAGATGATAAAGAAATGTAAAGGCAAAATTTACAAATCCCTTAAATAAACTGGAAAATGCAATCAAGCTGGTAAATAAAATGAATAAAACAATTCAATACCTGCAAATGGTCCAAGAAGCAGTAAAGAAAACAGAGAGGGAACCTTGGAGACAGAAAACCTAAGAAAGAAAACAGTAACAGAAGCACAGACAACAGAATAAAAACAATGGAAGGGTGGATCTCAGGTATAGATGATATGATAAAAGAAACTAGTACATCAACCAAAGAAAATGTTAAATCTAAAAAAATTACTGCCTCAAAGTATTCTGATATTCTGAGTCACTGAAAAATCCTACTGAGAATAATCAGAATGGACAAGAGTGAAGACAGTACCAGCTGCAAGGACAAGAAAATATTTGAAAGAAAATCATAGAAAAATTCACCCAACCTAAAAAACAAATGCCTGTCAACATAGAAGAAGATTACAGAACACCAAATTGATTGGCCTTCCCAAGAAATAATAATCCTATGCTCTCTGTTCTATGCTCTATGATCAATGACCATTGGAGAAAGAAAAAATCAAAGACTTTCTAGAATTCAATGAAAATGATGAAGGCACAAAGTATCCAGATTTATGGGACACAACAAAAGCAGTGCACAAAGGAAAGTTCATAGAACTTTGTCCATTCCGAGGAAATTGGAGAGACTTCATACTAGTAATCTAACCGCACATCTGCAATCTGAAGAAAAAAAAAAACATGAGAAAGCACACTCCAGAGGAGCAGATGGCATGAAATAGTCAACATAGAATACTAAGAATCAACAAAACCAAGAACTGCTAAATCAAATCAACTCTGAGATTCCATTCAACACACATCACTAAAGAAAAGACAAAGCTATACCATTCCCCAACATAGATCCAAAAGATACTCCACCATAACACCTCAATCACAGTTCCTCAACTATGTCCATAAATCCTTTATGTGTTTATTTTTTGTTTTTGTTTTGTTTTGGGGTTTGTTTGGTTTTTTTGTTTTTTGGTTTTTTTTTTTTTGGTTTTTTTGTTTGTTTGTTTTTTCGAGACAGGATTTCTCTGTGTAGCCCTGGCTGTCATGGAACTCACTCTATAGACCAGGCTAGCCTCGAACTCAGAAATCCACCTGCATCTGCCTCCCAAGGACTGGGATTACAGGCATGCGCCAACACCAGCCAGCTAAAACCTTTATTTGTAAAAGCCATTACCTTAGAGTAAAAGGCTGGAAGACAATTTTACAAGCAAATGGTTTCAGGAAACAAGCCAGAGAGGCCATTCTAATATCAGATAAAATTGACTTTCAACCTAAAGTCATCAAAAGAGACCCAGAAGGTCACTTCTTGCTGGTCAAAGGGAAAATCCACCAAGAAGAACTCCCAATACTGAACATCTATGCTCCAAATGCAAGGGCACCCTCATTCATAAAAGAAACTTTACTAAAGCTTAAAGCACACATTGTACCTAACACAATAATTGTGGGTGACTTCAGCACCCCACTCCCTCAATGTACCAATCAGGAAAGCAGAAACTAAACAGGGACACAGTGAAACTTACTTTGGACCAATTGGACTTAACAGATATATATATAGAACGTTTCATCCTAAAGCAAAAGAATATACGTTTTTCTCAGCACCGCATGGTACCTTCTCCAAAATTGATCGTATAATTGGTCACAAGACAGATGTCAACTCCCATGCCTCCTATCAGATCACTATGGAGTAAAAGTGGTCTTCAATAGCAACAAAAACAACAGAAAGCCCACATACACATGGAAACTGAACAATACTCTACTCAGCGACACCTTAGTCAAGGAAGAAATAAAGAAAGAAATCAAAGACTTTTTAGAATTTAATGAAAATGAAGGGACAACCTACCCAAATCTATGGGACACAAATGAAAGCAGTGCTAAGAGGAAAACTCATAGCAATAAGTGCATCCAAAATGAAACTGGAGAGAGCATTCACTAGCAGCTTAACAGCTTACCTGAAAGCCCTGGAACAAAAAGAAGCTAATTCACCCAGGAGGAGTAGAAGACAGGAAATAATCAAACTAAGGGCCGAAATCAATCAAGTAGAAATGCAGAGAACCATACAAAGAATAAACAAAACTAAGAGCTAGTACAACCATTCTGGAAATAAGTCTGGCGGTTCCTCAGAAAACTGGTCATGATACTTCCAGAGGACCCAGTCATACCACACCTAGGAATATACCCAGAAGATTCCCCAGCATGCAATAAGGATACATGTCCACTATGTTCATAGCAGCCTTATATATAAAAGCCAGAAGCTGGAAAGAACCCAGTTGTCCCTCAACGGAGGAATGGATATAAAAAATGTGGTATATATACACAATGGAGTACTATTCAGCCTTTAGAAAAAATGAATTCATGAAATTCTTAGACAAATGGATGTAGCTGGAGAACATCATACTAAGTGAGGTGACCCAGTCTCAAAAGAATACCCATGATATGCAGTCACTGATAAGTGGACATTAGCCTAGAATCTTGGAACACCAAAGACATAAATCACATACCAAGTGATGTCTGACAAGAAGAAAGGAGTGGACACTGGTGCTAGAATGGACAAAAGCATCATTTTGGGGAAGTACAAGATCAGGGAAGTGAGAGGGGGTGGATGAGGGAGCAGGGGGAGGGAAAAGGGCATGTGGGACCTTTGGGGGTGGGGAACCAGAAAAAGGGAAATGAATTGTAAATATAGAATATATCCAATAAAAAAATAAAACAAGGAATCTATGAAATTTGAAGGCAAATAAATGGGATTTAAAATTTTCACCTGAGTGTGGCAATACAGACCCAGAAATGCAGATGTGGTAAGTACTCACTTAGAAGTGAATACTTTTTTACCCATATAGTACAGAATAATCATGCTAAAATCCACAGACCTAAAGAAGCTACAAAATGAGGGCCCAAAGGTAGATGCTTGTATCTCACACAGAATGGAAAATAAAATAGACATCAGGGATCTATTTGGGGGGGGAATTTTTGGGAGATGGGAAGGGGAACTAATGTGGGAGCAGGTATAGGTAGTAACAGGGAGAAAAGATACCAGGAGGGACTTCCAGTGAAAGGAGGAGAATACCAACACACTCACAATAGCATCAAGCCAAAATTCATCTTACCTACAAGATATTCAGGGATTAAAATGGAACAGAGATTATTAAGGGAATAGCCACCCATTAACTGGTCCAACATGAGACACACCATTAATGATATTAATGATATTCTGCTATGATTGCAGACAGGAGCCAAAGATTACTCTTCTGAGAAGCTTCATTAAGCATAGGATGGAAGTAGATGTATGCACCCACACCCAATGATCAAAAGGAGTTTGGAGAGTCTTGTGGAAGAGTTGCAGAAGGACATTGAACACAAAGGAGTGCAGTGTTATTTGAGGGTTCAGGGACACCACAAAAAAACCTACAGAATCAACTAACCTGGGCCCATGAGGGCTCACAGAGATTGAACCACCCATGAAAGAGCATGCACGGGCTACACATAGACATCCTCCCCTTACGTAGTAGATGTGCAGCTTGGTCTTCATATGGGTTCTCTAAAAACTGAAGTGAGAACTGTTATACACTATTGGATGCATTTGGATTCCTTTCTGTTAGTAGAGCTGCCTTGTCTGGTCTCAGTGGGAGAGGAACTAAAATCTCTACTCTTATTTAGGGTAATAGGACCAGCTACTATATAGTATATCTTTATTCATTGTAAACACATTACCTTCATTAAAGCTGACATGCTTCACTTTCTGGGCTGGTGTCTTTGTCCTGTGACATAGGTTTAAAAGTTATCATTATTGTGCTATTCATAAGAAAAACATTTCGCAAGTGTATTAAGTACTTTATGTTTGAGTCCTTACTCTATCGTACTGTGGATGGTTACTAACAATATTTTTTTGAAACAGGATCTCACTACAGGGCATGCTGGTTTGAAATCTGCTGTATGGACCATGTTGGCCTTAACTCACAGAGATCTCTATATCTTCTACTTCCAGAGATCCGGGATGAGATTCATGGGGCCAACAGGAATAGACAAACAATGTTGAATTTATATTTCAGCACTTGACTGTGATTGATGACTACTATCCTTCCCAGCTTTTCTCAAGAGAAAACATGAGGAATACTAAGCACTTAATTAAATACAATCAAAAGTGCTCATACACCCCATACACACATACAAACAAACAAAACACACTTATAACAAGAATTAAAGACAAGATAGGGCATGCTCCACATGATATGTTTGTTGACACTTATGGAAGACTAGGAGGAAGGATTCCAGGCCTGAAGGAGGTAGGAACTCCAGAGGATGACCAACAGAATCAGATAACTTGGACACTTAGGGCTCTCAGAGACTGAACCTCCTCCCATAGAAAAAACATGCACTGGACAGACACCTCCCGACACATAAGTAGCAGATGTACAGCAAAGTCTTCATATAGATACCAATCAACTGGGACTGGGGCTATTGATAAAGCTGTTGCCTGTACGTGGGGTATATCCTTCTAGCTGAGCTGCCTTGTCTGGCCTCAGTGAGTAGAAGTGCCTACCCTTGCAGAAACTTGAAGTGCCATTGTGGGGACATACAGGGGATCCCAAGCTGATCAGAGGTGAAGAGGAGGAGGGACAGAGAAAGACTGTAGGATGGGATGACCAAAATGGGGTCAGTGACCTAAATGTAATGTGAACTAAATAAAATTAAAATAAGTTATAAAAAAATTAAAGGTTTGAAATGAGAGTGAGCTACCTCTCCCAAGACTCATCTTAGAGCACAGAGATATTATTTGGGCATAATGGCTCAACATAAACAGGTATACATGTGTATTAAACAGAAAATTCAAGCATAAATAAGTGAATTTCATATTGAAAGGTCATATAGCATTGTAAGAACAACCTGTTTCAGAGCTAAACATTCACAGAATCCAGGACAAAATTTAAATGCTAAAGTACCAGACTCTGTGGAAAGACATGAACTACTTATATACCCACTTTGAAAGCTCCATCTGAAATGGGGAAGAAAAGTATCAAACTGTAGAATAACCAAGGTTGCTGGGTTCTTATACTATGACAGTTAAAGAACATCTTCCAGTGAAAGTTCCTTTTCTGCTGGGTTGGACATTTCAAAACTCAAACAGATCATTAGGAAACACTATTTGTTACCTGGGGTAATGCTGTCATCTTCGGGGTCATAGGATATAAAATTTCAGACTTAGGGACTATTGGTGTTCATCCATGATAGAACACTTACCAAGGACCTATGGCCCTTAATTCACTGACAAACACTGTCCAAAGCAAAAATATGACAGTCGAGTAACAAATGATCTACCTTATTCTTTAGCTTGGTTGATGGTTCATGAGGTGAACTACTGAACTAGGTAGAGATCCCTGGTGTGTGCTGTTCTCGTGTTGTATTGAAACAGCCTCTTTTCCAGCTCCTACTTCATGTGTGCTAAGCTTTCTAACTATGTGTCTCCGAGTTTCTCGCCATCTTCCTATCATTTTAGTATTTCTGACTTAAGCAATTGTGACCCTCAAGAACAGCACTAATATTGAAGAAAAGCAGAAAATGTACCCATTTCTCTCTTTCGGTGCATGTGCCTTTGCACACATCGCCTCTAAAAATTTTACCATTTCAGGATTCTGTTCATAGGCTGCCAACTGCAGGGGGGTCAAGCCATACTGTAAAGGAAAGAATATTGCAATTTACAAAATGTGTTGTTTCTCAATGAAAATTCATCACAGATTTTATGAGCATAAACACAGTGTGTTACAAGGGTTCATTTATACTACAACACCTGTTGCACTGTCCCACACACAGCTGTCTTCTTCAATTTGACACTTTTCCCTGTCCAACACTGTCTATGAACAACATTCCCTTCCAGAACACTCCCCAAACATTCAATGGTTCCGGTCTTACCTCATGGAGTAGGCCCTCCATTGACACAGTCCTGATACAGAGAGTAAAGTTTGCTCAGTCCCTGTTGAGGGAGTATGCTCAAGAGGTGTGTGGAGCAGAGTATCTCATACTGTTTTTCAAATACATTTCTTTGCTAAACTAAGAATAATCTCACAAGCTCAGTAGCATCTCTCATGTATATCAAAGTTTTTAAAATTAAATGATTTTTCATATTTTCTCCAATGAGCAAATGTCCTAATTTTCCTGTCACCTCTCTCATTTTCCACTCTATTCTCATCCGTGAATCAAACCCACATCAGTACCTTATTTGCAACAACACATTTCCATTTATTCTACAATCATTTAACGTGAAATGAATTTATTTAATTGTCTGTGTATATGTGATGCATTTGTGGTCCTAAACACTTTAATTTTGAATGTTAAAATCAAAGCCCATTCTGAGACAAAAATATGCTATGCTGTGCTTTTTTTTTTAACTAACTACAAAAAATATGAAAAACATATTTGGAGAAAACAGCATTGCTGTGAACATACTCAGTAAGAATGCTAGAGCTTCTGCATGTAGAAAATAGATGTGAGTGTCACTGCTTGAAATGCACTGGGAATGAAGTTGAGTGAACTTTACCTGTGTTTTGGCTTCAATATCTACGTTGTGCTTCAAAAGCATTTTGACTATCGGTATGTTACCCCTGGATACAGCATGGTGGAACGCTGTATTCCCACTGAAATCGATCACATTTGGATCAGCTTTGTAGTTGAGCAATACAGAAACACAAATGAGATTGTCTCGCTGAGCCGCCTGTGGAAATTCAACAAGAAAATACATCTTCAATTCAAGGAATCCAAGAGAGAGATTTCTACCATCGCACTGAATAGATTCCCGTAAGTCAAACACATAGTTTCAGTGATGTACATTTTCTCTCTATTTTGACACAAAGTCTTCTTAAGTACCCCAAGCCTGCCTAATTTTATGATCTCCCCAAAGCATCTTTTTACAAGTGGCAGAATTTAAAAGTTCTGCCAACACACGTAGATTTTCTGACAATTCAGTTCTGCGCTGGTTGGCTGGTGGACTGCAGAGATTAGTTGTTTGGATAGTTTTTGTTCTCTTTGCCAGTTTGACATAGGCTAACACACCTGGACGGATCCTCACTTAAGGAACTACCCCTATCAGACTTGCCTCTGGGCAACTATATGGAATATATTTTTGATGTAGATGGAGGTAGCAAGGCCCATGGGTTTGGGTGTGGGCACACCTGGAAGAAAGTCCTCCGTTGTATGAAAATAACCCGCACAAGCCTTGGTAAAAGTCACAGAAAAGCTCAATTCTCCCATAATCTCTAGTTTAGCTCTTCCCTCTGGTTCCTGATTTGAGCTCCTGCCCTCGTTCCCCTTGAGAATGAACTGTGACTTGTAAATGTAAGCCAAATAACCATTTCCTTTCCTGACATTTTTTTGGTCAGTGTTTTATCACAGCAACAGAACCAAACAAGGACAACCTCTAATCCATTTCATACTGAAACAGATGACCAATAGCTACCTTAATCAAGGGTGTGCAGCCTTCATCATCCTGGATGTTAATGTTGGACTTATTTTCCAATAATAGTAATACCACGTCTGGATGGTTGTGAGCACATGCATAATGGAGGGATGTCCTGCAAATGGAAAAGACATTTCTTAAAGCTATATAAGAGTCCAATCACTTTTAAGTACTAAATAGTATGAAGGTAAATTCCTTCTGATATAAGAAAGGAACTGGAGGATTCTTATTTGTTTATGTCTACTCAGATGTTCATTTGCTGTGCTAGGGATATAGTGCCTGGATGACCCGTTTAAGGCAGCATTCTTAAGACTTTCATCCTGCAAAACGCAGCCTGTCAGAATCATAGAAAAGTTCCCAGTAAATTGATCTCAGCTTGAATTTAAATCCTACTCTACTATCTGGTATTTAATAGTTCCTCCTTGGGATTTCTATGAGCCTCATGACTCCATTTTCCAATCCAAAGAATGGAGATTAAACATAGTAGCTATCATACACAGGGGGGCTCTGATGCTTCCGTTTGGATTGGCAAGAACTCTGCTACAACAATAGAAGCATTTATAGCTCCTAAGAATTCAGCCTTTGCTAGTCATGATAAAGATTTCTCTTAGCTGGGCAGTGGTAGCACATGCCTGTAATTCCAGCATTCTGGGAGGCAGAGGCAGGCAGATTTCTGAGTTCGAGGCCAGCCTGGTCTACAGAGTGAGTTCCAGGACAGTCAGGGCTATTCAGAGAAACTCTGTCTCCAAGAAACCAAATAAAACAAAAAACAAAAAATATACCTCTCTTCACCCACCAGGTCTTGAACATGATAATCCTCCTAGCTCATACTAAATAGTGGCCAGTGACACTGGGGTTATTTTCCTTTTTCATTCACATTTTAGCCTCACTAACTTTGGAATTTCATTAATCATGTCTATTATTTTGCAACAATAATTGGCAATAAATTTAACTTTCTTTATCTACAAAATAAAAGGGTATGCGGAAACCCGATGTGACTTTTATTAAATAAAATATGGCAAAATCCAAACAGAAATGGAAAATGTACAGATCACTTGTATCTAAGTAAATTTTTATCAACAAACAAAATTCTAAAGTCTCAGTCATCATTTATTTGATGTATTTTCATTTCTACATTTCAATTATTTTTTAAATTAGAGACTAGAGGTTTTATTTGTAGATACACAAGAACATTCTAGTGAGACACTCCTCATAAAAATACAGAGGAACAATTTTAACTATGTAAATAGAAAGTTTTCAGGATAGGCCTATATGAAACATTTCCTTAGAGATTCCTGAACATATTAACAATCAAAAGTTTCAGCCTGTATCTGAAAAACAAAACCATTGATTTTACTATCTCCCCTATTTAAAAGAAATTATTTATATTGCTAAAAAGGACTCAGTGTGTTGTGTAAACATTATTGACAAATATTTAATTTTTTTGTATACCTGCTGATTTCCTGGGTAAAGGAAAAAAGAAAGATGCTCTCCTTCCTTCTCTACTCTACAATGCCTACCCAACATGCAGAAGTCTGTCCTGGGGAAGACTGGAGCTAGGGAAGAAAGCATCTTTAAAGTAGGATTGCAGAAGGAAGAGAGGAGAAGAGGGACATCTAATTAGGCACACAGGCTCTCTCTCATCATTCCTGAGTCTTAAAACCTCATTGACACTTGCCCGCCCTGCCTCGTCTGTGGACAGGAGACAAGGTGCAGGTTAGGCCAGGAGCAGGTCAGCTTAAAGAGCGGCAGCCTTAATAAACTTGGGAAGAAGATAAAGCTCCAGGGTGGAGCCATTCTCTGTCCACTGTGAAGCATAGCAGACTGGGGCCTAGCATAGAATTCCTGCATTTACACTAAATTCTTACAAGTCACGCAAGGTTCCGAGTGCAGTTGGCACCCATCTCACATGGAGAAGTACAATGCTTGTGACGGAGAAGGAATAGAGGTTGTTGTTTGATTTAAGACTCTAATTCTGTAGCCCAAGATGGCCTTGACCTCATGGCAATCCTCCTGCCTCAGCCTCTCAAGTGCTTATGATCGATGTGAACTCCTACATTTGGCTAGGTATTGGCCCTTAGGGAAGGATTCCCAAATGACCCTTTGTCAAACTATCTTTCCTAAACAGATAGTAACATATTTCTTTTTCATTCCCATGAATAAAAAGTTGTCTTCTACAGACTATAAACTAACAGATGAGAATCTTTATCTTCATTACGTCAGACATTACATTTTTGGAGAAAAGGAAATACTATGCTACCTTTCTCAATAAATCTTTTCATTCTTAGGAAATTATTAGTTTAATTTTTGAAAATTTAATATGTATGATATTTTGTCTGCAAGTATGTCTATTTATAACTTGAGTGCAGTGCCCACAGAGGTCTGTAGAGGGAGCTGGATATCCGGGAGCAATAGTTTCAGATGGCTGTGTGCTGCCATGTGTGTGCTGGAGATTGAATCTGGATCTACAGCAAGGGCAGCCAGTGCTCTGAACTGCTGAGCCATCTCTCTGGGTGTGAAAGTTGTTACTATCAAGAGACAGGGTTTTGCTATGTTGCTTAGGCTGACCCGACTCCTGGGCTCCAGTGCTGCTCCCCTCCAGCTTGGTGTGAGCTAGAGCGAGGGCACGCGCCATTGTGGGCAGTTTCAAAGTTATTTTTAAATGAGTAAATATTTTCTTTTCTAGACAGGGTTTCTCTGTATAACCCTGGTGGTTAGCTCTGTAGGACAGGCTGTTCTTGAACTTGGAGATCTGCCTGCATCTGCCTCCAAAATGCTAGGATTAAAGGCCTGCTCCACCTCTATCACCCAGCTTTGGAGAATTTGTGTCTGTGTGCTTTTACATTACAAATTTAAAGGACTTTTTTTAAATAGTGCTGGGATTGATTGAAACTAGTCTCAAGTATGCATGGCAAATACTCTCTACCACTGAACTATGTTCCCAGGCCATAAAATTATATAGAAGGTATAGAAAACTGTGTAGACAGATTAATACTGACATTATACTAAGCTACACAGTTTTATTCCTAGAAGAGTATCTCTCTTGGATACTGTCGTCAAATGAATCTGAGTATCTTTTGTCATCACAGAGTAGAAATTTATGCTTTCCTAGCTCCAGTGCTTGATGTTCAGAAGGGTTTAAGCAAAATAAAACAGGGCTCCTACGAGTTATGGTTCATTTCATTTAATATTTAAATATATCGAATATAAGGAAGTTTGACTGGGCAGAGAAACATAATGGTCTAAGAATGGGAAGATCTAGAAAGAGAGTAGAATTTGTATTCTATACAGTAGATATCTAAGTTATGTGTGGGGGAATAAATGGACTAACTGAAAATCTACAGTTTGACAATTCAGTCTTTTTAAAGAAAATATTCAATAAGCAAGAGACTATCTTCAAAGTATAATTTATAATTTATTCTATTACGTATATGAAACTTGAATTTTAAGACTCATTAGCCCCTTAGAACTACAAACAATCAAGAATCATGTAGACTACAGAAAATCTACTATTATGTCATTGGTTCTCCTTCATATACTATAAAGGAATAAAAATAGGAAATAAGAATGAGGGGCTGGGGTGAATGGTAGAACTCAATTGGTAAATCACTAGCCCTGAAAACCTGAGTGCAGATATGGGGATAAGGGGATCCCCAAAGCTTACTTGCCTGCAAGTCTGAGAATCAATGTGTTCCAAGAGAATAAATTAAACATGCCATGGATGTGAATGAATAACCATGTCTCTAAAACTGAGGGACCATGTGATGGAACCCACAGGGAAGCATGATGTAGGCCATCAGGTCAGTCCCCAGAACCCACAATGCTGCCAAAGACAACTGTCCACTGGCGAATCCTCTGACCATCACACACTGAGCTCCACATGTGTGGGAAACAAGAAAGTGAGAGAAAGACAATGTACTTCTCTTTCCTTCACTTGTGTATCAATGCACACACAACATGTACCTAGGGTACAGGGTCAGTTCAAAATGACTTTGATCCATTAGCAAACATGGGTATTTGATATTGATCTAAGATTTCTCAGTGATTTTTTGCATTAAAGTTGACAATTTATCTTATGATAAACTGTGCATTGTTGAATAATAGTATTTATTAATGGCCTATAAAGACAACTATAGACAGGTGGCTTGGTAGTTAACAGCTCTAGTTTTGTTTTCCAGGATACTCAGGTTTGATTGCTAGCACACACATGGCAGCTTACAACTGCCAGTAGCTCCAGTTCCAAGGGATCAAGCACTTGATTCTATCACACATGGCACACCAAAAATGCACATAGGCACAACACCTGTGTCTGTGTGTGCTTCTCCATGTCTGTGTGTGTGTGTGTGTGTGTGATAGAGAGAGAGAGAGAGAGAGAGAGAGAGAGAGAGAGAGTTTGTGTGTTTGTCTACAACATTTAATTGTATATAAAAATTAAATGATGTACTTTGACTAAGGCCTAGGAGCTACTGTTCTAGGCTGTGCAGGTCTCATATGTCTAGGAGCACTAAACAAGTAGACAATGCAGGGGACCCAATGAAAATGAACATGAGCATGCCATCTCTCCTCCATTAGGATGTAGGCCTGGAAGTTGATTTTCCTACCTGCTTGTCTCTGAGTGTCCTGACAGGTCCCACTCCACTCTGTCCACCCCCTTCCCCTCACCAACTCCAATGCCCATTACCTGCTCCTCCTATAAGATTATTCGACATGATGTTGCCCGTAGTGAAGTAATCTCTCAGTGGTATCCACGTCACCCACACTGGCTGCTCGTTGCAAGGGGCCTGTGGGGTCATACCCGATCAGGTAGAGGGGATATTTGTTTCTTCTTTGACGACGCATGCATCTACAGCCCAGACATGAAGGCCACAGACGGGTGTACCAGCGTCCCCGTTGCGGGACGTTTCTTTTCTGGGCATCTCCCTCCATTATGGAGGCCTAGGGCCTCGGAGGGCCTCCTTTCCCTCTCTCCCCTCCCTTTAGCTGATCACTGTCTTACAAATTCGATAATAAAACAAAACAAATAACTCTTCCAAACAAAATGCTAGAGAGTCCAGCAGGTTCAGTCACAACTGAACTATACTTCAGTATACACCAGTACGGCTGTGCTAGCACCACCACTGTGACATGGCTGTGAGGTCACAATGGTGCTATGCTAATGTTCTATCCATGCCTGACTCAGACTGCAGTGGCACGAGCCCAAGTATGTAATACACTTATGTACTGAGTTCATTCTTTGAAAGTACACAATCTAGTAGTGCTCTCCTAGTATGTCATTAAAATTATGCACCCATCACCCTATTTATTAAAAAGAACATTTTTATCTTTGAGAAGTTATCCTGGGGCCATTAGAAGTTACTCTTCATTCCTCCAGAGTCTACCACCTACCAGATTGTTAAGCACCAGCTCAACACATCCCTCTTTGATGACAGAAGTGTTACCTCCTAAAATAGGAACTTAAATTCAGGTTATATAGAGTATCAATAAAATGTCCTTTTCAACAGCCCTTGATATGTGGGGGTTTCTGTGGGTCCCACTCCAACTTCTGCTTTATATTTCTCATTGTGTTGGGTATTGTGGTAGTGGCTGCTGCTGCTGCTGTTTGATTTTTGGTTTGGGGGATTTTTGTCTGATTTATTGATTGATTTGAGACACACACAGAGAGAGACACACACAGACACAGACAGGCACAGGTAGAGGGACACGGACACAGAGACACAGACACAGACACAGACATAGGCACATACACAGACACAGAGGGAGAATGTGTGTGTAGCCCTAGCTGTCCTGAACCTAGCTCTGGAGACCAAGATGGCTCTGTAGATCAAGGAGCCTGATATAGTTGTCGAGTGAGAGGCTCTGTCAGAGCCTGACAATAACAGAGGCAGAGGCTTGCAGCCAACCATGGCATCCACAATGGAGGAGTTAGGAAAAGAACTGAAGGACCTAAGAGTTTTGCAACCCCACAGGAAGAACAATAATATCAACCAACCAGAACACCCCCAGAGCTCCCGGAGACTAAACCACCAACCAAAGAGTACACAAGGAGGGACCCATGGCTCCAGCTGAATATGTAGCAGAGGATGGCAAAGGATGGGCATGAATAGGATGAGAGGCCCTTGGTCCTGTGAAGGCTCAATATACCAGTGTAGGGGAATGCAAGGGAGGAGAGGCAGGAGTGGGTGGGAGGAAAATCGTGCTCATAGAAGTAGGGGGAGGGGGATGGAATAGGGGGTTCCTGGCCTGCTTCAGATTATTATATAATCTGTAACAGGTGAGCCCTTATTAAACATGGATGGAAGGGACTCATTTAATAGATTCCTGCTATGAATATGCTTTTCCCCTTGTTATTCTTAAACATATATAATAATAAGTAATAGCACACTCCTTTGGAGCAGATCACTGCAGATTCACGAAGATCTGTCTTTATCACCTGTCACTGCTGCACAGGTTCACTGAAGGTTTAAAACCATAAACTACTAGTGAAATTTTGTATAGATGAATCCAGTCAATATCTTATGTCCTAGCATCTATAATAAATCTTTAGTTCCCTTTTCTTCCTGCTACTTCCACCTAGCAGGTTAAAAGTTGCAGGTTAAAACCAGCAGATTAGAAGAGCTCAGCAGTTGCTGCTGAGATACTACAAAGGCTATTTACTGCATCTCCTGCTGTTTTGAGATGAGGTACTAAGTGCCTGAGACTGCAGTCTCTGATCACTGTCTTATAGTGATGCTATGTAGACAAACAGGTGAGTTAAGTTTTAATGATGACCCATAAAAATTCCTAAATTTCTATCCGTGATTATTAAGCTTTTTTATACTAGGAATGCTATTAGGTCCTTTTCTGATAGTCAAAGCTGCAATGAGAACTCTGCCAGTCTCCCAAGTGTCACAAGTTAATTGCTCTTAGATGGAAACCAGACCTTCTCCTACTCAGAGCACATTCCAAGAGGTTGTGAAACAATTAACCAGAGGTCATGAAAAGGGAACTAAAGATTTATTATAGATGCTAGGACATAAGATATTGACTGGATTCATCTATACAAAATTTCACTAGTAATTTATGGTTTTAAACCTTCAGAGAACCTTGCAGCAGTGACAGGTGATAAATCTTTAGCTAGATAATTACTCCTAATGGATATGCATGTAAACATTCTCTGTTGTATACATCTATCTCAGTTTTTAATTTGATTTTTTTGTGTGTGAACTTGGCATGAACATTGTACCATGTGATCATGTATTCTGAGAGATGTTCAAGTACTGAAGACAAAGAAGAAAGGACTTTATCTCTTTTTGCCTTTCCCCACTTTGAGTAGGAATTTTTATCCTGCCACACTTAGAAGAGTTTTTCCTGTTCCCCCCACGTAGGATCTTCCTGCTTTTCCCCTTAGATAGCTTTTATAGGAAACTTTTTACAACTTAATAAGAAATGTTATAGTAACTCTTTTAAGTGTACCTTTTTCTTCCTGCTACTTCCACCTAGCAGGTTAAAAGTTGCAGGTTAAAACCAGCAGATTAGAAGAGCTCAGCAGTTGCTGCTGAGATAGTACAAAGGCTATTTACTGCATCTCCTGCTGTTTTGAGATGAGGTACTAAGTGCCTGAGACTGCAATCTCTGACCTCAGAGGAACACAGAAGGCAGCTCTACTATAATAGCATAGTAACTTAAACTTAGAAACGTAAACATTTTATTATATAGCAACTGTAAATATCTCATAAGACCAAGTCTTATGCTCTCCAACGCTCTTCCCCCTCCTCTGCCTCAAGAAGAGTCTACAAGAAAGAACACGTCCAGCCGGGTGGTGATGGGGCACCCCTTTAATCCCAGCACTTGGGAGGCAGAGGCAGGCGGATTTCTGAGTTCGAGGCCAGCCTGGTCTACAGAGTGAGTTCCAGGACAGCCAGGACTACACAGAGAAACCCTGTCTCGAAAAACCAAAAAAAAAAAAAAAAGAAAAAAAAAGAAAGAAAAAACACGTCCTGCTGTGGCTGGCCCCCTGCACAGCACTGTAGTCCTAATAAACTTTCTGAATCTCCATTGCCCTTGTATGTGCGGTAAGGGGACCCATGATAGGTTGGCACAATTGGAAGTCTACATCCGCCCCTAACAAATAGGCTCTCAAATGTGGCTTCTCTGTTACCACCTTCAGAAAGTGAGAAGACATGTCTGTGTGAACTGGGAACAACTCAGATTCAGCCTGAGCCTTGATTTTTTCCATCTCTGAAAAGGGGTCGACCATGCCTTTCCGCTTGGTTGTTTGCAATGTAGACTCCAACAGTAAGATCAAAGGGGGAGAAAGAAATAAGACTACTCTTCAGAAGGAGAGCTAGGAAGTATTACCCCTGTGGGTGTGAGTAGGGGCCTCTTACTAACAGAAAAGAGCATAAATGCATTGTTCTTCTTAAACTGCCCCATGTCATCCAGAAAGGGCTAAGGGTGAAAGTCATTGGGATTGGAGAAGTACTTGGGATCTTTCAGCAAAGGGTCCAGTATAGGCAATACATCAGTGCCCTGGAAGATGGGAGCTGTGAGACTGATAAGGCAAGATGATAGATGAGCATCCTCATGGCTCACAAGATTGGAAGGAAGAGGAGAAAGAGGAGAGGGGCTGAGCTAAGGGGGAAATGTTGGCCAAATGTGTCAGGTTCTCTTGGAGCAGTGGTGCCCCAAGTTCTTGAGAAAGGTCAATTGAGAGACTCACAATCTCTTGGAACAGAATGTTAGGGAATGAGCAAGCTCATGCCTGTCAATTCAGGAGGTTGTGGGACCAGGAACAAGTTCACACTCCCTGGTACAGGGGTTTGGGGTTTGTGTCTCTCAGCAGCCTGGTTGGAGGAAGTGAGACTCTTCAACATAAGTAACAAATTCTAAAGAAACAGACTCATGGTCCTTACCATAGGAGTTTGCTAAACATGGGGTTGATGCCTGGAAAACTGGGAGACCCAGGATCCAGAACAGTTTAAAAGGCCATGGTGAAGGAGCAAAAGTTTCATTGAGAAGAAAGGAAGTGTGAAAAACTCTGACTGGGGATGGGCTGCTGGGTCAAGAGGAATGGAATGGAATGGAATGGAGACTCTCAAGCTAGGCAGGGAAGTACTTTGGCCATGAGGATGCCCCAAAACTTGATGTCCTTGGTAGTTCTAGGAGCCACACCAAGAGGAATTATGTCTCCATATCTCTGGATCTCATGGATCACAGCCTTTGTGTAAGGTGTCTGCATTCTATCCTCATACTTAGGCTGTTGGTTCCTGCCAGTGACCTGGTCAATCTCCTCATGCACCATAGCTGAGAAGAGAAGATGTGTTGATATGTTTAAAAAGGGAAGATACATTAAATATGCAAAAAAAAGTGATGTGGAATTATGGGTGACATGTTATAGACCATTTGCAGTAGATGATAGCCATATAAGGTGCTGGAATAGGATCCCATTAACCTTCTTGGGTCAGAATCAGATGCATTAGCAGGAGAGATTTACAGATTGCCCAGAGAAAAATGAGCAAAGGACCTTGTATGCTTGAGAGGAGCAATTTCTTTTTTGCTTTTTTCTTGTATTGAATACTGTCTTTATTTACATTGCCAATGGTAAAACCTTCCCCGATTCCCCCCCTCCCCAAAGACCCCCAAGCCCTTCTTCCACGCCCTGCCTCCACGTATATGCCCTCTACCAGACACACTCCCACCTCCCACCCCGTTGGTTTCCCTTTGTTGGGGTGTCTATTGAGCCTTTATCTGATCAAGGACCACTCCTCCCACTGATGCCCAACAAGACCTTTCTTAGCCACATGGAATCATGTGTACTCCTTGGTTGATGGTTCGGTCCCTGGGAGTCTTGGGGCACCTGGGTGGCAGATATCATTGTTCTTACCATGGGGCTGTAAACCCCTTCAAGAGAGGAGCAGTTTCTAAATCAGTTCAGGCCTTCTCAGTGTTTTGAATACAAGTGAGCCTCAGCATGAGATGGGTAGTTTGCAGGGATAGATTACT
This sequence comes from Apodemus agrarius, assembly GCA_964023405.1. Classification (NCBI taxonomy): domain Eukaryota; kingdom Metazoa; phylum Chordata; class Mammalia; order Rodentia; family Muridae; genus Apodemus; species Apodemus agrarius. Next base: position 13,969,751 of record OZ030015.1, read on the forward strand.
ACTCCAGGATTCCCTACAACACTGAGCCCCAGACACTGTTCTCTAGACAAGGAACATCACCATATGGAACATCACCATAGCAATACCATTGAACATATCCCTGAACTAGAGCCAGTGGGCCAACCCAGCCTCAGCGGGTCTTAGGTGCATGCTATGTAAGGCAAATTGTATTTCTGAGTGAACTTTTGGAGAAAACAACCTTTTATAACCTATCTTATAACTTCCCGGGATTAGACATGCTCATGATTATATAAGGACATGCATTGTGGGAAATGGCATGCCCAGTTAACAAAGGCTTACATAACTCAAGCCTGCCAATCAAAACACAAATCCACCCATACCCTGCCTTTAGCAATCAACCCTTAGCCCTTCTGAACCCATAAAAGAAAGCCCTGGACAATGAACTGGGCGCCGCAGAAAATCCTGCTCAACCCTCCACTCCTCTACACTGTAGCTACTCCTTACTTTCTCCTTGATTGGGAAAAATACCTCACAGCTTTGATATTTGTTGCATTTCTTCAGAGTTATGAAAATAGATTAAAAATATGCTAAGAACCTGGAGAAGCCAGTCAGATGGTGACTGGCATTCACAATGGGTGCCTATCAGATCGGCTTCCCTCAGAGACTATCTTAAATCCCAGATATCTTGGAGAAATGAGGTTGGGATAGCCTATTTCCAGCATGATGTAGGGGTCTGTGGCCTCCACTGCCCCTGTCTCCCTCAACTTTACCTGCAATGTCAGGGTGCTTCATGAGGAGCAAGAGGTTGAAACATATGGTTATGCTGACCATCTCTGTGTCCACGAAGAAAAGCTTCAGTGTGGTCATCAACAGATTCCTCTTGGGAAAATGAGTTTGGGGGTTCTTCTTCTCCTACAAGGAGAGGGACATTAATCTTAATTCCACTTAGCACTCTTTCAGAAACTACTGGGAGTTTTTCCAGGATTCACTTGTCTTAGGTTCAGATTGAAGGTGGGAAGGGAGAGTTTGATCAATCAAGTCTCTCCCCAAGTACTGGTTTCCTCCATATCCCCCCAAAAACAAAAATAAAATCCTTCTTCCTTGGCCTTTCCCTGTGTGAAACTCTGTACCTTTGCTAGCAACCTGGTTGGAAATTATTTAAAATAGTAGTGATGTTTTTAAAAGGAGGAGAGATGGTGGAGAGAGTAAGAAAGGGGAGAGAAGTAGAGAAGATAGAAATGAAGGGGTGATGAAAGTAAGGAGTTTCTGAAAGATGGAGAATCAGAATTGGCCATGAGAGTATCCTACCTTTTCACAATTTGAAGATGCCCTTGGAGGAAATTCTTCTTCTGCAGGCATGCATTTGTGAGAGCATGGCTGCATGTGTTTTCCACACATGTATGTGCCTATTTGAGCACAAGTGCCAGCGTGCGTGTGTGTGTGTGTGTGTGTGTGTGTGTGTGTGTGTGTGTGTGTGGTGCTGATTGTTTCTGGGTACACGTGTGCCTGAGGGTGCCCACACCCATAAGTATATATGAGGCAGTCAGAAGAGAACATTGGGTATCTTTTATCAATCACTGCCCTATTCATTTGAGACAGAGTCTGCTGTTGAACCTAGCTAATGTCTAGCAAGCTCCTAGTATCTACATGTCTCCATCCTTGAATCCTGAGGTTCCAGGCAGCCATGGTCTTGTACAGTTTTTCAGATGAATTCTGGTGATTCTACATCAGCTTCTCACACTTGTGCAGCAAGTGCTCTAAGCCTCTGATTCTCTCCCCAGCCTAACATTTGATCCATGTTAATACAGATCATATAAGTCCTTCATATTTCTCAAAGATGGGAAATAGACTTGCAGATGGGTGTGAGGCCCCACAAAGACTTATACAACAGAAGCCAAACTGGAGATGGAAAACCTAGGAAAGAAAGCAAGAGTCACAGATACAAACATCACCAACAGAAAGTCAGTCTATGGAGCAAGCTTCAGGACAGCCAAGATTAGGCAGTGAAGGAAACATAAAACTGAAAGCTGGTGATAGTGTAATACAACAAGTAGGCCATGTTCCAGCACCATCAATCAGCAGAACTCTCAGCAGCTTAGGCTGTGTGAACCTGGATTTAGAGTCCAGAATAGAAGAATTACTAGGAGACTTGATTTGGTTAGCTGGAGCTAAGAAATTAGTGCTGATTAAGATGAGACCAACATTACTGAGGTGAAATCTTCTGAGAAGTGTTTTCTGAAAGCACAAAGAAACTGTGTTGCAGAGATAGCCAAGGTTGTACCTCCTGTAGCATCTGTACTTGGTAATGTGTAAGAGTCACCCAGGTGGTTCTGGTTTTGAAGGCATGAAGGGGTCATGAAGAATAATTGAGACTTGACATTGTGAGAGGCCATGGATGGCCACTGGTGAAAGTGGAGCCTCAATTTCAGTTGACTGCCCAGGACTGAAGGGGTCATGCAAAGGAGTTGAGGTTTGGCACCATGAAGAGAGCCTATTGAGAGCCTATTGGTGAAGCCTACTTGCAACAGAAGCCCAGTGTATTGGAGATGCCAGTACCATAGGATGAGCAGATAAACATGAGCTTAGAGTACAACAGAGGGCAGAACTTGCAAAGTGATACCAGTCCTTTCAGGGAGGCCAGAAGATCATGGGTGGATTTTAGACATTGAAACAAAATGTTGTAACATTGAAGTTGCATAGGAGACCTCAAGATGTTCAAGATGCCAGAGCCATGACCTATCTGCTGAGGAAAGCTGCTAACAGGGAGTGGAACTAGCCAAGGTGAAAGAAGGTGCTTACAGTCAACAAAGATAAAAAAGGAATTGGAGATCTGAAGTCAGTTTTTTTTTTTTAAAACATTTTGGTTTATTTTAATTCAGTAATTATTTTGTTTAAAATGATTAATTTAGGACAAATGCTAAATCATAGAAGACATTGGGATAATGGGCCTAAATCAGGAATTTTCCAAATAAACCGAGCTTTATGACACCACTATTTCTTTTTTTTTTTTGATTTTTTTTTATTGTATATATTCTATATTTACAATTCATTTCCCTTTTTCTGGTTCCCCACCCCCAAAGGTCCCACATGTCCTTTTCCCTCCCCCTGCTCCCGCATCCACCCCCTCCCACTTTACTGTTCTTGTACTCTCCCCCAATGATGTTTTGGTCCATTCTAGCACCAGTGTCCACTCCTTTCTTCTTGTGAGACATCACTTGATATGTGATTTGTGTCTTTGGTGTTCCAAGCTTCTAGGCTAATATCCACTTATCAGTGACTGTATACCATGGGTATTCTTTTGAGACTGGGTCACCTCACTTAGTATGACATTCTCCAGCTCCATCCATTTCTCTAAGAATTTCATGAATTCATTGTTTCTAATGGCTGTATAGTACTCCATTGTGTATATATACCACATTTTTTGTATCCATTCCTCTGTTGAGGGACATCTGGGTTCTTTCCAGCTTCTGGCTATTATATATAAAGCTGCTATGAACATAGTGGAGCATGTATCCTTATTGCATGCTGGTGAATCTTCTGGGTATATTCCCAGGAGTGGTATGGCTGGGTCCTCCGGAAGTATCACGCCCAGTTTTCTGAGGAACCGCCATACTGATTTCCAGAGTGGTTGTACCAGCTTGCATTCCCACCAGCAGTGGAGGAGTGTTCCTCTTTCTCCACATCCTCGCCAACACCTGATGTCTTCTGAGTTTTTAATCTTAGCCATTCTGACTGGTGTGAGGTGAAATCTCAGGGTTGTTTTAATTTGCATTTCCCTAATGACTAGTGATGTTGAACATTTTTTAAGGTGTTTCTCAGCCATCCGAATTTCTTCAGGTGAAAAGACTCTGTTTAGCTCTGTACCCCATTTTTGGATAGGGTTATTTGGTTTTCTGGGGTCTAACCTCTTGAGTTCTTTGTATACATTGGAGATTAGCCCTCTGTCGGATGTGGGGTTGGTGAAGATTTTTTCCCAATTTGTTGGTTGTCGATTTATCCTTTTGACAGTGTCTTTTGCCTTACAGAAACTTTGTAGTTTTATGAGGTCCCATTTGTCTATTCTTGCTCTTAGAGCATAGGCAATTGGTGTTCTATTCAGGAATTTTTCCCCTGAACCAATGTCCTCAAGGGTCTTCCCCAGTTTCTTTTCTATTAGTTTTAGTGTGTCTGGTTTTATGTGGAGGTCTTTGATCCACTTGGAGTTGAGCTTAGTGCAAGGAGATAAGAGTGGATCAATTCTCATTCTTCTGCATGTTGACCTCCAGTTGAGCCAGCACCATCTGTTGAAAAGGCTATCTTTTTTCCACTGGATGTTTTCAGCTCCTTTGTCGAAGATCAATTGGCCATAGATGTGTGGGTTCAATTCTGGGTCTTCGATCCTATTCCATTGATCTGCTTCCCTGTCACTGAACCAATACCATGCAGTTTTTAATACCACTGCTCTGTAATATTGCTTGAGGTCCGGGATATTGATTCCCCCAGAAGTTCTTTTGCTGTTGATGATAGTTTTAGCTATCCTGGGTTTTTTGTTATTCCAGATGAATTTGAGAATTGCTCTTTCTAACTCTATGAAGAACTGAGTTGGGATTTTGATGGGGATTGTGTTGAATCTGTATATTGCTTTGGGCAAGATTGCCATTTTGACTATATTAGTCCTGCCAACCCACGAGCATGGAAGATTTTCCCATTTTCTGATGTCTTCTTCAGGTCTCTTCAGAGACCTGAAGTTTTTGTCATATAAATCTTTCACATGTTTGGTTAGCGTCACTCCAAGATACTTTATATCATTTGTGGCTATTGTGAAGGGTGTCATTTCTCTAATTTCTTTCTCGGCCTGCTTATCCTTCACATACAGTAAGGCTACTGATTTGCTTGAGTTGATTTTATAGCCAGCCACTTTGCTGAAGTTGTTTATCAGTTGCAGGAGTTCTCTGGTGGAGTTTTTTGGGTCACTTAAGTATTCTATCATATCATCTGCGAATAGTGATAGTTTGACTTCTTCCTTTCTGCTTTGTATCCCTTTGACTTCCCTCTGTTGTCGAATTGCTCTAGCTAGTACCTCAAGTACTATATTGAAGAGATATGGTGAGAGGGGACATCCTTGTCTAGTCCCTGATTTTAGTGGGATTGCTTCAAGTTTTTCTTCGTTTATCTTGATGTTGGCTACTGGTTTGCTGTAGATTGCTTTTACCACGTTTAGGTATGGGCCTTGAATTCCTGCTCTTTCCAAGACTTTTAGCATGAAAGGATGCAGAATTTTGTCGAATGCTTTTTCAGCATCTAATGAGATGACCATGTGGTTTTTTTCTTTGAGTTTGTTTATGTAGTGGATTACGTTGATGGATTTCCGTATATTGAACCATCCCTGCATCCCTGGGATGAAGCCAACTTGATCATGGTGAATGATCGTTTTGATGTGTTCTTGGATTCGGTTGGCAAGTATTTTGTTTAGTATTTTTGCATCGATATTCATTAGAGAAATTGGCCTGTAGTTCTCTTTCTTAGTTGGATATTTGTGTGGTTTTGGTATCAGGGTAATTGTGGCTTCATAGAATGAGTTGGGTAGTGTTCCTTCTGTTTCTATTTTGTGGAATAGTTTGAAGAATATCGGTATCAGGACTTTTTTGAAGGTCTGATAGAATTTGCACTAAAACCATCTGGTCCTGTGCTTTTTTTGGTTGGAAGACTTTCTATGACCCCCTTCTATTTCTTTGGGGGTTATGGGTCTGTTTAGACGATCTATTTGATCCTGGTTTAATTTTGGGATTTGGTAACTGTCTAGGAAATTGTCCATTTCCTCCAGATTCTCCAGTTGTGTTGAGTATAGGTTTTTGTAGTAGGATCTGATGATTTTTTGAATTTCCTCAGTTTCTGTTGTTATATCTCCCCTTTCATTTTTAATTTTGTTAATTTGAATACTGTCTCTGTGCCCTTTGGTAAGTCTGGCTAGGGGTTTATCTATCTTGTTGATTTTCTCAAAAAACCAGCTCCTGGTTTTGTTGATTCTTTGTATGGTTCTCTTTGTTTCAACTTGATTGATTTCAGCCCTGAGTTTGATGATTTCGTGTCTTTTACTCCTCCTGGGTGAAATTGCTTCTTTTTGTTCCAGAGCTTTCAAGTGCGCCATTAAGTTGCTAGTATATGCTCTCTCCTGTTTCTTTTTGGAGACACTCAGGGCTATGAGTTTTCCTCTAAGCACTGCTTTCATTGTGTCCCATAGATTTGGGTATGTTGTGCCTTCATTTTCATTAAATTCTAAGAAATCTTTGATTTCTTTCTTTATTTCTTCCTGGACTAATGGATCATTGAGTAGAATATTGTTCAGCCTCCACGTGTATGAGGATTTTCTGTTGTTTTTGTTGCTATTGAAGAACACTCTTACTCCATGGTGATCTGATAAGAGGCATGGGATTAGTTCGATCTTTTTATATTTGTTGAGATCTGTCTTGTGTCCAATTATATGGTCGATTTTGGAGAAGGTACCATGAGGGGCTGAGAAAAAGGTATAGTCTTTTGCTTTAGGGTGAAATGTTCTATATATATCTGTTAAATCTAATTGGTCCAAATTTTCGATGTGTTTCTCTGTGTCCCTGTTTAGTTTCTGTTTTCCTGATCGGCCCACCTAACCAGATTCTGTTAGATGTCTCTCCTAACTGTGAATTGCCGGGTGGGTACAGGACCCAGGTGGCATTTGTGTTCCTTTCAAGAACACTCGACCCTGAGCAGGGAGATACAGCGGCCTGTATTTTCAGTGCTTTCATGGTTTTAGGAAATCTTCACTAAGCCCAAACCAGTTTTTCAGGATGATACATAGAGCTGTTGTGGGGTTGGGCAGTGTGATTATCCACAGTACTTGTCACCTGTAGTGGCTGAGGCCCTGCACCTCCCAGAGCCCCTCCCCCTGCAGATGTTCCAGCTGTTGCTCCTGGCTCTCTCCTTCCTGGAAAGTCCTGTGTTCATGGCCTCTGGTAAGTCCTCACTCCCCTCAGTTAGTGCTTTGCTTCAGGAAAGCTGTCCTGACTTTTCCCTGACCCCAGCTGGCTTACTCTTAGGGTCACCTGAGCAGTCGGTGTAAACATCTGGTCCAGGGATGGGGTTTCAAGAAACTGATCTTTGTTCTCTGACTTTTTTCTCGATGCTTTTAGTATCTGTCTCCAGCAGTAAGCCAGTGGGCATTGTGGGGGGTCATCGTACCCCTCCAGGGAGGTGGCCATGGCAGGTCAGCCTGAGGACCTACGATTCCAAGGCAAGCTCCTGGGTGCACATCTGTGGGCTCCATCATCCGCCCTCAGTGGATTCTGACTGCTGCCCACTGCATCCAAAGGTGAGACACACTGGAGGGCATCTGCTGCGTGTGGAATGTAGCTGGGCAGAGCAATGAGACAGAGCTGGTCACTCCAGGGAGATTGGTAGTTACCTGGTTCTCATGGCTTCTACTGGCATCTGGATAGTTCTACAACTAATGTCCTCAAGCTGTCACATGCTCTCTGAACACACACACAGACACACACACACACACACACACACACACACACACACACACATACTTGTATTTCTCCAACACAGCTCACCAAAAGCAAGACCTGCCCAGTGCTCTAGCACCTCCCCCTGGACAGGGAGAAGGAAGGGAAAGGCTTTTCAGTAGCACACAGCCTGGTTGACACACTGCTTCAGGTGCAGAGAGCAAAGTGTAGCCTGGAGTCTCCAGACCATGGCTCTCCAATGCTCCTAGGATGCTGAAAAAGGACTGACTCAGCACTTTCTCTTGCAACGCCCTCTTCCTGGATGTGAGGAGTGGGTCCTCAGTCTCCCGAGAAGATAGGGTGGTCAGGGCTCTGGGGAGGTGGTCAATGCTCCTCTGACTGATGCACAGTCTGGTTCCCCACAACTTGTGCTTGAGACCCTTCCAGTGCCACTGGGACCCCAGGTACCCCTAGGACTGTGTTTTCTGCCTATGACACACTGGAAGCCAGGGCTAGAGAAATGTCATCAGTGGACATTTTGAGCCCAAATACTATGCCCTGCTGTGTTCTGTGTGGCATTGGGTGTCCATGACTGTTGTGGCAGTCAGTGTCTCTTGAAGTATTTCTGTGTGGCTCACAGGGACACTAAGATCTGTAATAGGGAGTCAATATTGTCAGCACCTCTCGGTGACAGAAACCATACATACTAACAGTGTTCTGCTGCCCTTCAGAAGAATGTGTAAGCATATGTTCCCATAGCCTACCTATCGGGTTACACGTGTGTGTGTGTGTGTGTGTGTGTGTGTGTGTGTGTGTGTGTAAATGTGTTTGTAGGGAAAGAAGGGTACATAGGTTGAGTTCAGAGGACAGCTGATGGAGTCAGCTCCTTCCTTTTAACCATGAGGGTCTCAGGGTTGGAGCTCAGGCAGGAGAACCAGCTCTTGTGCCCCACCTCAGCTGCTCTTCCCCCTAACCTCCACTCCTGGGCCAGGTTCTTGCTCTGTAGCCTTGGCTGGCCTGAAATTCATTAGGCTGGCCACTTCAGCCTCAGACTTGTGGCTTCCTTTGTTTGGGGTGAAAAGGTGTGTGCTGCAGGAGTCCCCAAGGGTACCTGGTACTTCTTACCCAGTTTCATTGACCAGCATTGACCAGGAGGCTCACAAAGTTGATCACCCTTGATCAACTCTGGAGGAAGAGGGGAGGAAAGCCCATGCCTCCCGTCCTCTATAGCAGTTGTTCTCAACCAGTGGGGCCCAGTAAGACAATAGGGAAACAGGGATATTTTCATTATAGTTCATAGGAGTAGCAAAAACACAGTAATGAAGTAGCATTGAAAATGGTTTTGTCATTGAGGGTCAGGAGGGGTGGCCACACATGAGGAACTGTATTAAGGAGTGGCAGTATTAGGAAGCTTGAGAACCACTGGTCTTCAAGGTGGCACTGGCTTCCAGAGAAGGAATCCCTGTGCTATTCCTGCTGTAATCTCTCTCTTACCCCTAGGAAGGGGCTTTGTCTCCGCAGTTCTCACTGATGACACTCTAATGGCTATCCCCTGCAAGGAACCTGGAAGTCACTCTCAGAGAATGTGGTTCCAGGTCTGTGGATGCATCTTCTCCAGGATTAGTGTCTACATGCCCATATGGGTCCTCCTCATGCCCTGGAAAGCCTCTGGTGTAGTGCCCTCTGCAGGGGTAGCCTGGATCGAGGACAGTTAGTGCACTTGGGGCTGGGCCTAGCAGATCACACACTTAGAAGGTGGTCCTAAGTGTGATAGCTGGAGTTGCTCCACATCCCACTTCCTTACAATGGGTTCAGGCCCTGTCATTGTGTCTAAAACAAAAAATCAGATGGGTTTTCATCAATGGACGCTGGTGCTTGGGTGTTTTTCCTGCTACAGTGCTGGTTGAAAGAAGACTCTGTGCACAGTAGACCAGCACTCTGCCCTTGAGTTATGCCTGACATCATTGGTTTTTAAATAGCAAAATGCTCTTTAAGAGATAAGATGGTTAAGTGAAAAAGAGAAGGAAATTAAAAGGGAGAAAATCATAATTGAATTCTGGTGTGGTCTGCACAGAGATGTTTCTGCCCAGCAAAGCCAATCTCAGTACTGAGACACTGTGTCCAGATTCCCTTGATAGGTGCTATTATGAATATACAACTGGCTGGTCACCAATGCATTCTTTGTGTACACGAACCTTTCAGGATTCCGTTATTGCCAGAGCCCTTTCTGCAACTTTTTTGGTAAACTCACTTTTGAAAACTAATGACCAAAAGTAGCTCTTGGGACCTGTTCCTATGGACACTCCGCACTGGGAAGAGCTCCTTCCTCACAGGGCAGGTGAGATTGCCCCTGCACTCCAGGTCAAGGACCATGGAGACAGTGGTTTCCCTGAGATCACATGCAGCAGAAGACCAGCTGGGGACTCTGGACCTCTGCCCCTGCTTCCTTCTGGGTCTGAACCCATGAGAAGAGACCAGGACAAGTGTGACCTTGGGCACTCAAGACCAGCAGGTCAATGCAGGGCAACACTCTTCTATGTGAGGTCGAGTTGTCAAGGCAGAATGGCCCAAGCACCTGACCTCTTTACTATCTCCAGATCTTCTTCTCAATCCCAGGGATTCCTGCTTGGTCCCTGACTCCCAGGCCAACTTCCCATCTGCTCAAGGCCCAGCCTGAACTTGCATCAATCCAATGATAGTCAGGGGACCCAGCATGGAGCTTGCGTACCACAGCCCCATCATCAGGGCCCTTGATTACTCCTGCTCCCTCAACTCCAACCTGAGGATGCTGGGAACCAGACAACCTCACACATGTCCAAGTATCACACATTACTGCTCATGTGGACAATGGGGATTTCTCCCTGGATCACCCTGAAGTGGAGAGGAGGACTTTTCTGGTCTTGGGAATGTCCTGTGCCTAACCCAGGGCTAGTTCATCACTCATCCGTGTTCCCCTCATACACAGGCTGGGATGTGTCTGGGGACATTGGAAAATACTTGTCTGTGCCTCTTACCAGCTGTAGCTCAACTATCCCAAGAACTCTGTTCATTTTAGTCTCAAACAGTGGTACCCAAGTGCTGGTACCTCATCCCAGCTCTCCCTCTTGCAACACCAGCCCTGGGCAACCACATCCTTTCCCTAACGGCATCCCTGAGCCCAGAAGTGCGACAGGACCTCTCACTGGCTGGGCTGTGGCTCCTGAGCCAACGGCTACCTGACCCAACTCACACGGTCCCTAGTTCTCTCTGATCCTATCAGTGGATGTGCTCATTCGTGGTGGCCTGGTCCAGCCTCTATCAGGGTGGCAAGGTGGCCTATCTCTAGGTCTTGTTGCCTAAGAGCAACAGCAGGATCACCAATGCGGGGGCTCAGGTGACCTCAAACAGACAAGCCACCCTGGGTTTGCAACGGGCACAGGGAGCAGGACATGGTTTCTCCTGAGGGAGTCCTCTGGTCACTCCTTATGCTGTCGTAGGTTCCTTCAAAAATGTAAAGTGCCAATCCTGACCTTACTTCCTGTTTGTGCCCCATGCAGTTGTCCAGATGGTCCTCCCTTGTCTGAGAGGACCTTTCTCTGCCTCTTTGCCATGTCTTGTCTTGTCTAGTGTTTTTTTGTTGTTGTTGTTGTTTTGTTTTGTTTTGTTTTGTTTTGTTTTGTTTTGTTTTGTAAGTCTCACTATGTAGACCCAGCTATCCTGGAGCTTTCTAATTAGGACAGACCAGCCTCAAACTCTCAGGGATCCACCTGCTTCTGCCTTTTGAGTGCCAGGATTATACATGTGCTGCCACCACACCCAGCTGCTGTCCTGTCTTGATGGTCTATTCACGTTTCACACTAGGTGTTCTTTCTCTCAGGCTGAGTCTCCCGACCACAGTCACTTCTAGTCCAGCCACCGTGCACGAGCCCCAGAGCCAGGAATTTTATGCCCTGATACTAGGCTTACATGGATCCCCCAAGGTCAGGAGACAGCTTTCAGGATTTGTTTTCTCCTAGCCTATGAGTCCCTGGGGATGCACAGGTCTTCAGATGTGACTGCAGCATTCTTACCAACTGTCCCCTCTCCCCTGCCCCTGTGAACACATAGGAGCCATGTATAGCCTCCTAAGTGTCACCACTGGGCAGGGATCTCACTGATGTGCATCTCCGACACACACTGTTCCCGGGATGCAGGTGGGCAGGGATGGAAGCATCTCGGCCCCATGGTGAGTTGGTAAGGAGTAGATAGTTAGGATATGTGCAGCACTTCCTTTCTCCCCAGTGTCGCTGTCCCCTCCCTACCACCTGCACCAGGTACAGGGGCAGAGAGTGGATGATGTCATCTGTGAGCAGGCACCACCCACAGGCACACTGCCACAGGCACCACCCACAAGACCACAAACCCATCCTAGATGACATGTGTGCTCACAGTGAGGGCCTTGGGGCTTGCCATGTGAGTGCAGTTGACTTCCTCCTCCTGTTCCTAATCCCACTTCAGGGCCGGTATCTATGGATGCTCTTCTAGGGTGACTCAGGTGCTCCCCTGGTCTGCAGGGTAGCAGACTCGTGGAACTTGGTAGGAGTGGTGAGCCGGGGCCATGGTTGTGTCCTGAAGGACGTCCCGGTGGGCTACACAGGAGTGCAGTCCTTCCTGCTCTGGATCACACAACCGCTGAACTTCTCCTGAGCTCAGTTGGCCTCTTGGTGGTCGACAGAAGATGAGGCTCCCAGTACCCACTGCTTCAGCCTTTGCCTGGTCTTCTGAACCTGTCCTGTCCTCTGGCCTTCTGGGAGTCTGGACATCCCTAACTCAGCACAGGGAGCAGGGATGACAGCAGCCGGGGAGGGTGCTCTTTGCTTGACAGAAGGTGGAGAGGATTTCTCTACAGGCAGCTGTTGAGGGACTGAGCAGTTTTTGGTTTTTGTTTTTTGTGTTTTTGTTTTCAAGATAGGGTTTCTCTGTGTAGTCATGGCTCTCCTGGAACTCACTCTGTAGACCAGGCTGGCCTTGAACTCAGAAATCCACCTGCCTCTGCCTCCCAAGTGCTGGGATTATAGGCATGCGCCACCATGCCCGGCTCGGGACTGAGGAGCTTTTGCTTTCAGCTGTTCTTAATAAAGGCCTTGTGCACGTGCACTTTCAGGGTCTCATGTGAGTTTTCCATTTCCTTCTCTTTGGAAAAGATGCCCACACGTGTGGTTTCGATGTCCTGGGAGACCTACCTGCCTGTGCTGCTGAACTGGTTTGTCCTCCGTGTCCTTGTCCTGGATGGGCATCCAGATTGTCACTTCTAGGTCTTAATATCTTGGCATCCTAAATGTACCTAGAGTCCAGGTGTGTGGCCATACTGCACACAATGGGTTTGGGGTCAGGGGAGTTCTTCAGCATGGCAGAAGACATCACCAGTGGCAGAATGTGCTTGGGATGACTGACTCACAGAAAGTCCCCGGCCTTCCTTGTCATGTTGCTCTGGGCTAGGACTCTGTAGACTCAGACCATACAGATAAGGTTACCTGTAGAACATGGGGCTGGAAAAGAAGTCCCTGCATCAGTACCACCTGCCAGAGCCCCGCCCTGCCTCTTCCCTTGTGGCTAATACTGTCTGTTGAAGGAATCCCTAGGATTTGCTCCTCCTGCTACAAGTTAATGGACATTTGGGCTGTTTCTAATTCAGTTTTTTTGGAGTAATGTTGCTTTTAACAGTTTGTGTTTTGTGTCAACACATGTTTTCTCTTGGAGGAGCACAACTGTGATTGTGGACTCAAAGAATGTTTGAAGGATAAAAGACTTTCAGATTTGTTCATATCCTGTTGGCTGTGGATAGCACTGCGCTTCAAGTCAGGTCTTGGTGTCTACCAACCCCTCCGTAGCTTCAGGAACTCTAGGCAGGGGTGTGTTGGCGTGCAGAGCTTCTTCCTGGGTTTTCCATGTGACAGATCCCCACCCCATTCTCTTTAGGACAGGATGGCTTCAGACTTGCAGTGATCCTCCTGCTTCAGCCTCCAGAGTGTTAGGCTTAGAAACATTGTCACCATGGCTAGATCTGTGTTCTTCCTTCTACACCCCCACTCCTTTTTCTTTCTTTCTTTCTTTCTTTCTTTCTTTCTTTCTTTCTTTCTTTCTTTCTTTCTTTCTTTCTGTCTTTCTTTCTTTCTGTCTTCTCTCTCTCTCTCTTTTTCTGTCTGTTTTTCTTTCAAACATTCTGTATTTCTGTCTAACTCCCTTCTTTGGCTTTTTTCTTTCTTTCTTTCTTTCTTTCTTTCTCTCTCTCTCTCTCTCTCTCTCTCTCTCTCTCTCTCTCTCTTCTTTCTTCCATCCTCCCTCCCTCCCTCCCACCATCCCTCCCTCTCTCTCCCCCTCTCTGTCTTTCCTTTCACACAGAGCCTCTGGTATCCCAGGTTAGCCTTGAACTCCTGAAAGTCTCACTCTCATCTTCTAAGTGCTATCATTGCCGATGGGCATCACTGTGCCAGGTCTTTAGTTTTATTTTTACTTTTGTTTTGAATAAATGTCTTAACACAATAATCTTAAGGGTGAACTGTTCCTTCTAGCTCCCAGGCCAAAGTACACTCCTCACTGTGGGGAAGGCATGGAGGCAGGGGCAAGAGGCGAGTAGTCATGTAATGGACAAGTCTAGGAACACAGAGCCATGTATGAAAGCAGCTCAGCCCTGTCTTCATTCACAGCATCTCGGAGCCGACCAGGGGATGGAGCCCGGAGAGGCGATGCTTCCTCCCTCCTTAATCACTGTAACATAGGCTGACTCCCCCCTGCAGGCCCAGAGGCCCTTCTCTCAGGTGATTCTGTCAGGATTAAAATCAACATAGAAGGCCTTGGAGTCTGCCTATCATGGTGACAAGACCAGTCCTGGGCCTCGATTTTGCTGTAAATTGGGAGGAGTTAGGAGGGAGGAGGGAAGAGGTAAGGTCTGCTGACAGCGTCTCCATCCTGCTGCATTTGGGAGGGAAGAGCTGTTACCTCCACATGTCTTCACATGAACTCTGAAGCCCAGAATGCAGGGACCAGCTCAGAGGCAGAATATGGCAGAGATAGGATGCTGAAACCTGAGTTGATTTTCCCAGTGTGGGACAGCCTCAGGGTCCCCTCCGGGCAGCCCTCCTGGTTCCTGCAGGGCACACTCTGGAGAACCCTGCCAGCTCAGCACACGGGAAGCTGAGGCAGGATGGTCATGAATTGGTTGTGAGCTTGGGCTCCATAGTGAGACTAGATTAAAAATACAAAAACTAATAAGGAACCACTGGGGGACAGGGGACAGCTGGGACGTGTGTCACGTCAGACGAGACAAGCATGGGGACATGGGTCTTTGGGTATCAAGTTCAGGTAGCAGCATGGCAGTGTGCCAGGCCAGGGTGCATGGGTTCTATGTGACATTCACTCGGTGTCCTTCACAATCTCCATAGGACCACAGCCAGGGCTGCACGGATGGCTCAGTCAGCAAAGCAGGTGTCTTGTAATTATGACGACTTGAATTTGGCTCCCAGGAACCCGTGGGAAAGAATGGGGGCGTCTCTCTGGGAGGGGCTGGAAACCTATTGTAATAGAAACTCCCAGGAATCTGTGGGGTGACCCCAGCTGAGACTTCTGTCAATGTGGGATATGAAGCCTGGCCAGGCCATCTCCTCTGTCCTGTGGAGGGCTCGGGACACAATCCCAGCCACAAAACCTTCAACCTACAATTTGTCTGCCTGCAAGACATGCTGGGGTAAATGTGGTGCAGAAATTGTGGAAGTGGCCAACCGTGGCTGATCCAGCCTGAGAGGGAACCCACTCCTGACATGACCTGGAGGGCCTGGAACAGAGGCTGGAGAGCACAGAGACCTAGGAGAGAACCAAAGAGGCCTGGGAACCCATTTAACAGTCAATGAAATGATTCTCGGGATACTCTGCTGTCCTCAGAGAGCCATGCCTAGCCCAGTCCTCATCAGAGAGGCTTCCCCAGGAGCTGACAGACAGATGCAGAGACCCCATCCAAACAACAGATGGAGCCTGAGGAGTGCTGGGAAGAGGGGGAGGAAGGGTTGAGAAGGGGACAAGGACAAGCCAAGAAAGCCACTGGATCAAACAACCTGGGCTCACAGAGAGTGATGTGCCAGCCAGGGAGCCTGCATGGGCCTGACCTAGGCCCTCTGCATGCATGACACAGTTGTGTAGTTTGGTGTTTTGTGGGACTCACACAGTGGGAAGAGAAGGAGCCATCTCTGACTCTGCCCTTTCCTCCTCTTGGGCTGCCCTGTTTAGCCTGAAGAGGGGAGGAGGTGCCCAGTCTGCAACTGGATGTGCATGGGTGGCCAACACCCAGGGAGGCCTGCTCTTTTCTGAAGGGAAATGGAGGAAGAGTGGAGGCAGGAGGGGGAGGGGAGGGGAGGGGAGAGGGGAGGGGAGAGGGAGGATTAAAGGTGGTCAGGATGTAAAGCAAAGGAAAAAGAAAAACCCTGAGCATGGTGGCACCTTAGTGATCCTGAGGCTGGGCAGGTGGAGACAGAGGACTTCAGGCCTCCTGATGAGCCAGCCCAGGCTATTTGAGCAAGCCCCAGGCAAGTGAGAGGCCTTGTTATATTTATGTACTTTTTAAAGACATCTGTTTTCCACAAATGTGTGCATATAAACACACACACACACACACACACACACACACACACACACACAAACACAAACACACACACACACACACACACACACACACATACACACACACACACACAGGGCAGTGAGAAAGGACAGGCAGTATCAGCAGCAGTGCAGCACGTGTGACTTTTTTGACTACTGAAGGGAGGGGAAGACATACTTCCCCAGGGAGCAGTTTTCTATTGTTTAGACAAATGGAGATCTGTTACCCCAGGATCTCAGCCACGCCTTTAGCAGCAGGTTCCAGTCACAGGACACCTACATGCCCAGGAGCAGTGATGGCCTGAGAAGCCTGAATGGGGACAGGCTGAGGTCCCGGGCTGCAGCTGACTGCAACCCTCACAAGGCATTTCCAACAGCAGGAATGGAGCTGGCCTGACTGTGGCAGTGTCTGTGGGAAGGTGAGCCTCCAGGACAGTCCCCACTGGGCACAGTCATGAGAACTGTTCATCTGACAGGAAAGGACGTCTCTTGTCACCCGAAGGTAGGAAGACGGAGTAGGCCTGGCTGAGGGAAGCCTTGTTTGTGGGAAGTCCTCAGTCCTCCCCACCTCCTTCTCTCTGTATGTATGTACATGTCTGTGTGTCCATGTGAAGGTCAGAGGTCAACCCTAGATGTCATTCCTCACAGCTCTATCTTTCTTATTTTTTTAACTTTGTTTTGTTTTGGTTTTCCCAGCTTTGTTGTTGTGACTCACACTTTTGGTTTTTGTTTTTTTGTTTTTGTTTTTGTTTTTTTTCCGAGACAGGATTTCTCTGTATAGCCCTGGTTGTCCTGGAACTCACTTTGTAGACCAAGCTGGCCTCATACTCAGAAATCCACCTGCCTCTGCCTCCCAAGTGCTGGGATTAAAGGCGTGCGCCACTACCACCTGGCTTGACTCACACTTTTAATCCCAGCACTTGGGAGGCAGGGGCAGAAGGATCTCTATGAGTTCAAGGCCAGCCTGGTCTACAGAGCAAGGACAACAAAAAATAACCAGGACAACCAGGACTACTCAGAGAAACCCTATCTTGAAAAACCAAAAATAAAAACAAACTCGCAAAATGACCCCCCTGCCAAAAGAAAGCAACCCAATAACCAAACGGTGTGTCCTGGTTTCTTCAGGAGCTCACTCATGTCTCTAGGTGCTTGTTTCCAGCTCCCTGGGGCTAGGGCTACGGTCATCTCTCATTACACCTTGTTTTCTCAAATCAGTTCTGGGACCTCACTCCAATCTTCCTGTTTAACTCACTGTGTTATCTACTGAGTCCTAGGTTTATCTTTTGAGTTTATTGTTTATCTGCTTTTTCTGAGTCAGGGTTTCTCCATGGATTCTGGCTATCCTGGAACTCTATAGACCAGGCTGGCATTGAACTCATAGAGATGCCCCTGCCTCTACCTCCTGAGTGCTGGGATTAAAGGCATGTGCCACTACCACCCAGCATCTTTACATTTTAAGATAACATTTATTTGATTATTTTTACTATGAACATGGACTGTGTGTGTGTGTCTCTGTGTAAGGGTAAATGACAAGGACCTTTACCTGCTGAACAATCTCACAGCCCTCCCACGCCCTATATTTATCTCTTAATGTTTTCCTGATATTTCCTGGATCCCAAGGGTGGGGTGTGGCTGCTCCTTACCCAGACAGAATGGCCGTGTGTATTGAGAAGTGATGATGACAGACAGGGTGGGGAGGAGGATCCACCTGACTGTAGGAGGCAAAGCCCACAGCTGTCACCCCACACCCAAGCATCATCACCCCGACTCTCCAGGCACTTCATTTACTCCTGTTGATTTACAGCAAACTCACAGCTGCTTTAATGCACTTTATTGAGCCACAGCAGAGAGTGGCTGCCTGGACAGTGGAGCTAGCTACCTGAGGGGGAGGGACACGGGTGGTCAGGGCTTAGGTAGAGCAGAATTGGAGCTCAGCATGGGGGGCAGAAGAGGAAGGCAGGGATGCCACCCGGGCAGGAAGCAGCATGTTGGGAGCAACAGAGGTCACCCTGGATGTGACTCAGAAGTCCTTGGGGACATAGCAGTGGATCCAGCTCAAGTAAGAGGTGACCCGGGTGTAGACGCCAGGCCTGTTGCGTCGTCCACAGCCGTCGCCCCAGCTCACCACACCTGCCAGCACCCAGGTGTCTTTTTCCTTGCAGACCAGAGGTCCTCCAGAGTCGCCCTAGAGAGGACAGGGGTCAGTGCTCTGGTAAAGACTGGGTGGGGGTGGCAGGGTGAGGGGACAGGAGCTCACCTGACAGGAGTCACGTCCTTCTATCCCAGCACACAGCATGTCCTTGTGGATAATGCGGACATGGTCACCTGTGCTGGCACCTTTGTGATACCTCCTATCACACTCGTCGTTTCCTACAATGGGAACTTTTACCTCCATCAAAGGAAATGGATACGGCAGCTTTTCTGTGGGTGAAAGAAAGAGCATCCTGTGGCAGGGTCGCAGGTGCCAGGCTGGGAGGTGCTCAGCTATCCCTGTACTCTGAGGGTAGTTCTGCTCACAAGTCCCTCTTTGAGTCAGGCCCACTTCATTCAGCTCTGCCAACCTGGCTTCTCCCTCCAGGCTGGACCTGGATTTCTGACCTTATTCAGAGAAGGACAGTCCTGAGGGTCTTTAGTGAGATGTCTGGACAGTGGTAGGCAGGTCAGCATGGCTGGCTCTGGCCTACGCTGGGTAGAGGATCCCAGTGGGGCCCTGGTCTTGGACACTATTCTCACGCCCCACCTCTGTGTATGAGGAGATTGGTTCCACCCTGTTGTCCACAGCCGGGGCCTGCCTGCTCATGGGCCTGTCCCTGAAGCTCTACTCTTAGTTGTTAAAAGAAAGTAAGCAAGACCACTAGGGAGAAGAAAAATTGGTACAGAAGGCTCCCAAGGGAGCTGTCCAGCCCCACAGGATACCTGTGGCCTGGCCAAGCCCATGAAATGCAAGTCTCAGACATGGCCTGTGAAATGCCAGTCCCTTAAGTTGTAACTAGTTTGTATGTGCTTGTTTGTGTGTGTGAATGTGTGTGTGTGTGTGTGTGTGTGTGTGTGTGTGTGTGTGTGTAAAACATTGTTGGTAAGTGTGGTCTCAGTCTTCCTCAATCAAATCCCTGAAATACCAGCAGACTGTGGCCCCTTCAGACATGAAGCATCTGAGATTCGGGGACCAAATGACATATCCTAGCTATGCTGGGGTATCCTGGCTTGTGGAACCTGAGAGCCCCGTTGTTCTGATGCTTTCTACTTCCTAGGTCTTCAGATTTCCTTCCTATAAGATGGAGGGAAGCCCTGTGCTGAGGATGGGGTGTGACCACGCCCTCTCCAGTCTCACCTCAGTTGTCTCTACCACATACCGTTTTCTCCAATTCTGCCCCATCCTGTCACCCAGCATGATGTGTCTGAGGTGAAGTTCATGGAGGCAGGAGGCAGGGAGACAGGGCTGACACTGCTGGAAATATTCACAGGGTGTGTGAGTTCCAGCAGGGCAATGTCTGCCCCATTCTCAGCAATGTAGAAGTCCGGGTGTGTGATGATCTGCCTCAGAGTCAGTAGGTTGTCTTTAGAGAGGAATTTGTTTTGGAGTTGTACTCTGACCATGTTGGGGTCAATGATATTCCTAAAAAGAAGAGATATTCATTAGGTAAGTCCTTGTTATTGCAGAAAACCAGAGATGGTGTGTGATGATCCCATCCTATCCCACTCTCCTCCCCAGTCCTTGTCCCACCCTGCCAGGCCCAGAGAGACTCACGGTCCCACACAGTGTGCCGCCGTGAGCACCCACTGTGGGTGGATGAGGGAGCCGCCACAGCTATGATTCCATTTTGTGTGTTGTTTACGCAGGCTCACCTGCCAGGGCCACCTGTTTTCAGGTGCCTTCTGTCCCCCCACAATGCCCTCTCGTGACTGAGCTGGACCTGGGAACAAGACAGGGCTAATCTTAGTACCCTGGCCTGTGAGCTATGAGGGTCAGGGAGAGGACCAGGGAGAGCTCAGGGGAGAACTCACCAGGGGCTGCATGCACCAGACTGCACAGGAGGGGCAGTGTCAGCAGCAGCAGCTTCAGCATTTGGAAACAGTGAGGAGTGGTGCGGGCCCAGTTGGAGGTGAGGGCTGGGCTAGGCCTATCAGGGTGCGGGGTGCAGAATAAGCCAGGAACTTGGGAGCAGGAAGGTAGGCCCATTCCAGGAGCTTGAGGTGTCTTGTGGCTTGGCCACTCCACTTCAGGGTCTGGGAGAGATCACTGTAGCTGTCTTTGATCTTCTCTACCCTGCCTCATGTTCCCTCTCCATTTATCCTTCCAGATCAGGGTGGGGTGGGATGAGGGCATGCCCCTGTCCAATCCAAGCCTGGAGGAAATGGGTGACTCACACTCAGGGCCCAAGCGTCTGGGTCACGAAGGGGCTCTGTCACCCCTCCGTTATGTTAGAAACAGATCTGTGATAAACCCTGTCCTGTGGCCTCGGGGCCCTGTCAGCTGGCAGGGAGCTTCTGCTTATTTTATCTGTGTGCTCCAGAGCAGAGGCAACATAAGGAAAGGGGGATGGCAGAGAGGCCCCCAGCGTCCCCCAGGCACTTGCCACCCTGCCCTCTTCCTGACTGACCACTCTCTCCTCTAACCACTCTACTCTGGGACTCTTCTTGACCTACTGATCATAGCTCCTCTGCCCTCAGGTCTCCTGGGAATAGAAGCCCGTGTTCATGACCAGAAATCTCTGTGATGTTTGCTTGGGGAAGCTGTGGCTTCTGTTCCTCGCTCTCTCCTGTCTGGGGAGTCCAATGCCTCTGACTCCTGATGAGTTACTTCTAACTGGGATCCCTCACGTGGTCCCAGGCTCAGGGTCCTGTTCCAAAACCTACAGGGTTATGTCAGACTGTCGATTTGCCAGAAATCTCACTGATGCTGGAGGTCTGATGACCCTAGTTGCTTCCACAGACATTGGATCAGGACAGGAATTGGTAGGCACTGTCACGGACTGCCCTGTGTCTGTCTGGTGTTTCCCATGGCAGGTCAGCCTGAGATTATACAACAGGAACCACAACAGATGGGAACACATCTGTGGGTTCCCTCATATACCCTCAGTGGGTGCTAACTGCTGCCCACTGTGTAAAGCCCTGCGTGGGGTCACCCATTCCCTTGGTCGAGAGCAGATGGCTGTCAGGCAGTGGGTGGTACTTGGTGAGTTACTTGCCTTCCTGCTGGAGGCAGGACTTCTGACACCCTCCTGATCCCCACATCTGTTCTGACTGATCCCTGTGTGTCTGCTGGTAATGATTCTCCCTACTCTTCAGCCCCTCTGAGGGGTTCATTGTCCTGTCTCCCAGGACAAAGATGGAGGCCTGTGACTTTAGAGTCCAAGTTGGACAGCTGAGGCTCTATGAAAACGGTCAGCTGGTGAAGGTGGCCAAGATCATCTGCCACCCCAAGTTCAGTGAGAAGCTGTCTGCCCGTGGGGGTGCAGACATCGCTCTGCTGAAACTGGACACCCCAGTTGTGCTGTCTGAGCATGTCCACCCTGTTTCCCTCCCTGCTGCCTCCCAGAGGGTCTCCTCAAAGAAGACCTGCTAGGTGGCTGGCTGGGGTGTAATCGAGAAGCACAGTGCGTACTGGGAAGACCTCGTGTCCTTTGTCAGAACTGGTGGGAAGAAGCAGAAGCCTCCACCTTTGGTGTTCATTGGCTTTTCTCCACAGGGCCATTGCCTCTGCCCTACCTGCGGGAAGTGGAGGTCCCCATTGTGGACAATCGTGACTGTGAGCAGAAGTACCAAACCAATTCTTCCTCGGACAACACTGCCAGGATCATCAAAGATGGAATGCTTTGTGCTGGAATGGAGGGTCGTGACTCCTGCCAGGTAACAGCCTGAGCCGTCCTCTCTCCTCTGTCCCTTCCTTGCCCAGGATACGGGCACCTACTTGACTTAGCCTTGTAGGAGTGCTGATTCCTGCCTTTGTCCACAGTCTGACTCCGGGGACCTCTTGGTATGCAGGTTGAACTGCTCCTGGGTCCAGGTGGGTGTGATCAGCTGGGGCATAGGCTGTGGCCTTCCTGCCTTCCCTGGTATATACACCCCAGTGATGAGCTACATGTCCTGGATCCACTCCTAGGTCCCCAAGTTCCTGGAACCTTCCATGTGGCCAGATGGGATTCCTACAACAGAGGGGACGCCAGCCACTCATGTTCATCTGTTCGCTCCTCCTTCCTGTCCAGCCTCACTTTCCTAAACCTCCCCATCCCATGGTAGTGAAACTAACTTGTGTTCCTGGTCTGGAGTCTCTGGAGTCCCTTAACTCTGCGAGGGAGGGGCTACAAACACATCTCAGAAGTAGCTGGGCAGCCCATATCCCCTCCTTACCATGTTTCTCATTCAATGATGGATTGTCTAATTGATGTCTGGATATTGAATCCAGCGGTTGGCACTAAGGGTGGGGCCGAGCTGGTCCATTGAGGCCTCCCCCATTAGTGTCTCTGAGCCCTTAGTGGTGTGACGGGGTGGTACTCTTAGTCACTAAGTCAGTCCACACTATTTTGTGGTGTCCAGGTCTCCCAACATTGCCTGCCTGCTCAGTCTCCAGGAATAATAGGCAGGGGTCAGACTCTTCAATACTTCAGCCTTTGAATACTGATGTCAAAATGCTCCTTTCTAAGCCCACACGGCCATTCAAATACTAAATGATAGTTTTTCCCTTCCCCTATTTTCCTTCTTTCTTCCTCTCTTGCATGTTTGCTGTGCTTGCATGAACATGTATGTATGTTCACAAGTGTGTGCATGTATGTTGTGTGTGTGCATGTGTGTGTTGTGTGTGTGCATGTGTTTGTATGTAGAAGCCGGAGGCAGACATTATGTCCCCTTCTCTATTACTTTCTACTGTATTTACTAAGGCAGGTCCTGACTGAACCCAGAGCTGCCCCTTCAGCTCGCTTAGCTGGCCCGCTTGCCCCAGGAGTCCCCCATCTCTCTCTAGTGGGGACTTCAGTTGGACTGCCACATCCCTGGGTTTTCCTGTGGCCTCTGGGGATCTCAAGTCCAGTCCTTCTGCCTGCACAGAGCTTCATCCTCTGAGCCACCTCCCCAGCCCACTTTGTTGTGTTTAGGTTTTTAAAAAAATTATTTATTTATTTTATGTATATGAATACATTGTAGCTGGCTTCAGACTCACCAGAAGAGGGCATCCGATCCCATTATAGAAGGTCCATGTGGTTTCCGGGACTCGAACTCACCATCTCTGGAAGAGCATCCAGTGTTCTTAACTGCTGTACCATCATCTTTCCAGCCCACCCATGTTTGTTTTTTGACAGAGGGTCATATACAGCTCAGACTGGCCTGGAACTTATCAAACAGCACAGGATCACCTTGAACTTCTGACCTTCCTGTTTCCACTCCCAAGTGCTGGAATTACAGATGTTATAGATATGCAGACCACACCCCATTATGTGACACCACCCAGGGCTTAGTGAACCCTAGGCAAGAGCTCTACCAACTGAGATACAGCTACGGCCCTCAAGTGCATATATCTACCCATGATGCTTTGAAACCTTCTGCATGGACCTTGAGGCCCTTATGCCTCCCCACATCTCATCCCAGCTGGATGTCATGGGAGGAGCCACATTCTATAGGGGCCCAGAAATGTGTCGGCCATCCAATACCTTTCTTGGAAAAGTGTGCTCTCTTTTCATTGATGGTGGCTTTGCCTTGAGACATGACATTCTTATCTCTAGCTCAGAAATCTTAGGAGGTGATTATAAAAGGGCCCCCAGAGAGCTGACTTGTCCATCTGACATGTAGGGATACAATGGGAAGGTGCACCGGTGATCCAGTAGGTGGGTCACCCTCAAAATCTACCTGAGGACGCCTAGCTTCAGATAAACAGATCGAAAGACCTGGTGTGCACAAGCCACCATATGCACAGCGCTGGGTGGTAGGCTGTCAGGGAATGAAGCAGGAAGTCTCTGAGCTACACTGTGAATCAGAGAGTCATCTGGAATCCTGGCATGGCTGGGGACCAAATAGGAAGCAGTTCTCTGTTAGGTGAGTAAGTGAAGCTGGCCATGAGGGACCATACTGTCTGATCCCTGAGGAGGAAGTCCACAGTGTGGGCTGCTGTCTGCTATGGGGCTGGGGAGGGGTGTTGGGTCAGGGGTAGCTTGCACTCCAGGCGTGGGTCGAGACCCACACAACTATACTCTGTGTTTTGTTTTTGAGGCAGGGTCTCCCACCATAGCCCAGGCTATCCTTGAACTCGAAGCAATCCTCAGGCCTTAGCCTCCAAGTATAAGTGTTAGGATTGCAGGTATGTAGTGTCATCACAGGCCGGACTATACTCTTTAAGTGGGCAAATCGTATGGTATAGAAATCACATTTTATCAAAGCTGTTAGAAATAGTAAACTGAAAACAATTATTATTTTTTTGAGACAGAATCTAACTATGTAGCTCTGTCTGGCTTGGAACTCACTATGTAGACAAGGCTGGTCTTGTCTACAAGACCACAAGATTCACAGAGTTCTGCTTAAGTGCTCGGATTAAAGGAGTTCAACACCACTCCTAACAATCAGCCCTTTATAATTTAGATGGGAGTGTGTGTGTTTGTGTGTATGTGTGTGTGTGTGTGTGTGTTTGTGTCTGTGTGTCTGTGTGTCTGTGTGTGTGTTTGTGTTTGTGTGTGTATCTCTCTGTGTCTGTGTGAGTGTGTTTGTTTGTGTGAGTGTATTTCTGTGTGTGTGTCTGTTTGTGTGTATCTGAGTGCACACCAGCATATGGAGGTCAGAGGACAAACACAGCTGTTGTTCCTTAGGTGCTGCCGACCCTATGTTCTGAGATAGGGTTTCTCACTGGCCTGGAATTCACTGATTCAGTTAGCCTGGCTGTCCAGCAGGCCTTAGGGATCTTTCTGTCTCCATCCCCAACCAGGAATACAACCATCTGACTTGGTTCCTCATGCTTTCAAGGCAGACACTTTATCACCTGAGCTATCCCAAACCCACGCCCTCCACTCTTCTGGTTGATAAAGTCTACCACCAAGTGTGATGAAAGTCTTGGTAGGCTTGTGGGATCTTACCAACCCACAGTAAACGTGCTGTCTGAGGGTGGATGTGAAGGGCAGATGAGAGCAGCTGCCTCCACTTCTGCAGCATGAGTGTCTGGACGGCAGGATAGAGCTATGCTGGAGATAATCCTTCTCTATGTCCCCAGATGTTGCAGTGGAATTGTGGGATAGTTGGGTGATTTAGGGACAACCAGCCAGCCACACCTCTCTTCTTCTTAGGATCTATGCCTCCTCCCTACCGCCTGCAGCAGTTGCAGGTAAAGATAGTGGACAATGCCCTTTGTGAGGAGCTGTACCACAATGCCTCCAAGCGCCGTGATCGTGGCCAGAGACTGATCCTACAGGACATGCTATGTGCAGGCATCCATGGCGAGGACTCCTGCTACGTGAGTCCCATTTACCTCCTCCTCTCTGTGCCCATTCCCAGGTCAGGGCTAGCAGCCATCAGAGCTTCCTTTCCCTTCCAGGGTGACTCAGGTGGCCCCCTGGTCTGCAATGTGACAGGCTCCTGGACCCTGGTGGGAGTGGTGAGCTGGGGGTACGGCTGTTCCCAGAGGGACATCCCTGGGGTCTATGCACGCGTGCAGACCTTCCTGCCCTGGATCACACAGCAGATGCAGAGGTTCTCCTGAGCCCCATGGCGGTCAGCTGAAGATGGGTCGGCTTTGGTCAGGATTCCAGAGTGGACAGTCAGGGTTTAGGCTCTGAACCACGCATTAGCTACTGAAGGTCCTGGCTGTTTCCTGGCTTCCTAAATAAATATGTGTTGCACATTCAAGTTCAAGTTGCTTTCTGTGAATACAAATCCATTTATCTCCACTGGAAACACCTGTGGATGCTGTTTCAATGGTTTTATAAATGAGGACATCAAGGTTTGAACTCACCCACGGTGGGACTCAGGGCGCTATCACTTTGTCCTGTCTCTGATCCCCAGACACCGTGAATAGTTAACAGGCTGATTCACATCCCCCACGCACCTTGCATCCCTGGAAACTGGATGTGGTGACATTGTGGTAGGAAGGGAACAATCCCAGGTTTCCATCCTTGGGACAATGATACTCTGACCTTAATCAATGTCCCCATGGGGCCACAGGCCTGCTGCATTGGGATGTTCTTCCTGTAACTTATTTAGTTTTCCCAAGACCCAGTAAACTCAAATACCCAGTGTGGCTCAGGTTACCTGCATGGCTGGGCTGTTGCCTTGAACTGCGCACAGGGGCAGCTGTTTAATGCACAGGGTGGGGGTGAGGGCCGATGGCTACACAGCCTCCCACACAGCAGTTCTGACCCTGGGTGCATGGCAGGGAGGGGCTGATTAACCCTTCACTGTGAGCAGCAGGAAAAGGATGTTTCCTCCTCGGAATCAAACAGGACAGTGCTCTCTTCTGGAGGCTTTACTCAGGAGCTGAAAGTCCACAGAGGCGATAGGTGCACAGGGCAGGGATTAGCACTGGCCTTCGTGGCATGTCGATGACGGGAGATGCCTGATTAGTGCTAACCTCAGAGCAGATTCATCTCAAGAAGCTAGGGGGCAGGGTTCGAGAGGGGATGGAAAAGGCTCTGGCGGGGACTCTGCTGAGTCTGGAGGGGGGGTGAGGATTGCAGGTTAGAGCTTAGGGCCTGTGGAGCAGGTTCAGTCTCTTGTTCTTCTTAAGGCAAGCAGGTGCCTTTAGTATGATTTCTTTCCCTTTCTTACCTGTAGCTGGGCAGAGCAATGAGACAGAGGTGTTCACTCCAGGGAGACTGGCAGTTACCTGGTTCTCATGGCTTCCACCGGCATCTGGATAGTACTACAACTAGTGTCCTCAAGCTGTCACATGCTCTGTGAACACACATACACACACACACACACACACACACACACACACACACACTTGTATTTCTCCAACACAGCTCACCAAAAGCAAGACCTGCCCAGTGCTCTAGCACCTTCCCCAGGCAGGGAGGGGGAAGGGAAAGGCTCTTCAGTAGCACACAACCTGGTTGACACTGCTTCAGGTGCAGAGAGCAAAGTGTAGCCTGGAGTCTCCGGACCCTGGCTCTCCAATCCTCCTAGGATGCTGGAAAAGGACTGACTCAGCACTTTCTCTTGCAACGCCCCCTTCCTGAATGTGAGGAGTGGGCCCTCAAGCTGCCTAGAAGATAGGATGGTCAGGGCTCTGGGTCAGCCGTCACTGCTCCTCTGACTGATGCACAGTCTGGTTCCCCACAACCTGTGCTCGAGACCCTTACAATGCCAATGGGACCCCAGGTACCCCAAGGACTGTCTTTTCTGCCTGTGTCACACCTGAAGCCAGGGCTAAAGAAATGTGATCAGTGGATTTTTTGAGCCCAAAATCTGCAACCAGCTGTGCTCTGTGTGCCATGGTGTGCCCGTGCCTGTTGTCACCGTCAGTGTCTCTTGAAGTATTCCTGTGCGGATGCACTGGGACACTAAGATGTGGAACAGCAATCCTTGTCAGCACTTCTAGGTGCCAGAGAGCATACTAAAGGTGTTCTGCTGCCCATCAGAGAACATGTAAGCATGTGTGCCCATAGCCTTCCTATCAGGGTACAGAAATATTCCTCAGTCTTTGTCCCAAAGCTAGTGGTCTCAAGTGTGTGCATGTGTGTGTGCATGTGTTTGTTATGTACGGGAAAGAACGGTACATAGGTTGAGGTCAGAGGAATACTTATAGGAGTCAACTCTTTCCTTTCAACCACACGGGTCTCAGGGATGGAGCTCAGGTTGTCAAGCTTAGGTTTTTGCCTCAACTGCCTTTTCCCCCAACCCCTGAGCCAGGATCTTGCTCTGTAGCCTTGGCTGGCCTAAAATTCATTAGCAAGGACACACAGACCTCAAATAAGTGGCTTCCTAAGAGCTGGGGAAAAGTTGCATGCAGCAGGAGTCCCCACGGCACCTGGTACTTCTTATCCAGTTTCATTGAGCAGCATAGGCCAGGAGGCTCAGAAAGTTGATGACCCTTGATCAACTCTGGAGGAGGAAGGGAGGAAACCCCATCCCCCAACCCCCATCCTCTATAGCAGCTGTTCTCAACCACTGGGGTCCAGGAAGACAATAGGAAACAGGAATATTTTCATTACAGTTCATAGGAGTAGCAAATGGCAGTTATGAAGTAGCAATGAAAATAGTTTTATCATCGAGGGTCAGGAGGGATCTCCACACATGAGGAGCTGTATTAAGGGGTGGCAGTATTAGGAAGCTTGAGAACCACTGGTCTTCAAGATGGCACTGGCACCCAGAGAAGGAATCCCTGTGCTATTCCTGCTCTAACCTCCCTCTTACCCCTAGGAAGGGGCTTTCTCTCCACAGTTCTTACTGATGACACTCTAGTGGCTTTCCCCTGCAAGGGCCCTGGCAGTCACTCTCAGAGAATGTGGTTCCAGGTCTGTGGATGCATCTTCTCCAGGCTTAGTGTCTACATGCCCCTAAGGGTCCTCCTCATGCCCTGGAAAGCCCCTGGTGTAGTGCCCTCTGCAGGGATAGCCTGGATCGAGGACAGTTAGTGCACTTGGGGCCGGGCCTAGCAGGGCACACACTTAGAAGTTGGTTGTAAGTGTGATAGCTGGAGTTGTTCCACATCCCACTTCCTCACAATGGGTTCAGGCCCTGTCATTGTGTCTAAAACAAAAGAATCAGATGGGTTTTCATCAATGGACACTGGTGCTTGGGTGTTTTTCCTGCTACAGTGCGGGTTGAAAGAAGACTCTGTGCACAGTAGACCAGCACTCTGCCCTTGAGTTATGCCCCCAGGCTGACATCATTGCTTTTTAAATAGCAAAATGCTCTTTAAGAGATAAGATGATTAAGTGTAAAAGACCAGAAAATTAAATGGAGATAATCATAATTGAATGCTGGAGTGGTCTGCACAGAGATTTTTCAGCCCAGCCTGGCCATTCTCAGGACTGAGACACTGTGTCTAGATTCCCTTGATAGGTGCTAGTACGAATATACAACTGGCTGGTCACCAATGCATTCTTTGTGTACATGAACCTCAGGATTCCGTTATTGCCAGAGCCCTTTTGGAACTTTTTTGATAAACTCACTTGAAAACTAATGACCAAAAGTAGCTCTTGGGACCTTTTCCTATGGACACTCCACACTGGGACCAGCTCCTTCCTCACAGGGCAGGGGAGATTGCCCCTGCACTCCAGGTCAAGGACCATGGAGACAGTGGTTTCCCTAAGGTCACACGCAGCAGAAGACCGGCTGGGGACTCTGGACCTCTCCCCATGCTTACTTCTGGGTCTGAACCCATGAGACCAGACCAGGACAAGTGTGACCCCGGGCACTCAACATCAGCAGGTCAATGCAGGGCGACACTCTTCTATGTGAGGTCGATTTGTCAAGGCAGAATGGCCCCAGCACCTGACCTCTTTACTATCTCCACATCTTCTTCTCAATCCCAGGGATTCCTGCTTGGTCCCTGACTCCCAGGCTGACTTCCCATCTGCTCAAGGTCCAGCCTGAACTTGCATCAATCCAATGATAGTCAGGGGACCCAGCATGGAGCTTGCACACCACAGCCCCATCATCAGGGCCCTTGATTATCCCTGCTCCCTCAACTCCAACCTGAGGATGCTGGGATCCAGACAGCCTCACATGTGACCAAGCATCACACATGACTGCTCATGTGGACAATGGGGATTTCTCACTGGACCACCCAGAACTGGAGAGGAGGACTTTTCTGGTCTTGGGAAACTAGTTTGCCTAACCCAGGACTAGGTCATCACTAATGCGTGTTCCCCTCATACACAGATTGGGATGTGTCTGGGGACACTGGAAAATACTTGTCTGTGCCTCTTACCAGCTGTAGCTCAAGTGTCCCAAGAACTCTGTTCATTTTAGTCTCAAACAGTGGTACCCAAGTGCTGCTACCTCATCCCAGCTCTCCCTCTGCAACACCAGCCCTGGGCAACCACATCCTTTCCCCAACGGCATCCCTGAGCCCAGAAGTACAACAGGACCTCTACTGGCTGGGCTGTGGCTACTGGGCCAACGGCTACCTGACCCAACTCACATGGTCCCTAGTTCTCTCTGATCCTATCACTGGATGTGCTCATTCGTGGTGGCCTGGTCCAGCCTCTATCAGGGTGGTCAGGTGTCCTATCTCTAGGTCTTGTTGCCTAAGAGGAACAGCAGGATCACCAATGCGGGGGCTCAGGTGACCTCAAACAGACAAGACACCCTGGGCTTGCAACGGGCACAGGGAGCAGGAAATGGTTTCTCCTGAAGGAGCCCTCTGGTCACTTATGCTGTCATAGGTTCCTTCAAAAATGTAAAGTGCCAATCCTGACCTTACTTCCTGTTTGTGCCCCATGCAGTTGTCCAGATGGGCCTCCCTTGTCTGAGAGGACATTTCTCTGCCTCTTTGCCATGTCTGGTCTTGTCTAGTGGTTTTTTTGTTTGTTTGTTTGTTTGTTTTGTTTTGTTTGTTTGTTTTTTGTTTGTTTGTTTGTTTTTTGTTAAGTCTCACTATGTAGCCCCAGCTAGCCTGGAGCTTTCTATTTAGGACAGACTAGCCTCACACTCTCAGAGATCCACCTGCTTCTGCCTTTTGAGTGCCAGGATGTAACATGTGCTGCCACCACACCCAGCTGCTGTCCTGTCTTGATGGTCTATTCACGTTTCACACTAGGTGTTCTTTCTCTCAGGCTGAGTCTCCCGACCTCAGTCCTTCTAGTCTAGCCACCGTGTTGAGCCCCAGAGCCAGGAATTTTATGCCCTGATACTAGGCTTACATGGATCCCCCAAGGTCAGGAGACAGCTTTCAGGATTTGTTTTCTCCTCTCCTAAGAGCCCCTGGGGATGCACAGGTCTTCAGACGTGACTGCAGCATTCTTACCAACTGACCCATCTCCCCCGCCCCTGTGAGCACATAGGAGCCATGTGTAGCCTCCTAAGTGTCACCGCTAGGCAAGGATCTCACTGATGTGCTTCTCCAACACACACTGTTCCCGGGATGGAGGTGAGCAGGGATTGAAGCATCTCAGCCCCAGGGGGAGTTTTAGGGAGTAGACAGTTAGGATCAGTGCATCACCAACCCTTCCTTTCTCCCTGGCATCACTGTCCCCTCCCAACCACCTGCAGCAGGTTCAGGGGCAGAGAGTTGATCATGTCATCTGTGAGCAGCCATACCACACTGCCACAGGCACCACCCACAAGACCGCAAACCCATACTAGACGTGCGTGTGCTCGCCGTGAGAGCTGTGGGGCCCGCCATGTGAGTGCAGCTGACTTCCTCCTTCATATTCCTAATCCCACTTCAAGGCCAGTATCCACGGATGCTCTTCTAGGGTGACTCAGGTGGGCCCTGGTCTAAAGGGCAGCAGGCTCGTGGAACTTGGTAGGAGTGGTGAGCTGGAACTATGGTTCTTCCCTAAAGGACGTCCCAGGGGTCTACACAGAAGTGCAGTCTTTCTCGCTCTGGATCACAAGGCAGAAGTTCTGAGCCCAGCTGGCCTGTGCTTGTCCTCAGAAGATGAGTACTCACTGCTTCACCCATTGCCTATCCTTTCAAATGTGTCCTGTCCTCTGGCCTTCTGGGAGTCTGGACATCCCTGACCCAGCACAGGAAGCAGGGATGACAACAGCCGGAGTGGGTTCTCTTGACTTGACGGAAGGTGGAGAGGAATGGAGACTTTCTATACACGCAGCTCTTGAGGGACTGAGCAACTTTTGCTTTCAGCTGTTCTTAATAAAGGTCTTGTGCACATGCATGTTCAGGAACTTGTGTGAGTTTTCTATTTCCTTCTTTTTGTACAAGATGCCCACGGCTGTGCTTTAGCACGTCCTGCGAGAATTGCCTGCCTGTGTTGCTAAGTGTGTGTGTGCTCAGTGTCCTTGTCCTGGGTGGGTGTCCAGATCGTCACCACTGGGTCCTAGTATCTTGACATCCCGAATGTACCTGGAGTCCACGTGTGGCCATACTGTACACAATGGGTTTGGAGTCAGGGGAGATCTTCAGCATGACAAAAGACATACAGGGCATTTCTAGGTCTGGACCAGAAGGCTGTGGAATCTGTTTATCATGGTGACAAGAGCAGGCCTGGGCCTCATGTTTGTTGTAAATTGGGAGGAAGAAGAAGGAATGATGGAGGAGTGAAGGGGGAAGAGGGAGGACAGAGGAGGGAGGAGGGAGGAGGGAGGAGGTAAGGTCTGCCGACAGAATCTCCATCCTGCTGCATTTGGCCGGGAAGAGCCACATGCATGGCTCCACGTGTCTTCACATGAACTCTGAAGCCCAGAATGCAGGGACCAGCTCAGAGGCAGAATACAGCAGAGATAGGACACTGTCCTCACTGAAACCTGAGTTCATTTTCCCAGTGTGGGAAGGCCTCTGGCTCCCCTCCAGGCAGCCCTCATGGTTCCTGTAGGACACACTCTTTCCCATCTGGGAGTCCAGCCTCAAGTTCCTCAGAAAGCCCGGGTGAGCATAGGCATCTGTGACAACACACCTTCCTCGGTGTCCCTGTTCCCACATCCAACACTGGGTCTTCTGACTCCACCTCAGGTCAGAGGGTCCAAGTCTCTGTCTCCCTAGCAGGATTTCCTGTCATGGCTGGGGCCTAGTGGCCAGAGTGCAGAGTGCAGAACCGTTCTCAGTTCCAATTCTCAGGGCAGGTGGGAGGGTTCCATTGACACCCTCCAGATGAGGTGTTGGGGAACTGAGTCTGGGGAGACTTGTTCAGTCCTCCTAGAGTATGTGACATCATGTGCCATGATGTGGCTATTCCAGGCCTGCCTGTCCCACAGCCGAAGCTCAAGACTGCACAGCAGGTGCAGGAGGGACGACCCTGAAGTTAAGAGCAAGAACTGCTTATGTAGAGAACCCAGGGTGGGTGGTGACCACCTGTTACTCCAGCTCCAGGGCGTCTATCGCCCTCTTCTGGCCACCATGAGTACCTGCACTCATGTGCGCAGGTGGCTCTCCCCACATTATTAAAAATTAAATTCATCTTTAAAAAAAGAATGGACACTAAGTGTTTTACCTAGTGAGGTATGAGTCACAACACGATGTGAGTCTGGGCCTACCTCCCTCAGATGCATGTCTATGAAGGGACTATTTTTGAGGTAGGAACTGTCAGCTCATCCTAGCATAGAAAGACCAGAGTGAGGGAGTCATGTGTCCCCACGGTCCATCCCACCTGGTCCAGGACCCTCATACCTCCTAGCTTGAGGGGTGTCCTTCATGGGCAGATCCTCTGAATCCCAAATACTGGAGCCACCACAGGTCCCTGTAGGAGGAGCTGTTGCCTCTGGTCTGAGGGACCTGGTGTCCCTTTGTCACCTAGTCCCCTGCATACCTCTGGACACCCTGGATCCCAGGTCTGCTGGTCAGGAAGAAATTCCACCTGTGCATCCCTGTGTCCTCTCATCGACCAATGACATGTGTGGCCTTTGTCTAGAGGGAGGTCACAGTCTGGTCATGGTGACCCTTTTCCCAACTTCTGGGGTCCAGTATCCCAGGGTCATTGCTGTGAACCACAGTGGCGATTCCATCTAAGGGCCTGGTCTTCCTGTCTCTGGGACTCTGTCCAAGAGTGGGGCTGGGGCTGGCCCCTCCTCTGGGCTGCTGACTTGCCTCAGGCTGCCCTTTGGACCCAAACAGGAGGGTTGAGCTGAGCATATCTGTGAACCATCACTGGAATGAGACACACACTGAGAAGAAAGCCCAGTGTGGTCCCTGCTCTGTGCCCCTATCCCAGCCAGACTGTGGACCTCATAGTTAGAGCTTCAGGTTTTTAGGACCTGACTCATTCTCTGAGCTTGTCACATACATGGGTGAATTCTCTCCATGTTGTCTTCTGTGACATGGTCAATGACAACCCAGAAAGAGCTGACAGGTCACAGAGAGGAGGGTACAGGTGAGGGCCCCCTTTGCAGGTGACTGGTTATTGCGGGTGTTTAGGATGAGCACTCAGAGCTCTCTGTCTTTGTGGTCAGCTGGCTGTATAGAATCATCTCTGGTCCTCCTCAGGAACCTAAGGCCTTAGGAGGGATGTTTGTGAGTTGGGAACAGGAGTTGGCCCCATAGAATAAGAGAGAGAGAGAGAGAGAGAGAGAGAGACGAAGACAGAAAGACAGAGAATACTGCCACAAAGCTGAAATCCCCCATCTCTAGGCGCAGCCCCCTCCCATGTTAAGAGCACAGGAAAGGAAATAAACCGATCACGGAAGCAGGAAGGGAGGCAGCTATGTTGCAGTGAATTAAAAAACAGGGATGTTTTTAGAGGAGTTCAATGATACACTCACCCTACTCTGGCAAACATCGCTGCACATGCAATAGCATGTGTGTGCTCCGTTATGCAGCCCCAGTTCAGCGTCTCTCACATTTCTACCCAGCCCTGGCAAAAATGCACGGAAACAACCTCTCTGGAAACAGTGTGGCCTCATCCCAGGATTCACTGGGAGACCACCACTGGGAGGTGGCCTCAAGCCTCAGCATCCCTAGGATCTTAAAGCAATCCAGTTGTAACGGAGGAGGTGGCACAGATGCCTGATAAGGGGGCTGGATATGGTGTCCCCTGCCAGCCCAGCACACGGGAAGCTGAGGCAGGATGGTCATGAATTGGTTGTGAGCTTGGGCTCCATAGTGAGACTAGATTAAAAATACAAAACCTAATAAGGAACCACTGGGGGACAGGGGACAGCTGGGACGTGTGTCACGTCAGACGAGACAAGCATGGGGACATGGGTCTTTGGGTATCAAGTTCAGGTAGCAGCATGGCAGCATGCCAGGCCAAGGTGCATGCGTTCTATGTGACATTTATTCAGTGTCCTTAACAATCTCCATAGGACCACAGCCAGGGCTGCACGGATGGCTCAGTCAGCAAAGAGTGTGTCTTGTAATTATGAGGACTTGAATTTGGGTCCCAAGAACCCATGGGACAGAATGGGGGCGTCTGCCTGGGAGGGGCTGGAAACCTATTGTAATAGAAACTCCCAGGAATCTGTGGGGTGACCCCAGCTGAGCCTGCTATCAATGTGGGATATGAAGCCTGGCCCAGCCATCTCCTCTGTCCTGTGGAGGCCTCGGGACACAATCCCAGTCACAAAACCTTCAACCTACAATTTGTCTGCCTGCAAGACACGCTGGGGTAAATGTGGTGCAGAAACTGTGGAAGTGGCCAACCGTGGCTGATCCAGCCTGAGAGGGAACCCACTCCTGACATGGCCTGGAGGGCCTGGAACAGAGGCTGGAGAGCCCAGAGACCTAGGAGAGAACCAAAGAGGACTGGGAACACATTTAACAGTCAATGAAATGATTCCCGGGATACTCTGCTGTCCTCAGAGAGCCATGCCTAGCCCAGTTGTCATCAGAGAGGCTTCCCCAGGAGCTGACAGACAGATGCAGAGACCCCATCCAAACATCAGATGGAGCCTGGGGAGTGCTGGGAAGAGGGGGAGGAAGGGTTGAGAAGGGGACAAGGACACCACCCGAAAGCCACAGGATCAACTAACCTGGGCTCACAGAGACTGACGTGCCAACCAGGGAGCCTGCGTGGGCCTGACCTAGGCCCTCTGCATGCATGACACAGTGGTGTAGTTTGGTGCTTTGTGGGAGTCCCACAGTGGGAGGAGCAGGGGCCATCTCTGACTCTGCCCTCCTTTTGGGACCCTTTCCTCCTCTTGGGTTGCTGTGTAGCCTGGAGAGGGGAGGAGGTGCCCAGTCTGCAGCTGGATGTGCATGGGTGGCTGATGTCCCAGGGAGGCCTGCTCTTTTCTGAAGGGAAATGGAGGAAGAGTGGAGGCAGGAGGGGGAGGGGAGGGGAGGGGAGGGACAGGGAGGATTAAAGGTGGTCAGGATGTAAAACAAAACAAAAGCAAAGGAACAACAAAAACCCTGGGCATGGTGGCACCTTAGTGATCCTGTGGCTGGGCAGGTGGAGACAGAGGACTTCAGGCCTCCTGATGAGCCAGCCCAGGCTAATTGAGCAAGCCCCAGGCAAATGAGAACTTGTTATATTTATTTGTTTTTTAAAGACCTCTGTTTTTCCACAAATGTGTGCATAATCACACAACACACACACACACACACACACACAGAGAGACACACACACACACAGACACAGACACACACAGAGACACAGACACACACACACACACACACACACACACACACACACACGGCAGTGAGAAAGGACAGGCAGTGTCAGCAACAGTGCAGCACGTGTGACTTTTTTGACTACTGAAGGGAGGGGAAGACACACTTCCCCAAGGGAGCAGTTTTCTATTGTTTAGACAAATGGAGATCTGTTACCCCAGATTTCAGCCACGCTTTGAGCAGCAGGTTCTGGTCACAGGACACCTACGTGCACAGGAACAGTGATGGCCTGTGTTAGTACCAAGACCTGTGGTTTCATAGGCACCAGTACTTCCTCTGAGGGACGTGGCTGGAGCTAATGGTTTGGTTAGGGTACATGTTCCTTTCTCGTTGAGTGAACTTTCTCAAATAGAAAGTAGACTGGGTTCCTATGCTTCTAATTCCTCTAACTTTATTAAAGAGTTTCAGTACATCACTCAATCTTACAGCTTGACTTTCCATGATGTTCATATGATTCTTACTAACAATTTACTTCCTGATGAACGCAGGCGAGTCTTGGAAGAGGCAAGAGTGCATGCAGACCAAATTCACCAGACAGACAGAACATATCCAATTGGATCTGAGGCAGTACCTGATCAGGATCCTCAATGGAATTACAATTCCACAGGTGGTATTTTAGGCAGACAGAATTGTTACATGCCTTATGACTGGTCTCAGAAAGGTAACCTTAAAGACAGTAAATTTTGAAAAACTCCAAGAGGTTGTCCAGGACAAACAGGAAAATCCATCTCAGTTTTTACAACGTCCCACAAAGGCTTTATTACAGTACACTAATCTAGATCCTGAGAATCCGGAAGGTAAGCAACTTTTAATGACATTTCTTTTCCCAGGGCTACCCTGACATAAGAGCTAAACTTAAGCGCTTGGAGAGGGGGCCCCTAACTCCACAGGCGGAAGTCTTGCCGTTGGCCTTCAAGGTGTACCATGGGAGAGATGAGAAAGCCCAAAAACAAAAGTACCACATGCTGGCAAAGGCTATCCGACCAGCTCCAGCTACCACCCCGGGATCCTGGCCTTCTAAGGCTAAAGTACCACCAGCTCCCTGCTATAGATGTGGTCAACAAGGTCACTGGATGAGGGATTGCCCCAACCACTGCAAGCCAAGAGGACCATGTCATAACTGTCATCATGAGGGACACTGGGCTATCAATTGCCCTCAGGTTGCACAGAACAGAGGGCCATCACGCCCAGATACCCCTCCAGCAGACCTCCTAGGCTTGGCTACGGATGACTGAAGGGGACAGAGCTCCCTTGACCCGACAACACCCATCACCAGCAGCGAGCCCCGGGTAACTATAGTGGTATGTGGGCAGCCCATCTCCTTCCTTCTGGACACCAGAGCCACTTACTCAGTCCTGATGGAGTTTTGGGGACCCACCTCACCCTCGCGTCTTCCCATAGACAGGATCGAACAGCCTTACCTTCCTCATCAGACCCCACCACTTAGCTGCACTTTTAGAAACAGACCCTTCACCCATTCCTTTTTGGTAGTGCCAACTTCTGTTCCCTTATTAGTTAGGGATCTTTTAGTTAAGTTGGGGGCTTCAATTTCCTTTGCTCCCCCCACTCGCCTGAACCCAAGCTCGCCAGCAGTTCCCCTACTTCTCCTTCTAGTCAGTCAACCTACTAACACTAACACGTTATTTCCTCTACCAGCTTCTCAGGTGGACCCCAGAGTTTGGGACATCCAGAACCCCTCTGTTGCTAGACATCATTCTCCTGTTGTCATCCAGTTACTGGACCCTACCAGGTACATCACCCAAGCCCAATACCCCCCCCTCTCTCTCTCTCCAAAGCCTAGGGGGACTTAAGCCTATCATTTCTGACCTCTTAAGGAAAAAAACTCCTTCGCCCCACTTCTTCTCCTTTCAACACCCCTATACTAGCAGTAAAAAACCTAATGGTACCTATCGCCTGGTTCAAGATCTCAGGCACATTAATGCTGCAGTGGTTCTCTTCCATCCTGTCATAGCTAATCCTTACACGCTTCTTTCTACTATCCCCTCAGGAACTTCTCATTCTCAGTCCTAGATCTAAAGGACTCATTTTTCTCTATCCCTCTCGACACTCAGTCACAAAACATATTTGCTTTTACCTGGACGGATCATGACACCCACTTTTCTACCCCTTACCTGGACTGTTCTGCCTCAGGGATTCCGAGACAGTCCACACCTATTTGGCCAGGCTCTGGCTTCTGACTTACTTTCTTTATCTCCCCCTAGATCTAAAATTCTTCTTTATGTAGATGGTGTCCTTGTCTGTAGGCCATCTCTAGAGATTAGCCAAGCAGACACCTCTGCTCTTCTAAATTTCCTTTCCAGTCAAGGTTACAGGGTATCACCTTCTAAAGTCCAACTATCTACTCCTCAGGTTACCTATTTGGGATTAACAATTACCCCAACCCACAAGGCTATTACCTTAGATAGAAATAATCTGATTCAGTCTTTAACTGTTCCTTCTACAAAGGAAGAGATTTTATCATTCCTAGGAATGGCTAGCTTTTTACATTCCTGGGTTCCTTCCTTTTCCCTCCTCTCTCAGCCCTTATATGAGGCAGCATTAGGCCCCACCCATGAACCTCTTCTCAAGAGGTTACCAAGCCCTTTCAGAGACTCCAACAGGTTCTCCTTAAGGCCCCAGCCTTACATCTCCCTGACCTGACTCGTCCTTTCTCCCTCTATATAACTGAAAAGAAGGGATTTGCCCTTGGAGTCTTAGGTCACCAGCTGGGACCTTCTTTTGCACATGGTTTGTCAAAAAGACTAGATTTAACCATCCAAGGATGGGCACCTTGTATTCGTGCCTTAGCAGCTGCTGAACTCCTTATTCGAGAATCAAAGAAACTAAACTTGGGGTCTCCCATAACTGTGCTCTCTTCTCATAACCTGTTGCAGCTCCTAACTTACAAAGGCTTGCAGACTCTACCTCCCTCCAGGGTCCTTTCTCTTCAGGTAGCGCTAATAGAGGATTCCACGCTCACCTTCCAATCATGTCCTCCTCTCAATATTTCTAATCTTCTTCCCCGACCTAATACCAACCACTCCCTTTCTCATTCCTGCACTGAGACTTTAGAGCAACTACTACCTCATCCTTCACACATACAGGAGGGCACATTGCCTCAAGCCATTTATACCTGGTACACAGATGGAAGCTCCTTTCTATATGAAGGGACTAGAAAAGCTGGCTATGCCATAGTGTCAGACACCGAGGTAGTAGAGGCACAGTCCCTCCCTGTACATATCACTAATCAACAGGCTGAGCTGATAGCTCTCACCAGTGCCTTTCAACTGACACAGGGACAATCCCTCAATGTCTATACAGACTCTAAATATGCTTTCCATATCCTCCTGTCCCACGCTGCTATTTGGAAAGAGCGCGGGTTACTTACCACAACAGGAGGATCAGTAACTAATGCAAGCCACATTCTAGCCATGCTAAAGGCCCCCCATCTCCCCACAGCTATTGGGATTGTCCATTGCAGATCCCACCAGACGAATGACTCTATTGTCTCCAAGGGAAACAACCGAGCTGATGAGGCAGCTAGAGCTGCGGCCCTTAGGGGGCTAAACTCATCTTACCTTCCCCAGGACATCCTTACACTACAACCCACATCTCTACCTTCACCCCCTGACACTCACCAAACTCTATCCTATCTTCACCAACTCTTTCATCCTAACACCCAAGCATTATCTTCTTTTATTAAGACCCACATACAGCCTACTCCTGAGGACTTAAGTTTCTTAAAATCTATCACTGCCTCTTGTAAAATCTGTCAAATGTCAGATTACAACTCGAGATATCGTAGCACCCCTTTCCCTACCCATCAGGCTAGAGGTTCCCTTCCTGGAACTGACTGGCAACTTGACTTTGCCCATATACCCACTGTCAAGCGTGTCGAGTACCTCTTGGTCTTGGTGGACACCTTCTTGGGGTGGGTAGAAGCATTTCCCACCACTAACAAAAGGGCTCAGACAGTTTCTGATCTCTTCCTCTGAGAGATCATCCCCCGATTTGGTGTTCCAGTTTCCCTTCAGTCAGACAATGGCCCTGAATTTACTTCCCAGGTTTCTCAAATTCTTTCTAAGGCCTTAAACATCCCTTGGCATTTTCAGATTCCCTACCATCCTCCATCTTCAGGTAAGGTAGAAAGAACTAATCGCTCTTTAAAAACCACACTTGCTAAGCTGTCACAGGAACTTCACCTTGACTGGATAAAATTCCTACCTCTGGCTCTTTTCAGGCTACGAGCTCTCCCTAAGTGACCTCTTCTCATCTCACCCTTTGAACTTATGTATGGATGTCCAGTTTTAACTCCTGGTCTTTCACCTAAATGCTCTCCCCTCCCAGACCACCTACTCACCCCATTGCTTTGCCACCTTCGTTCTCTCCTATGGGACTTTGCTGACCACCATCTACCTCAGCCACAGACTGTCTCCTGTCCCCTGCCTGTCAACATTGGAGACCAAGACCTCTTAACCCCTCCAGATCATCAGCCGCCACCCCTCTCGCCCAAATGGTAGGGCCCTTTTAAGGTGATTCTCGTAACCCCCACAGCTGTTAAACTCAAAGGATTCTCTCATTGGGCCCACCTGTCTCACCTTAAACCTTTCATCCCTCTACCTAAAAATGACTCTTCTTCATACACGTCAACCCTAACAGGACCGTGCTCTATTAAGCTCTGGAAGACTTCGAGACCATCCACTTTGTCCCCAATTCCAGAACATGAGACTCCGCTCTGGCATCCAAGCTCGACCTCATTGGATTAGACATGGGTTTCTTGTCCTACACCTGCTGTTCTTCGTTTCCATCCAGGCAGTCCTTACATCTAGAGATTCGAGGTTCAAGAAACCCCCAAAGATAACAAACAGTCTTTCCAAATAGGGTCAGAAAACTGCTCCATATCCAGATGCCAAGAACCGATCCAAATAGCGATCATTCCTATATCTGTCATCCCATCTAAGTATTATGATCTCTATACTTGCTTTCTCTTTGACCAGACAAAAGATTATTGTAGAAGATGGCCAGACAAATATGGTGGCTGTCATATTGGTCTTGTCAGATACATATGCTAGGATCACGGGTCAATCATTTCTTCTATCAATATCGCAAGACACTTTTCTTCTACATACAAGACCCATGGGATTCCAGGTGGGAGACAGGAGTTGTTGGTAAGCTCTATCGTAAAAATCAGCCCAGTTCCCCAGTAAGTACCATCCATATTCAGAGAAAGTATATCTCAATTGCCCAACCCCTAGGTATTGAAAAGGTAGGAGAGATAATCAAACACTCTTCTGAGGTCCTTGATTCTATGACAGCACCCCTCATAAATGGCACCAACTTGTCATTTTGTCTATTG
Organism: Apodemus agrarius; assembly: GCA_964023405.1. Lineage (NCBI taxonomy): Eukaryota > Metazoa > Chordata > Mammalia > Rodentia > Muridae > Apodemus > Apodemus agrarius. The sequence goes on from OZ030015.1 coordinate 14,011,287, forward strand.
CTTCAAACCTTGACCTCAGCATCCCAGCTCCTTAATGTCACCAGGCCTGGTCGCTTTAAAGATTGTTGGTTATGTGTACCCCCAGGAATTGACTCAAAACTGTCACTTACAGCTTCTCCAATGATACTGCCAAATAATCTTACCTCACCTTTTGTCAGCTGTCCCGACTCCGATGTCACCATGACTCCGTACCTTACCTCTGTCCCTCTCTTTGGCATGGCAAACTTTTTTAAGACCTCTGGGACACGTTCTGTAGGAACGTTAAGCTCCCTAGACTGTAATAAAACCATAAGCCTTGATATATCATCTCTGCCACAATGCCCTGCAATCCAAAACACGTCAATTCTTTGTGGCACTCGGGTATATCATCGCCTGCCTGCCAGCTGGTCAGGAGTTTGCACGTTGGTTCTCCTTCTCCCTGACCTGGGAGTAATCCAGGGAAATGAGCCCCTGCCAATACCAGTTGTAGATATGATAGCTGCTCGACATGAGACAGCAGTTCAAATCGTACCACTCTTGGTTGCTACAGGACTATCCATAGGTGTTGGCACTGGTGTGGCAGGAATAACAACTTCTCTGGCCCAATACAATACATTCACTTCCCAGTTTAAAAGCGATCTCCAGGGAATGACTGAAACTGTGCTTACTATCCAAAAAGCAGATCGATTCTTTGGCAGCTGTGGTGCTTCAGAACTGACAGGGCCTAGATGTCTTGACAGCTGAGAGAGGTGGTCTTTGCTTGTTCCTTCAAGAAGAATGCTGTTTCTACGTCATCCAGTCCGGAATACTGAGAAACAAAATCCAGGAGCTTCAGGCAGACCTAAAGAACTTCAGAGATCGTGAGACCTCCATTTCTGGGATTTTCGAAAACCCTATATGGAAGTGGATACTGCCTTTTGTAACGCCTTTTCTAGTCATCTTCCTCATGCTATTGTTTGCTCCCTGCCTCATTAATCTTGTTCTTACATTCCTCCAATGACAAAAGCAAAAAATATCCAAACTATTAATCAGCCCTGTTACAGAATTACCAGCTGCTGCCCACGGAAGAGCTGCTGTCCACAGAAGTACCTGATGCCGAGGACCCCGATGGTGAAAGTCAGCTACACCCCCAAACTGACGACACCCCTAGACAGCAGGAAGCAGTTTAAGAGACACAGCGCCCTCACTCCTTTTCACCATCGCCCCCCCCTTCTTTTCCTTTTCTTTTTAATAACAGAAATGGAGGAACGTTAGTACCAAGACCTGTGACGTCATATAGGCGACAGTTAGCACTGCAAGTATACCTGTTACCAAGGCAATGGCCGCCATATACCCAGAATTCAATGGGCCTTCCTTTACCTGTAATTTACATCACCACTCATATATTAATGGGTAGCATTTCTTCTTCGCTCTCTCTTTCCTTTCCTTTCCTGTCTTTTTCTTGCATGCTGAGCCTTTACCCCATCTTAAATAAAGCCCCATGTGGAACTGTTTGGTATGTTCTGGTCTCTCATTGTGGCCTCACATCTCCACCGCTTCTCCGCTGCATCCCCGCGACCCACATGGCAGGCATACAGGTGACTTGCATGGAGTGCAGGTCACCGAACTGCATGGAAAAACCAACAGCCTGAGAAGCCCAAATGGGGACAGGCTGAGGTCCCGGGCTGCAGCTGACTGCAACCCTCACAAGGCATTTCAAACAGCAGGAATGGAGCTGACCTGAGTGTGGCAGTGTCTGTGGGAAGGTGAGCCTCCAGGACAGTCCCCACTGGGCACAGCCATGGGAACTGTTCATCTGACAGGAAAGGACGTCTCTTGTCACCCGCAGGTAGGTTGGAGGAGTAGGCCTGGCTGTGGGAAGGGTGCAGGCCGGGGAACATTTCTCGGTTTGTTTGTGGGAAGCCTTGCAGCCCTCTGGCCTCCCCACCTCCTTCTCTCTGTATGTATGCACATGTCTGTGTGTCCATGTGAAGGTCAGAGGTCAACCCTAGATATCATTCCTCACAGCACTATCTTTCTTGGTTTTGTTTCCTTTGTTTTGTTTTGGTTTTCCCAGCTCTGTGGTTGTGACTCACACTTTTAATCCCAGCACTTGGGAGGCAGGGGCAGAAGGATCTCTGAGTTCGAGGCCAGCCTGGTCTACAGAGCAAGGACAACCAAGGACAACCAGGATGACCAGGACTACACAGAGAAACCCTATCTTAAAAAACCAAAAATTAAAAACAAACACCCAAAATGACATCCATGTCAAAAGAAACCAACACAACAACCGAACGGGGTGTCCTGGTTTCGTCAGGAGCTCACTCATATCTCTAGGTGCGTGCTTCCAGCTCCCTGGGGCTAGGGCTATGGTCACCTCTCATTACTCCTTGTTTTTTCAAATCAGTTCTGGGATCTAATTCTTGTCTTCCTGTTTTACTGACTGTGCTATCTACTGAGTCCTAGGTTTATCTCTGTTTTTTTGTTTATCTGTTTTTTTCTGAGGCAGAGTTTCTCCATGTAGTTCTGATCATCCTTGAACTCTCTCTATAGACCAGGCTGGCATTGAACTCATAGAGATGCCCCTGCCTCTGCCTCCCGAGTGCTGGGATTAAAGGCATGTGCCACCACCACTCAGCTTCTTTACATTTTTAAATTACATTTATTTGCTTATTTTTACTGTGATCATGGTGTGTGTGTGTGTGTGTGTGTGTGTGTGTGTGTGTGTAAGTGTATTTGACAATGACCTTTACCTACTGAACAATCTCACTGTCCCTCCCACCCCCTATATTTATCTCTTAATGTTTTCCTGCTATTTCCTGGATGCCAAGGGTGGGGTGTGGTTGCTCCTTACCCAGATGGAATGAACATGTGTAGACAGACATTAAGATGACAGACAGGCAGGCTAGAGAGATGGTTCAGTGGTTAAGAGCACTGACTGCTCTTGCAGAGGTCCTGAGTTCAAATCCCAGCAACCACATGTTGGCTTGGAGTAATCTGTAATCAGATCTGATGCCCTTTTCTGGTGTCTGAAGACAGCTATAGTGTACTTACACATATGGTAATAAATAATTTTTTTAAAAAAAGATGACAGGGTGGTGAGGAGGATCTACCTGACTGTAGGAGCCAAAGCCCACGGCTGGCACCCCAAACCCAAGCATCATCACCCCGACTCTCCAGGCACTTCGTTTACTCCTGTTGATTCACAGCAAACTTACAGCTGCTTTAATGCACTTTATTGAGCCTCAGCAGAGAGTGGCCGCCTGGACAGTGGAGCTAGCTACCTGAGTGGGAGGGACACGGGTGGTCAGGGCTTAGGTAGAGCAGAGTTGGGGCTCAGGATGGGGCGCAAGAGAGGAAGGCAGGGATGCCACCCGGGCAGGAAGCAGCATGTTGGGAGCAACAGAGATCACCCTGGATGGGACTCAGTAGTCCTTGGGGACATAGCGGCGGATCCAGCTCAAGTAAGAGGTGACCCGGGTGTAGACACCAGGCTTCTCCGGCCTTGCACAGCCATTGCCCCAGCTCACCACACCTGCCAGCAGCCAGGTGTTTTTTCCCTTGCAGACCAGAGGTCCTCCGGCGTCGGCCTAGAGAGGACAGGGGTCAGTGCTCTTGTAAAGGCTGAGTGGGGGTGGCAGGGTGAGGGGACAGGAGCTCACCATGCAGGGGCCACGTCCTTCTTTCCCAGCACACAGCATTTCGTCGCGGACAATGCGGACATGGTCACCTGTACTGACATCTTTGTGATGCATCAAGTCACAAAGGCGGTTTTCCACAATGGGAACTTGCACCTCCATCAAAGGAAAGGGTGGCAGCAGCTCTACTGTGGGTGAAAGAAAGACCATCCTGTGGCAGGGTCGCAGGTGCCAGGCTGGGACGGGCCCAGCTATCCCTGTCCTCTGAGGGTAGTTCTGCTCACAAGTCCCTCTTTGAGTCAGGCCCACTTCATTCAGCTCTGCCAACCTGGCTTCTTCCTCCAGGCTGGACTGGATTTCTGACCTTATTCAGAGAAGGAACACAGTCCTGAGGGTCTTTAGCGAGCCATCTGGTCAGTGGCTGGCTCTGGCCTAGGCTGGGTAGAGGATCCCAGTGGAGCCCTGGTCTCAGACACTATTCTCACGCCCCACCTCTGTGTATGAGGAGATTGGATCCACCCTGTGGTCCTCAGCCAGGGCCCCCCTGCTCATGGGCCTGTCCCTGAAGCTCTACTCTGAGTTGTCAAAAGAAATGAATCAAGACCACTAGGGAGAAGGGAAATTGGCACAGAAGGCTCCCAAGGGAGCTGTCCAGCCCCACAGGATACCTGTGGTCTGGGCCACAGCCCATGAAATGCAGGTCTCTGACATGGCCTATGAAATGCCAGTCCCTGAAGTTGTAACCAGTTTGTGTGTTTTGAGTGTCTTTGTGTGTGTGTGTGTGTGTGTGTGTGTGTGTGTGTGTGTGTAATGTTGTTGGTAAGTGTGGTCTCACTCTTCCTCAATCAAATCCTGAAATACCAGCAGACTGTGGTCCCTTCAGACATGAAGCGTCTGAGATTTGAGGGACCGAATGACATATCCTAGCTATGCTGGGGTGTCCTGGCTTATGGAGCCTGAGGGTCCTGTTGTTCTGATGCCTTAAACTTCCTAGGTCTTCAGGTTTCCATCCTACAAGATGGAGGGAAGCCCTGTGCTGGGGGTGTGGTGTGGCCACGCCTTCTCCTATCTCACGTCAGTTGTCTCTAGCACTTACCATTTTCACCTGTATGGCCCCAGCCTGTCGCCCAGCACAATGTTCCTGAAGGGAAGGTCGTGGAGGGAAGAGGCAGGGAGACAGGTTGGACGTTGCTGGAAATGTTCACAGGGTTTGTGAGTTTCAGCAGGGCAATGTCTGCCCCATTCTCAGCAATGTAGAAGTCCGGGTGTATGATGATCTTGCTCACAGTCAGCAGGTTGTCATGGTAATAGAGGTATTTCTTTTGGAGTTGTACTCTGACCATGTTGGGACCGATGATATTCCTAAAGAGAAGAGACATTCATTTGGTAAGTGCTTGTTATTCCAGAAACCCAGAGACGGTGTGTGATGATCCCATCCTACCCCACTCTCCTCCCCAGTCCTTGTCCCACCCTGCCAGGCCCAGAGAGACTCACGGTCCCACACAGTGTGCCGCCGTGAGCACCCACTGTGGGTGGATGAGGGAGCCGCCACAGTAATGCTTCCAGTAGGTGTCATGTTGACGCAGGCTCACCTGCCATGGCCACCTGTTTTCAGTTGCCTCCTGTCCCCCCACAATGCCCTCTCGTGGCTGAGCTGGACCTGGGGACAGGACAGGGCCAATCTTAGTGCCCTGGCCTGTGAGCTACAAGGGTCAGGGAGAGGGCCAGGGAGGGTCCAGGGGAGAACTCACCAGGGGCTGCATGCACCAGACTGCACAGGAGGGGCAGTGTCAGCAGCAGTAGCTTCAGCATTTGGACACAGTGAGGAGTGGTGCGGGCCCAGTTGGAGGTGAGGGCTGGGCTAGGCCTATCAGGGTGCGGGGTGCAGAAAAAGCCAGAAACCTGGGAACAGGAAGTAAGGCCCGTTCCAGGAGCTTGAGGTCTCTTGTGGCTTGGCCGCTCAGCTTCAGGGTCTGGGAGAGATCACCGCAGCTGTCTTTGATCTTCTCTATGCAGCCTCAAGTTCCCTCTCCATTTATCCTTCCAGATCAGGGTGGGGTGGGAGGAGGCATGCCCCTGTCCAATCCAAGCCTGGAGGAAATTGGTGACTCAAACTCAGGGGTCAAGTGTCTGGGTCACTCAGGGTCAAGTGTCTGAGTCACGAAGGGTATCTGTCAACCCTCTATTATGTTAGACCCAGATCTGTGATAAACCCTGTCCTGTGGCCTTGGGTCCTGTCTGATGGCCAGGAGCTTCTGCTTATTTCATCTTGTATGCTCCAGAGCAGAGGCAACACAAGGAAAGGGGGATGGCAGAGAGGTCAGCAGTCTCCCCCAGGCGCTTGCCACCCTGCCCTCTTCCTGGCTGACCACTCTCTTGTTCATCCACCTGACTCTGGGACTCTCCTTGGCCTACTGATCGCTAGTCTCTAGCCCTCTCCTTACCTTCATCTCCTGTCCCTCCCTGGCCTTCCCGTCCCTGCCACCTTCTGGATCTCTCTTATTCCCTGCAGGCTCTAAGCCCTACAAGGCTATATACCTTCTGCACACCCCAGACTCTTCATCGGAATTCCTGGAAGCAGCATGAGGTGGTCAGAGGATGTGCTGAATTGCTTCTCTTTTCCCCACTGGTTCTGCAACATATGCGTACTACTACTACTGCTGCTGCTGCTGCTGCTACTACTACTACTACTACTACTACTACTACAACTATTACTAATAATAATAATAATAAATGTGTTTGCTAATTCTTTGAGAATTTCATATAATGTATGTTGATCAAATTCACCTTCATCCCCAACTTTTCCCATAGTTACTCTTTCAATTCTCGCTAACCTACCCATCCAACTGAGAGTTTTCTCCCTGCCCCAACTCCAGTTTTTATTGCCTAGGTACTCTTGGGAGTGGAGCCTGCTCTAGGGTGTGGACAGCACACGTGGATGGGATAGCACACATGAATAGCTCCTTGGGTGTTGGTAGGATTTTGTGTCCAACCCCTTTCTCCATGCTAGGATTTGGTCAAGCTTGAGATCCTGCATGCTGTCACAATTGCTATGAGTTTGTATGTGCTACTGCTCTGTTGTATCCAAAAAATTATTCCTTGACGTTGTCCACCAGTCTTTCTGCCCCCTTTTCCCGAGCCTTCTGGGGCAAGGGGGGCCACGTGGCCACCTATTTGTGGGTGAGCACGTCACAGTCTCTCATGCTCTGGACAGCTGGGGCCTCGGTGTTAAGTGTCATCTCCTGTAGGGGAAAAACTCCTCTGAGGAGGGTCGAGAGAAGCACTGACCTATGGATATAGTAAGTCAGCTGAAGTTGTTTTGATACTATGTCCATTTAACCAAATAAGAGGTTCTTCCCCAGGACTTATGACCTATACAGCCACAGGATGTCCGTCCCTTTAACAGTGCCAGGAAAGGATTCTTCTATCTCTTGGGGCAGGTCTTAGGTCCGAAGAAGAAGGGGCTGGTTGCTTCTGTATCGTTACTGCTGCTATGGCCCCGTGGGCATGTCTTACCAGGCCAGTCATATTTGCAGCTGGCTGGGTGAGAGCGATGACTACTTTTCTCCTCTGGTGTTGTGATGAGCACCTTTCAGCACTGTGAAAACTAGCCAGTAGGGATGAAGCTTCTAGGCCAGTACCAGTTTGACTCCCTCCTGTTCGGTGGCTCAAGCTTGTACGTCTTTGGCAATAGAGTCTCCCCATCAGGTTCTGAAGAGGAGCTGGGTGGTAGTGGTGCACACCTTGAATCCCAACATTTGGGAGGCAGAGGTATGCGGATCTCTGATTTCAATCCCAGCCTGGTCCTTAGTTCGAGGACAGCCAGCGCTACACAGAGAAACCCTGCCTCAAAAAAGAATATATTTTCATAGCCTACAATGCTGTGGGGCATCTATGGGATCTCCCTGTAGCCCCATACCAGGTACTGGTGTTTTCAGCTGCTGGCATGTGGTATATCACATGTGGTTGAGGTATTCTCCGCCTACTCCCACTGTAGGGCTATTTGTTTAAAGTATGTTTAAATATGTATGTATTTTAGGAACCTTCTATGATAGTAGGTTTCCATACACCCACTGACTGATGAATGGCTAATAAAAATGTAGTATATCTACACAATGGAATATTGATCTGTTAAGAAAAATAAAATTAAGTCATGTGTGATGGTTCAAACCTCGGATCCCAGCACTCCTCTGCCAGGAGGCAGAGGCAGGAGGGTCTTTGTGAGATTGAGATCACCCTGATCTACAAAGGCAGTTCCAAGCCAGCCAGAGCTACACAGAGAAACTGGCTAGAACTAGAAACAGGCATTCTGGGTGAGGTAATCCAGACGCAAAGAGGCAAGCATCCCAGGTTTTCTCTCATTTGTGTATATCAGCTTTGAATCTCTAGATATGTGTGTGTCACCTCACATACCCACAGATCAGAAATAATGAAGGGGCCATGGAGGAGTGGGTCCTTCCACAAGGGAGAGGACAGAATGCAGTGGGAGAAAGGGTTAAAGGAGTAACAGAGAAAGAGGGGTTAAACTGAGGTGGGGGAGGGGCGGGCAGAAAGGGCGAGGGGATATGGGGAAGGATACTAAAGGCCTTTTGAAAAAGCCACACATGCCTTCTAAAGTCCAAGATTGACAAGACAGGACTCTCATGAGCCCACAGGTGGCCAGAGGATAAAAAAGGAATACAGAGGGAACTTCAGGGCCAGGAGCCCAGCAGGCAGGACCAAGCTAGTTACTGGATGGACACTGATCCTATAAGAAAGGTTTTGATTGGCTCAGAATCCATTGGTAGGATCAATCAACATCATTGATGTTAGTTTCTTAGACAGAAACTAAGGAGATTCTGTGCAAATGTTTTCACGGTGACTTACTCAGTCAATCATACAATATCCCAACACTTTAAAATTTGTATCTGATTTATTTACTTTATTTTATGTATGGGGGTGCTTTGCCTGCATATATGTTTGCATACCACATGCATTGCTGGTGCCTGTGGAGGTTAGAAGGCATCCTGTACCCTGGAACCAGAGTTACAGGTAGTTGGTGAGCCACCATGCAGGCACTGGAAACTGAACTCCTCCTGGTCCTCCAGTAGAGCAGCCAAAACTCTTAACCACACACCTATCTTTCTGACCCCACAGTATTTTATCTCTGGGTTTTCAGTAAGAGAATTAAGTTCTACCATATGTGATCAGTCACGAAACAGATAACTGACGACATCAAAATCTCCCAATATGTTAAAGAAAGGTAAAAGATTCGATTTAGTTCATGAAAATGAGAAAGATTTTGAGCTGTCAGTTTGGGATTCAAATTGCAAGAGGTCCCACAATGGAATTAGCCTTAGTGTTGGGATGTGATGTACGTTATGTGTTGGTATATGGTGTGTGCAGTGTGCCATTACCCTCAGTGCTGGGATGCAGTGTGTCATGGCTTTGTAAGAGACATTGTTGGGAAGCAGTGACCTCTTCAGCTTACTACAGACCCCTAGTACTCTGAAAACTTCAAGAAGGAAGAATGAGTGAATGAATGAATGAGTGAATGGATGAATGAGTGAATGGATGAATGAGTGAATGGATGAATGAGTGAATGGATGAATGAGTGAATGGATGAATGAGTGAATGGATGAATGAGTGAATGGATGAATGAGTGAATGGATGAATGAGTGAATGGATGAGTGAACACCAGAAGAGTTTCCTTCATGGCCTAGGTGGCCCCTGGGAGAGTCTGGATGGGGTCCTCTAGGATCCAGAGGATGGGAGCCAGCTTGTAGGAGAATCCTGTATCTGTCCAGCTCTGGACAGATGGCAGAGTGAGCTGAGGAACTGGGTCACTCATTCTAGACCCGGACCCTGAGGTTCTGTCCTCATGGATTCTCCAGGTCACTGGCTGAGGGAAGGGCCCCACAGGAGACGCATAGAGGAACCCATGAAGGCCCAGTGAGGGTTCTAGGTAGTGCCTATAGGACATCAGCCTTCCACCACCACCCAAAACTGGGAGGCAGCGGGAGAGGCAGCCCAGTCTCTATGAGGTCAGCCTGGTCTACACAGCAAGTTCCAGGACAGTCAAAGCTACATAGAGAAACTCTATCACCCACTCCCAAAGGTTATAGAGATTCTTAATCAGTGGGCCAAAGGAAAAAATCATAAGGGAATCTAGAAAGACAGAGAAATCTGCAAAATGAAAATACATTTAAACACATGGGGTGCAACCAAAAAGCATACTACACGGGAACAGAGAACGCTACAGTTCCTGCAGAGCACCGGGAACTCAGATTCCAGAGGCCAGAAGAGCAGATGAACTCAGCAGTTGAATAAGGAAGGGAACAGCCATCTCAGGATAGGCTGACACTATAACACAAGGCAGGGAGGTGAGGACAGGGACCGGTGTAATATGTTCCCACAAAACTGTCAGGATAAAAAGTTTGGGGTCTAGAAAGCATGTCTAATTTGGCCATCTGTCCATCCACCAGAAGATGACATTACACCAGAATCCATGATGACAAGTCATATCTTGTCTTCTAATGCCCAGGTCAAGCATGCCCTAAGACAAGGCACTGGCCTGCTTTTGTCCCCACAAACCTGGTTTAAATGCTCAGTCAACTGCAAAGGTGAAATGGGGTTTTGTAAATGCTTTCATTCTCTTATTTTACAATCTCCAAGGTTGCTGGCCAGAGTCAACTGCTACAGTGAATCGTGTACCGTATTTGTCTGATGGCTCTTTGTGATTAGATGGTGGTTGTAGATTTGGGGACATTCCCACAGAAGGGGCCGATTTGCACCTTCCCATCAGGGGCAGCTGCTATCGACCAGATTCTGTTGGGGACATTTGCCAACACTGTGCATGGTGGAGGGCAGTTTCGTTGCTGTGGGGCTAGCCTTCTGCCATCGTCATGAGAAGTTGGAGATGAGGTGACAGGGTCCCTGAGCTAGGGGTAAATTGTGCTGAGATAGGTGAGGGATTCCTTCTCCTGTGGACACCAGAACTCAGGATAACCAATTTCCACTAGTTCTTCACATCTCCCACCCCATGATAGCAGATTTCTGGTTCCCAGGTAGGACTGGCCAGGCCTGGGGATACTTGGCTTCCAAAGTTTTACATCCCGTGCTCTCCTGACTGGGGCAGCTCCCACCCTCCCCAAGGCACATTCTCCTTATGCGAGATTTCCCAAGGGAGGTAGGACCCTGTTGGTCACAGTATGTAGCTCAGGTACCGTGCACAGTGGCAGAATGGATTCCTTCCTTAAGCATGGTTCAGTCACACATTTAACACGAGCTTATGAGCAAAGGCTGCTGGGTGTCACCGTGCATGGAAATCACCCTGTACCCTGGGTGACCCTGGCATCATGGTCTCTCTACCTTAGTCTTTACAGTGCGGGGATCCAGTGCCACCAAGCCTCACTGAGATGGCATCATCTTAAAAATAATAAGGCAGTTCTCTGTGCCTCAGTTTCCTTACATCTAATAGAAACTCCCTGACTTACTCTCAGTGGGAGCCTTTAATACTCTAGAGCGAATGATTGAGAACATGAATTGGAGAGTGTGGGAAAGTCCCTGCCTCTCGGAGCCCCATGTCTAATCAGCTTAGTCATTCGGCTTCAACCAGTCTGAGAAGGTTAGAATGGCCTGCCCACTAAGTGTCCTATCTGTGCTGAAGACCATGAGACCTGGGCAGATGTGGTAGAGACTCAGACCACAGGAAGGGACCTGTCTGTGGCAGGTTTTATGTGAGGTTGACACTATTTCTGCCTTCTTCTTCTCCTCCTCCTCCTTCTCTTTCCTTTCTCTCTTCCTCCCTCTCCTCCTCCTCCTTTTCCTCCCCCTCTTCTCTCTAATACACGATTTGAGAACAGGATAGAGTTAATTAGAAAGATTTAAAAGCCAGCAGAGATGCTCATACCATGTATCCATATTTTATTACAATTAACAACCTATATTAAAATGATCCATGCACTACAGTCAATGAATCAATGTCCATTCAGTCCACAGTTATTTAAGTTTGCTTGTTTGTTTTGGGATTTTGATTTTGATTTTTGAGACGGGGTTCTCTGTGTCACTGGCTGTCCTGGAATGTACTGTGTAGACCAGGCTGGCCTTAAATTTAAGAGATCTTCCTGCCTCTGCCCTCCACATACTAGGATTAAAGGTGTGGACCATCTTTATGGGCCCAGCCTCAGTTTATTTAAGATGTAATTCATATCCCCTGAATGTCTGTTTTCTGTTAACAGAATATCTGGTGATGTTTAATTGTCCTGTCTCCTTGGGCTACTCTTGGTTGTGACAGGTTTTTTTTAAAAACTGTTTATAACAGTTATTTTTATATTATGTATATGAGTATTCTAGCTACATATGTGTCTGTACACCAGATGTACATTGGACATCCAGGGACTGGAGCTACAGACAGTTGTGAGCTGGGAATTAAACCCACACTCTCTGGAAGAACAACCAGTGCTTTTAACTTCTGAGCAATCTCCATCCCGTGGCTATAACAGCTTATCAAAATCTTTTTGGTTTTTTGAGACAGAGTCTCTTGTAACACAAGCTAGTTTCTGGGTAGCTAAGGCTAGTTCTGATCTTCCTGTCTCTGTCTCCCAAGTTCTAGAATCATGGGTGTACAGTGTGCCTGGCTTCCTCTTCATGTTGATCCTCTTGGTGGCTTTGCAGATTGATGGTCAGTAGGTTGCAGCGTGCTCCTCTCTTGAGGTTTGCTAGATCCTTCCCTGTAGATTCTTGAGAGGAAAAGAGCAGAGGCTTTCCCTGTTCTTGAAAAAAACATGTCTTTCCCTCGTGTTATATAGCAAGGTGCCCACCAACCCCTGTGAACAATCTGTGTCATGTAAGTGGTGTCAAACACATTGTGTATCCAAGGATGACCTTGAACTTCTGATCCCCCTGCCTCTACCTCCTGGGTGTTGAGATTAAAACTCTGTGCTACTAGTGACTGGTGTTTATTTGTTTGTTTGTTTTGTGGCCTGGGAATTGAACTAAGGGCTTCGTACATGCTAAGTGAGTATCAACTAAGCTATGTTCCTAGCTCTTCTTTTCCTGTTCCAAACAACCATACTATAAGCCAATAGACTCTCTGCTTTGAACACTAGCCCCCTGTGTACAGAGATTACAGGCATGGGTCGCAAAGCCTGGGCACTGGGCAAGTGGGGCCATACTGCATCTTGGGACCAATCTTCAACTTGATTCGTCTTAGCACTTTCCCTTCTTGAGGATCTCACTAGAGATGTGAGGTCCTCTGCCCTCCTTCCTTGGCCTCATGCTGAGGTCTTTCCTACACACTTCCTGGTATGATTTGTGGAGCCTCCTGTTTCTACAAGTGTAAACACTTTAGTTCATGACAATAGTCTGCGTCTATATCCACATTTGACTCAAAGAACAGATGTACGTTTTAAGACAACACTGAAACTCGAGGTTGTCTCTGAACAGGTTGACATGAGAGGTGCTATAACCAAGATTGTCTCGTGTGCACACTTGGAAAGCTTGACATTTCAAGGACAGCAGCTCCGCCCCTTGCCCCTGTCACTGGTGAAACAACTATCAAAATCCAGCCCTCAAACTACAGGGCAGTGATCAACCCCAGGCAGTCAGAGGAAGACTGGAAACATAGGATAAAGCTGGACGACTCACATTCCCAATTTTGTAATTTTGTGTATAGCTTTAGGAGCCCAGAGTTTGACATTGGCATGTAAACAGACAGCAATGGAACAGGGCTGAGATTCGGAAGCAGGCCCACCCAGAGATGCCAATCAATCCCAGAGGTGCCGATCGCAGAGATGCCAATCAATCCCAGAGACGTCCACCCAGAGATGCCAATCACAGATGATGCTGGGACAATAGGATCCCTCGTGCTTGCTTACCTCACACCATGTAGAAGTTAACAGGAGCCAGATGTGGTGGTGCATGCCTGCCATCCTAACTCTTGGAAAGCTGAGGTAGAAAGATTGTGGGTTTGAGACCAGCTTGGAATAAAAACATCTTTCTATAAAAACAAAAACAAACAACAACAACAACAAACAATACCCTCTCCCCAAACACACAACCCAGAAACTCCCTCAGTTTGGGAGACAAATTCTTAGAGTATATTCTCCCCAAGCCTGAGAAACAAACAAACAAACAAACAAACAACAGTAGATGAATCAGACTTTGTTAAATGGTGGTGTGGCTCAGTGGTTAAGAGCTTGTAAAGCAGGCCTGAAGAGATGACTCTATGGTTAAGAGCACAAGCTGCTTGCAGGGACTGAGTTCTGTTCCCAGCACCCACAACTCCCTGTAATTCTAGCTCCAGAAGACCTGACGTCCCTCGTCTCCAAGAGGACCTGAACAGACAAACATGCACAAGTTCATACAGTTGTTTTGAAAAGTTAAAAAAATTCATAACTCAAAAGTAAAAGGTGGGGTTGGCTAGAGGGGTGGCTGGGCAGCTAAGAGCTGAGAGCACTTGGAGAGGACTGTGTTCTGAAGCTCAGTCCCAGCGCCATGTTGGACAGCTCAACGCTGCCTGTGACTCTAGCTCCAGGGGATCTGATGCCCTCCTCTAGCTTTCATGGGCACACAGACACACACACACACACACACACACACACACTCACACTCACACACATTCACACATTCACACACACATTCATACATACTCTCTCACACACATTCTCTCCCACACACACACAAACACACACAGAGACACATAAACACACACACTCACACACACACATTCACACACACACATACACACACATACTCAAGTTACTCACACACACTCATGCACACACACACACACTCAGTCACTCACACACACACACACATACTCACACTCACACACATTCACAGTCACACACACATTCATACACACTCTCTCACACACATTCTCTCTCTCACACACACAAACACACACAGAGACACAGACACACACACACACACACACACACACACACACACGGCAGTGAGAAAGGACAGGCAGTGTCAGCAACAGTGCAGCACGTGTGACTTTTTTGCCTGCTGAAGGGAGGGGAAGACACACTTCCCCAAGGGAGCATTTTCTATTGTTTAGACAAATGGAGATCTGTTACCCCAGGATCTCAGCCACGCCTTTAACAGCAGGTTCCAGTCACTGGACACATACGAGCACAGGAACAGTGATGGCCTGAGAAGCCCGAATGGAGACAGGCTGAGGTCCCGGGCTGCAGCTGACTGCAACCCTCACAAGGCATTTCCAACAGCAGGAATGGAGCTGACCTGAGTGTGGCAGTGTCTGTGGGAAGGTGAGCCTCCAGGACAGTCCCCACTGGGCACAGTCATGGGAACTGTTCATCTGACAGGAAAGGATGTCTCTTGTCACCCGCAGGTAGGAAGGCGGAGTAGGCCTGGCTGAGGGAAGGGTGCAGGCTGTGCTACATTTCTCACTTTGTTTGTGGGAAGCCTTGCAGTACTCAGTCCTCCCCACCTCCTTCTCTCTGTATGCATGCACATGTCTGTGTGTCCATGTGAAAGTCAGAGGTCAACGCTAGATGTCATTCCTCACAGTACTTTCTTGTTTTTTTTTTTTTTCCTTTGTTTTGTTTTGGTTTTCCCAGCTCTGTGGATGTGACTCACATTTTTAATCCCAGCACTTGGGAGGCAGGGGCAGAAGGATCTTTATGAGATCGAGGTCTACAGAGCAAGGAAAACCAAGGACAACCAGGACAACCAGGACTACACAGAGAAACCCTATCTTGAAAGACCAACCGAGAAACACCTTAAGAGATGTTCAACATCATTAGTCATCAGGGAAATGCAAATCAAAACAACCCTGAGATTCCACCTCACACCAGTCAGAATGGCTAAGATTAAAAACTCAAGAGACAACAGGTGCTGGTGAGGATGTGGAGAAAGAGGAACACTCCTCCACTGTTGGTGGGATTGCAAAATGGTAAAAACCGCTCTGGAAATCAGTTTGGAGGTTCCTCAGAAAATTGGGCATGTCACTTTCAGAGGACCCTGGCATACCACTCCTGGGCATAAACCCAGAGGATTCCCCCTATATACAATAAAGACACATGCTCCACTATGTTCATAGCAGCCTTGTTTATAATAGCCAGAAGTTGGAAGGAGCCCAGATATCCCTCAAAGGAGGAATGGATACAGAAAATGTGGTATATTTATACAATGGAATACTACTCAGCAATTAAAAACAATGAATTCATGCAATTTGTAGGCAAATGGTTAGATCTGGAAAATATCATCCTAAGTGAGTTAACCCAATCACAAAAGAATACACATGAAATGCAATCACTGATAAGTGAATATTAATGAGCCCAGAAGCCCTAAATACTCAAGGCACGATTAGCAAGTCAAATGATTCCCAAGAAGAAAGGAGAGGACCCTGAGCCTGAAAAGATTGGATCCAGTTTTGTAGATCCAGAACAGAGAAATGGTGGGGGGGTTGATTGGGGAATAGTTGTGGGGGAGAGGACTTATGGGACATATGGTGGAGGGGGGAACTGGGAAAGGGGAAAGCCTTTGGAATGTAAACAAAGAATATAGAAAATAAAATTTAAAAAAAAAAAAGATGGCATTTTCCAGGTCTAACCATTTACCTGCCCAGAAGCCCTAAATACTCAAGGCACAATTAGCAAGTCAAATGATTCCCAAGAAGAAGAAAGGAGAGGACCCTGGGCCTGTAAAGATTGGATCCAGTTTTGTAGAGAAACCGTGGGGGGAGGGGGAATGATTGGGAAATAGTTGGGGGGGAGAGGAATTATGGGACGTATGGTGGGGGGGGGACTGGGAAAGGGGAAAGCCTTTGGAATGTAAACATAGAATATAAAAAAAGATGGAAGAAAGAAAAAAAAGAAAAAGAAAAAAAAAACCCAAACACCCCAAATGACTCCCCTGCCAAAAGAAACCAACCCAACAACAAAACAGGGTGTCCTGGTTTCATCAGGCGCTCACTCATGTCTCTAGGTGCGTGTTTCCAGCTCCTTGGGGCTAGGGCTATGGTCACCTCTCATTACACCTTGTTTTTTAAAATCAGTTTTTTAAAATCAGTGGGACCTCACTCCTGTCTTCCTGTTTTACTGACTGTGTTATCTACTGATTCCTAGGTTTATCTTTTTTGGTATATTGTTTATCTGCTTTTTCTGAGTCAGGGTTTCTCCATGTAGTTCTGGCTATCCTGGAACACTCTCTATAGGCCAGGCTGGCATTGAACTCATGGAGATGCCCCTGCCTCTGCCTCCTGAGTGCTTGGATTAAAGGCATGTGCCACCACCACCCAGCTTCTTTAGATTTTAAGATTACATTTACTTGCTTATTTTTACTATGACCATGGAGAGAGAGAGAGAGAGAGAGAGAGAGAGAGAGAGAGAGAGAGAGAGAGTAACTGATAAGGACCTTTACATGCTGAACAATTACTCCAACCCTCCCACCCCCTATATTTATCTCTTAATGTTTTCCTGCTATTTCCTGGATCCCAAGGGTGGGGTGTGGTTGCTCCTTACCCAGATGGATTGGCTGTATGTAGAGAGAAATTAAGATGACAGACAGGGTGGTGAGGAGGATCCACCTGACTGTAGGAGCTAAAGCCCACAGCTGTCACCCCAAACCCAGGCATCATCACCCCGACTCTCCAGGCACTTCATTTACTCCTGTTGATTCACAGCAAACTCACAGCTGTTTTAATGCACTTTATTGAGCCACAGCAGAGAGTGGCCGCCTGGACAGTGGAGCTAGCTACCTGAGTGGGAGGGACACGGGTGGTCAGGGCTTAGGCAGAGCAGAGTTGGGGCTCAGGATGGGGGGCAGGAGAGGAAGGCAGGGATGCCAACCGGGCAGGAAGCAGCATGTTGGGAGCAACAGAGGTCACCCTGGATGGGACTCAGAAGTCCTTGGGGACATAGTGGCGGATCCAGCTCAAGTAAGAGGTGACTCGGGTGTAGATGCCCGGCCTGTTGGGCCGTCCGCAGCCTTTGCCCCAGCTTACCACACCTGCCTGCACCCAGGTGTTTTTTCCTTGGCAGACCAGAGGTCCTCCAGAGTCTCCCTAGAGAGGACAGGGGTCAGTGCTCTGGTAAAGACTGGGTGGGGGTGGCAGAGTGAGGGGACAGGAGCTCACCTGACAGGAGTCATATTTTTCTTGCCCAGCACACAGCATATTGTCACGGACAATGCGGACATGGTCACCTGTGCTGGCACCTTTGTGATACATCAAGTCACAAAGGCGGTTTTCTACAATGGGAACTTGCACCTCCATCAAAGGATATGGATATGGCAGCTCTTCTGTGGGTGAAAGAAAGAGCATCCTGTGGCAGGGTCGCAGGTGCCAGGCTGGGAGGGGCTCAGCTATCCCTGTACTCTGAGGGTAGTTCTGCTCACAAGTCCCTCTTTGAGTCAGGCCCACTTCATTCAGCTCTGCCAACCTGGCTTCTCCCTCCAGGCTGGACCTGGATTTCTGACCTTATTCAGAGAAGGAGGACAGTCCTGAGGGTCTTTAGTGAGATGTCTGGTCAGTGGAAGGCAGGTCAGCATGGCTGGCTCTGGTCTAGGCTGGATAGAGGATTCCAGTGGAGCCCTGGTCTTAGATACTATTCTCACACCCCACCCCTGTGTATGAGGAGATTGGATCCACCCTGTGGTCCACAGCCAGGGCCCCCCTGCTCATGGGCCTGTCCCTGAAGCTCTACTCTGAGTTGTTAAAAGAAAGTAAGCAAGACCACTAGGGAGAAGAGAAATTGGAACAGAAGGCTCCCAAGGGAGCTGTCCAGCCACACAGGATACCTGTGGCCTGGGCCAAGCCCATGAAATGCGGGTCTCTGACAAGGCCTGTGAAATGCCAGTCCCTGAAGTTGTAAGCAGCTTTCTCTCTCTCTCTCTCTCTCTCTCTCTCTCTCTCTCTCTCTCTCTCTCTCTCTGTGTGTGTGTGTGTGTGTGTGTGTGTGTGTGTGTGTGTAATGTTGTTGGTAAGTGTGGTCTCACTCTTCCTCAATCAAATCCTGAAATACCAGCAGACTGTTGCCCCTTCAGACATGAAGTATCTGAGATTTGAGGGACCACATGACTTATCCTAGCTATGCTGGGGTGTCCTGGCTCATGGAACCTGAGGGTCCTATTGTTCTGATGCTTTCCACTTCCTAGGTCTTCAGATTTCCCTCCTACAAGTTGGATGGAAGCCCTGTGCTGGGGCTGTGGTGTGGCCACGCCCTCTCCTGTCTCACCTCAGTTGTCTCTACCACATACCATTTTCTCTAATGTTGCCCCATCCCGTCACCCAGCACAATGTTCCTGAGGGGAAGTTCGTGGAGGCGGGAGGCAGGGAGACAGGGCGGACACTGCTGGAAATGTTCACAGGGTATGTGAGTTTCAGCAGGGCAATGTCTGCCCCATTCTGGGCTACATAGAAGTCCGGGTGTATGATGATCTGCCTCACAGTCAGCAGGTTGTCATCTTTATAGAGGTGTTTATTTTGGACTTTTACTCTGAACATTTTGGGGCTAGTGATATCCCTAAAGAGAAGAGACATTCATTTGGTAAGTCCTTGTTATTCCAGAAACCCAGAGATGGTGTGTGATGATCCCATCCTACCCCACTCTCCTCCCCAGTCCTTGTCCCACCCTGCCAGGCCCAGAGAGACTCACGGTCCCACACAGTGTGCCGCCGTGAGCACCCACTGTGGGTGGATGAGGGAGCCGCCACAGCTATGATTCCAATGGATGTCATCATGTATACGCAGGCTCACCTGCCAGGGCCACCTGTTTTCAGGTGCCTCCTGTCCCCCCACAATGCCCTCTCGTGGCTGAACTGGACCTAGGGACGGGAGAGGGCCAATCATAGTGCCCTGGCCTGTGAGCTATGAGGGTCAGGGAGAAGGCCAGGGAGGGCCCAGGGAAGAACTCACCAGGGGCTGCATGCACCAGACTGCACAGGAGGGGCAGTGTCAGCAGCAGCAGCTTCAGCATTTGGACACAGTGAGGAGTGGTGCGGGCCCAGTTGGAGGTGAGGGCTTGGCTAGGCCTATCAGGCTGCGGGGTGCAGAACAAGCCAGGAACCTGGGAACAGGAAGGTAGGCCTGTTCCAGGAGCTTGAGATGTCTAGTGGCTTGGCCACTCCGCTTCAGGGTCTGGGAGAGATCACCGCAGCTGTCTTTGATTTTCTCTTCCCAGCCTCAAGTTCCCTCTCCATTTATACTTCCAGATCAGGGTGGGGTGGGATGAGTGCGTGCCCCTGTCCAATCCAAGCCTGGAGGAAATGGGTGACTTATACTCAGGGCCGAAGCGTCTGGGTCACTCAGGGGCTCTGGCAACCCTCTGCTACATTAGACCCAGATCTGTGATAAAACCTGTCCTGTGGCCTCGGGGCCCTGTCTGATGGCCAGGAGCTTCTGCTTATTTTATCTTGTGTGCTCCAGGGCAGAGGTAACACAAGGAAAGGGGGATGGCAGAGAGGTCACCAGCCACCCCCAGGCGCTTGCCACCCTGCCCTCTTCCTGGCTGACCACTCTCTCGTTCATCCACCTGACTCTGGGACTCTCCTTGGCCTACTGATCGCTAGTCTCTAGCCCTCTCCTTACCTTCATCTCCTGTCCCTCCCTGGCCTTCCCGTCCCTGCCACCTTCTGGATCTCTCTTATTCCCTGCAGGCTCTAAGCCCTACAAGGCTATATACCTTCTGCACACCCCAGAATCTTCATCGGAATTCCTGGAAGCAGCATGAGGTGGTCAGAGGGTGTGCTGAATTGTTTCTCTTCTCCCCATGGTTCTGTAACTTATGCTGCATACTTTTAATAATAATAATAATAATAATAATAATAATAATAATAACGACAATAAATGTGTTTGGTAATTCTTTGAGAATTTCATGCAATGTATGTTGATCAAATTCACCTTCTTCCCCAACTTTTCCCATAGTTGCTCTTTCAAGTCTCACCTACCTACCCATCCAACTGAGAGTTTTCTCCCTGCCCCAACTCCAGTTTTTACTGCCCAGCCACTCTTGAGAGTGGAGCCTGACCTAGGGTGTGGTCAACCTGCCAGGGGTTGCATTGATAAATAAAAGAACACCTCTCTCCCCTCGCAGCAGCTAACACACATGGACAGCACACGTGGATAGCACACGCGGATAGCACACGTGAATAGCTCCTTGGCAGTAGGTAGGATTTTGTGTCCAACCCCTGTCTCCATGCTAGGATTTGGTCAAGCTTGAGATTCTGCATGCTGTCACAATTGCTATGAGTTTGTATGTGCTACTGCCCTGTTGTATCCAAAAAATTATTCCTTGACGTTGTCCACCAGTTGTTCTGCCCCTTTTCCCGAGCCTTCTGGGGCGAGGGGGGCCACGTGGCCACCTATTTGTGGGTGAGCACGTCACAGTCTCTCATGCTCTCTCCATTGGACAGCGGGGGCCTCGGTATTTAGTGTCATCTCCTGTAGGGGAAAAACTCCTCTGAGGAGGGTCGAGAGAAGCACTGACCTATGGATAGTAAGTCAGCTGAAGTTGTTTTGATACTATGTCCATTTAACCAAATAAGAGGTTCTTCCCCAGGACTTATGACCTATACAGCCACAGGATGTCCGTCCCTTTAACAGTGCCAGGAAAGGGTTCTTCTATCTCCTGGGGCAGGTCTTAGGTCCGAAGCTGAAGGGGCTGGTTGTTTCTGTATCGTTACTGCCGCTATGGCCCCGTGGGCACGTCTTACCAGGCCAGTCATCTTTGCAGCTGGCTGGGTGAGAGCGATGACTACTTTTCTCCTCTGGTGTTGTGATGAGCACCTTTCAGCACTGTGAAAACTAGCCAGTAGGGATGAAGCTTCTAGGCCAGTACCAGTTTGACTCCCTCCTGTTCGGTGGCTCAAGCTTGTACGTCTTTGGCAATAGAGTCTCCCCATCAGGTTCTGAAGAGGAGCTGGGTGGTAGTGGTGCACACCTTGAATCCCAACATTTGGGAGGCAGAGGTATGAGGATCTCTGATTTCAATCCCAGCCTGGTCCTTAGTTCAAGGACAGCCAGCGCTACACAGAGAAACCCTGCCTCAAAAAAGAATATATTTTCATAGCCTATAATGCTGTGGGGCATCTATGGGATCTCCCTGTAACCCCATACCAGGTACTGGTGTTTTCAGCTGCTGGCATGTGGTATATCACATGTGGTTGAGGTATTCTCCACCTACTCCCACTGTAGGGCTATTTGTTTAAAGTATTTTTAAATATTTATCTATTTTAGGAACCTTCTATGATAGTAGGTTTCCATACACCCACTGACTGATGAATGGCTAATAAAAATGTAGTATATCTACACAATGGAATATTGATCTGTTAAGAAAAATAAAATTAAGTCATGTGTGATGGTTCAAACCTCGGATCCCAGCACTCCTCTGCCAGGAGGCAGAGGCAGGAGGGTCTTTGTGAGTTTAAGGTCACCCTGTTCTACAAAGGCAGTTCCAAGCCAGCCAGGGACACACAGAAACTGGATAGAACTAGAAACAGGCATTCTGGGTGAGGTAATCCAGACGCAGAGAGGCAAGCA
Source organism: Apodemus agrarius (assembly GCA_964023405.1). Classification (NCBI taxonomy): domain Eukaryota; kingdom Metazoa; phylum Chordata; class Mammalia; order Rodentia; family Muridae; genus Apodemus; species Apodemus agrarius. The sequence goes on from OZ030015.1 coordinate 14,033,370, forward strand.
TCCCAGGTTTTCTCTCATTTGTGTATATCAGCTTTGAATCTCTAGATATGTGTGTGTCACCTCACATACCCACAGATCAGAAATAATGAAGGGGCCATGGAGGAGTGGGTCCTTCCACAAGGGAGAGGACAGAACGCAGTGGTAGAAAGGGTTAAAGGAGTAACAGAGAAAGAGGGGTTAAACTGAGGTGCGGGAGCGGCAGGCAGAAAGGGCGAGGAGATATGGGGAAGGATACTAAAGGCCTTTTGAAAAAGCCACACATGCCTTCTAAAGTCCAAGATTGACAAGACAGGACTCTCATGAGCCCACAGGTGGCCAGAGGATAAACAAGGAATGCAGAGGGAACTTCAGGGCCAGGAGCCCAGCAGGCAGGACCAAGCTAGTTACTGGACCCTGATCCTATAAGAGAGGTTTTGATTGGCTGATAATCCATTGGTAGGACCAATCAACATCATTGATGTTAGTTTCTTAGACAGAAACTAAGGAGATTCTGTGCAAATGTTTTCACGGTGACTTACTCAGTCGATCGTACAATATCCCAACACTTTAAAATTTGTATCTGATTTATTTACTTTATTTTATGTATGGGGGTGCTTTGCCTGCATATATGTTTGCATACCACATGCATTGCTGGTGCCTGTGGAGGTTAGAAGGCATCCTGTACCCTGGAACCAGAGTTACAGGTAGTTGGTGAGCCATCATGTAGGCACTGGGAACTGAACTCCTCCTGGTCCTCCAGTAGAGCAGCCAAAACTCTTAACCACACACCTATCTTTCTGACCCCACAGTATTTTATCTCTGGGTTCTCAGTAAGAGAATTAAGTTCTACCATATGTGATCAGTCACGAAACAGATAACTGACGACATCAAAATCTCCCAATATGTTAAAGAAAGGTAAAAGATTCGATTTAGTTCATGAAAATGAGAAAGATTTTGAGCTGTCAGTTTGGGATTCAAATTGCAAGAGGTCCTACAATGGAATTACCCTTAGTGCTGGGATGTGATGTACGTTATGTGCTGGGATATGGTGTGTGCAGTGTGCCATTACCCTCAGTGCTAGGATGCAGTGTGTCATGGCTTTGTAAGAGACATTGTTGGGAAGCAGAGACCTCTTCAGCTTACTACAGACCCCTAGTACTCTGAAAACTTCAAGAAGGAAGAATGAGTGAATGAATGAATGAGAGAATGGATGAATGAGTGAATGGATGAATGAGTGAATGGATGAATGAGTGAATGGATGAGTGAACACCAGAAGAGTTTCCCTCATGGCCTAGGTGGCCCGTGGGAGAGTCTGGATGGGGTCCTCTAGGATCCAGAGGATGGGAGCCAGCTTGTAGGAGAATCCTGTATCTGTCCAGCTCTGGACAGATGGCAGAGTGAGCTGAGGAACTGGGTCACTCATTCTAGACCCGGACCCTGAGGTTCTGTCCTCATGGATTCTCCAGGTCACTGGCTGAGGGAAGGGCCCCACAGGAGACGCATAGAGGAACCCATGAAGGCCCAGTGAGGGTTCTAGGTAGTGCCTATAGGACATCAGCCTTCCACCACCACCCAAAACTGGGAGGCAGCGGGAGAGGCAGCCCAGTCTCTATGAGGTCAGCCTGGTCTACACAGCAAGTTCCAGGACAGTCAAAGCTACATAGAGAAACCCTATCACCCACTCCCAAAGGTTATAGAGATTCTTAATCAGTGGGCCAAAGGAAAAAATCATAAGGGAATCTAGAAAGACAGAGAAATCTGCAAAATGAAAATACATTTAAACACATGGGGTGCAACCAAAAAGCATACTACACGAGAACAGAGAACGCTACAGTTCCTGCAGAGCACCGGGAACTCAGAGCTCCAGAGGCCAGAAGAACAGATGAACTCAGCAGTTGAATAAGGAAGGGAACAGCCATCTCAGGATAGGCTGACACTATAACACAAGGCAGGGAGGTGAGGACAGGGACCGGTGTAATATGTTCCCACAAAACTGTCAGGATAAAAAGTTTGGGATCTAGAAAGCATGTCTAATATGGCCATCTGTCCATCCACCAGAAGATGACAAAACACCAGAATCCATGATGACAAGTCATATCTTGTCTTCTAATGCCCAGTCCAAGCTTGCCCTAAGACAAGGCACTGGCCTGCTTTTGTCCCCACAAACCTGGTTTAAATGCCCAGTCAACTACAAAGGTGAAATGGGGTTTTATAAATGCTTTCATTCTCTTCTTTCACAATCTCCAAGGTTGCTGGCCAGAGTCAACTGCTACAGTGAATCGTGTACCGTATTTGTCTGATGGCTCTTTGTGATTAGATGGTGGTTGTAGATTTGGGGACATTCCCACAGAAGGGGACGATTTGCACCTTCCCATCAGGGGCAGCTGCTATCGACCAGATTCCGTTGGGGACGTTTGCCAACACTGTGCATGGTGGAGGGTAGTTTCGTTGCTGTGGGGCTAGCCTTCTGCCATCGTCATGAGAAGTTGGAGATGAGGTGACAGGGTCCCTGAGCTAGGGGTAAATTGTGCTGAGACAGATGAGGGATTCCTTCTCCTGTGACACCAGAACTCAGGATAACCAATTTCCACTAGTTCTTCACTTCTCCAACCCCACGATAGCAGATTTCTGGTTCCCAGGTAGGACTGGCCAGGCCTGGGGATACTTGGCTTCCAAAGTTTTACATCCCGTGCTCTCCTGACTGGGGCAGCTCCCACCCTCCCCAAGGCACATTCTCCTTATGCGAGATTTCCCAAGGGAGGTAGGACCCTGTTGGTCACAGTATGTAGCTCAGGTACCGTGCACAGTGGCAGAATGGATACCTTCCTTAAGCATGGTTCAGTCACACATTTAACACGAGCTTATGAGCAAAGGCTGCTGGGTGTCACCGTGCATGGAAATCACCCTGTACCCTGGGTGACCCTGGCATCATGGTCTCCCTACCTTAGTCTTTACAGTGCGGGGATCCAGTGCCACCAAGCCTCACTGAGATGGCATCATCTTAAAAATAATAAGGCAGTTCACTGTGCCTCAGTTTCCTTACATCTAATAGAAACTCCCTGACTTACTCTCAGTGGGAGCCTTTAATACTGTAGAGCGAATGATTGAGAGCATGAATTGGAGAGTGTGGGAAAGTCCCTGCCTCTCGGAGCCCCATGTCTAATCAGCTTAGTCATTCAGCTTCAACCAGTCTGAGAAGGTTAGAATGGCCTGCCCACTAAGTGTCCTATCTGTGGTGAAGACCATGAGACCTAGGCAGATGTGGTGGAGACTCAGACCACAGGAAGGGACCTGTCTGTGGCAGGTTTTGTGTGAGGTTGACACTATTTCTGCCTTCTTCTTCTCCTCCTCCTCCTCCTTCTCCTTCCTTTCCCTCTTCCTCCTTCTCCTCCTCCTCCTTTTCCTCCCCCTCTTCTCTCTAATACAGGATTTGAGAACAGGATAGAGTTAATTAGAAAGATTTAAAAGCCAGCAGAGATGCCCATACCATGTATCCATATTTTATTACAATTAACATTCTATATTAAAATGATCCATGCACTACAGTCAATGAATCAATGTCCATTCAGTCCACAGTTATTTAAATTTAAGAGATCTTCCTGCCTCTGCCCTCCACATACTAGGATTAAAGGTGTGGACCAAGGGAGATAGGACCCTGTTGGTCACAGTATGTAGCTCAGGTACCGTACACAGTGGTAGAATGGATACTGAGAGGACCCTGACAATCAGGCAGCGCAAAAACTTGCTCCGTGCTAATGAGGTGTCCAAATAGGCCTTGAGTGTTCAGCCAGCTCCCTTGCTGGGTGTTCCTCCCCACAAAAGGTATTTAATTCCTGGTTCACCCGTATTAAGGTGTATGCATTTACACCCACCATCAAATAAACCAGTTTGGACAAGCACGGACCATCTCCTTCATTATGGATGACCGTGGAGTGGTGGGGTGGGAGGAGGCCTTTGTTGCAAAGAGCCCTGCCTAAATCTCCCCCACAAGACCTTCTCTCTTTAAACCCCTCGGTACCCTCAGCACTCACTCGGAACCAAACCGGATTCTACCCCAGTCCTGGGCTCAGCATAGGTACCCTGATGCATAGGTACCCTGAGAGGACTATGAACCTCTGTTCCTGACCCTCAGTGGTACCCCGGTGGCGTCTGGGTACACAGGAGGCTGGAGACCAGCTTGGAATATAAAAATCTTTCCATAAAACAAAAACAAACAACAAACAATACCCTCTCCCAAAACACACAACCCAGAAACTCCCTCAGTTTGGGAGACAAATTCTTAGAGTATATTCTCCCCAAGCCTAAGAAACAAACAAACAAACAAACAACAGTAGATGAATCAGACTTTGTTAAATGGTGGTGTGGCTCAGTGGTTAAGAGCTTGTAAAGCAGGCCTGAAGAGATGACTCTATGGTTAAGAGCACAAGCTGCTTGCAGGGACTGAGTTCTGTTCCCAGCACCCACAACTCCCTGTAATTCTAGCTCCAGAAGACCTGACGTCCCTCGTCTCCAAGAGGACCTGAACAGACAAACATGCACAAGTTCATACAGTTGTTTTGAAAAGTTAAAAAAATTCATAACTCAAAAGTAAAAGGTGGGGTTGGCTAGAGGGGTGGCTGGGCAGCTAAGAGCTGAGAGCACTTGGAGAGGACTGTGTTCTGAAGCTCAGTCCCAGCGCCATGTTGGACGGCTCAACGCTGCCTGTGACTCTAGCTCCAGGGGATCTGATGCCCTCCTCTAGCTTTCATGGGCACACAGACACACAGACACACAGACACACACACACACACACACACACACACACACGCACGCACGCACGCACGCATGCACGCACACGCACAGGCGCACACACTCACACTCACACAAACATACATACACTCACACACACATTCACACACACATATACACAGTCACTCACACAAACATACATACACTCACACACACATTCACACACACATACTCACACAGTCACACAAACATACATACACTCACACACACATTCACACACACATACTCACACAGTCACTCACACACCCTCACGCACACTCACACACACATTCAGTCACACATACTCACACACAGTCACTCACACACACTCACTCACACTCAAACACATTCACACAGTCACACACATATTCATACACACTCTCACACACATTCTCTCTGTCTCTCTCTCTCTCTCTCTCATACACCCACACACACACACACACACACACACACACACACACACACGCACGCACCCACATTCATGATATACAGATGTCAGTGAAGATGTGGGAAGACACTTGGCATTATCTATCTCTCAGGAAATAGTACAAACCATCCAAGATTCCTCCTCACCTGAACAGGAATGACTATCTTAACAAGGGATTTGGACCAGTCGGACGGCTCAGTATGTGACATCGTGGGCACCAAGATCAACAACTAAGAAGTGGGGCCTCCTGAAACTGAGGCAACTGTCACACTGTCAAGTGGACAAAGAGGCAACTTAACGAAATGGAAAAAGATTTTTCTCTTTTTATCAACTCCACATCCAACAGAGGTCTATCTAATACCCAAAATATATAAAGAACTTAACAAATTAGATATAAATGGGGTACATATCTAAACAGAGAATTCTCCATAGGGGAATCTCAAACGGCTAAAAAAAACACTTAAAGAAATGTTCAAAATCCTTAGCCATCAGGGTAATGCAAATCAAAACTGCTTTGAGGTTCCGTTTGAGTAAAACTGGCGGAATGGCTGGGATCAATACCACAAGTGACAGCTCGTGCTGGCGAGGACGCGGAGGGAGGAGAACATCGCTCCATCGCTGGCAGAAGCGAAAACTTGTATAGCCATCATGGAAATCAATAGGGTTGTTCCTCCAAAAACTGAGAATTGATCTGCCTCAAGACCCAGCTATACTGCTCGGGGATATACCCAAATGGTGATCCATCCTACCACAAGGACACTTGCATAACCATGTTCATTGCTGTTTAATTTGTAACAGTCAGGAACCGGACACAAACCAAATACTTCTCATCAGTGGGTGTGGTTCAGATACCCAAGGGAGTATTACTCGGCTGTTAGGAAAAAATTGGCAGGCAAATGGGTGGAATTAGAAAAAAAATCCCGAGTGAGGTATCCCAGATGCAGAAACATGGTATGTATTCACTTACAAAGTGGATATTAGCTATTAAGTGAATTATTATCAAGCTACAGTCCACAGACCCAGAGTTAGGTAAAGAGGAGGTCTCTTGGGGACGTATGGACCTCCCTTGGAAGAAGAAACATAATAAATTTTTGAATGGAGTGGGGGCAGATGGGGATGGGAAAAAGAGTGACCGTGTTGTGGAGGGATGAAGAGTGGGGGGCGGCGGAGGGGGGGGCAGCTGGAATTATGAAGCATTGCATCGGTGATAGAGAGAGAAACCTAGTGCAGTCGAAACTTCCTGGAATCTATGAGGGTGACCTTAGTGAATTCCCCACCTAATGAAAGACACAGAGCACAAACTGGCCATCTTTTGCAGCCAGACAATACTTCCAATGGTGAGACTGCGTTATGTTCAGTTGTTGGCCAAGAAAGTCCCGTGGAGATCCTTAGACAACTGACTGACTGACTGACTGACTGACTGACTGACTGACTGACTGACTCTCTGAAACTGACAGTGGGGTCTCCTTGCCAAAACAACATCCACACAGCCCATTGAATGCTAAGAGGTTACACTGGTGCCTGCCGGGAGCTTTCATCCCTGTTTTAGCCTCTTTGGTGTGAGAAAGTACTCTTGCCAGCTATGGAAAGAGAAACCTGGACATCCACCCAGCTAACAGAACCCTCACCCTACAGTTTGTCCTGCTTGCAAGGTGTGCTCGGACAGTGGTGCCCGAGAACTTGTGGGAGTTGTCAACTAATGTTTGGTTTAACTTGAGGCCAATGCCTTACAATGCCTGGATGTTAAGGAATTGGAGACTGGATAGCCCAGAAACCTAGGGTAGAACCATATACCCTGGGGGGGGGGAGAAGTTATTTCTAATGATATATTTACTATACCCATAAATTGGTGCCTTGCCCAGTTATCATCAGAGAGGCAGATGAGGCCCACAGCCAGACATTACTCCAAGAGAGGTTTTAAATTGGAGGTCTCCGCTGGATCCTTCCCCCTAGGAGACTGGGGACCCCACAGAAGAGGGGGAGGAAGGATTGTAGGTGTCAGAGGGAGTGGAGGAAAGCAGGAGATCATGGCCCACTGAATCCAGGAAGCAGGGCTCCCAGGGGCTCCCAAGGACTGGAGCGGCAAGCCCGGGCCTGCACGGGTCTCCACAAAGTCCTCTGCGTATGTTAGCTTGGTGCGTCTGTGGACTCCTAACAGTGGGAGAGGGTGTGTCTCTGACCTCTGCCTACTCTAGGGATTTGTCTTCCTACAGGGTTGCCTTGGGCAGCCGCAATCTGAGGGCTCTTGCCTTGCCTTATTGTGTCTTTTTCCCCTCCCCCCACTCACCTTATTGTGTCTTGTTTTGTCCTGTGTGACTGTCATCTCTTGGAGGCCTGCTCTTCTGTGAATTGGAAATGGAGGTTGTGTGGATCTGGGGGGAGCTGGGAGGAATGGAGGGAGGAAACTGTGATCAGGATGGACTGTATGAGAGAAAAATCTATTTTCAATAAAAAATATTAAAAATAAACTTTTATTCAATCAACTTAGGAATACTTTTATGCCTACCATTATTATATCTATATAAAATTTCCATGATTAAAAAAATAAACTTTTAACATTAAAAGAAAAAAGATGGCTCAGTGTATAAAGGCACTTGCCACCAAACCTGACCACCTGACTTGGAGTTCTGGGACCCACACGGTAGAAGAGAAAACCAATTCCTGCATGTTTTCCTGTGACCTCCACTCATGTGTGTGCATACACATGGATACAAGCTTGCTGGTGAGCTAGCATACTTGGTGAGATCTGATCCAGTGGGAGAGCTGGTCTCAAAAATAAAACCAGAAAGAAAAAAGAAGAGACAGAGAGAGAGAGAGAGAGAGAGGCAGCACTTGAGGAATGACACACATGTGTAGATGCATAAACATGCACACACACACACACACACACACACACACACACAATTTCATACAGAAACTTCCAGAAAAAGCCATTTGTCTGGTTCAAAGGCTTTTATTTCTAGAGCACTTAATGGTTTGAACTGTGTGAGGGCTTCAGATTTTCACCGGCTTCTCCTTTTTTTTTTTTTCTTTTCTTTCTTTTATAAAAAGGGAAATGCTTTTTTTATGATGCTGTCCTATAGCTGTCCCTTCCCCCCAATAAGGACACATCTAGAGACACTGTCACCGAGGGATTCTCAAGCATGGTTTGGCACCCACCTACTACCTCACTGGGAACGTGGAAATAGAAGGAGCCAGACTAGAATCCCTGGTGTACTTGATCTCTTCCCTATGTCCGTCAGTCTGGTGTGGACAGCTGGACTATTCAGCCCCTTTTCTGGGCTTTTCTGAGCCCAAAGTTTCTGAGGACTGCATTTTGTAAAAATTACACTCAAGCAGGGCTGTCTGATATTTCTCACGATTAGGCTGAAGCCAGACATCTCCTGACACCATCTCAGATGTGGCGCAGACCTAATCATGCCTTATCAAATGCCTGTCACTTCAGTTCCTGGTGCTTGGTGCTCGATAAGAGACCTTTGGCCTTCCCAGAGAAGCTCCTCTGTTCGCCCCTCACCACCATGCACTCAGCCACGCACCTAGGGCGGAGAGTGAAACTTTATCTGATTTCTTAACAGAATTTTAATCACTGATTCACTTATCTGTGACTACATTGACTCATAGTCTTCTATTTTAGTCAATGAATCTTCACTGTTTTCTTCCCCCCCCCCAGTTCCTATTTGCTATGCGAGGTTCTGACAGGGCCTACAGGGCCTCCTGCAAGCTGGCTTCTGTCTTTTGGCTCCTGCTCCATCTCTTTTGCATTATCTAATTATGGAAAATAATTTCAGGTCCTCTTGCACTTCCTTTGATCCAGAATCCTTCTACTGGCAGATGATGTTTCAAACCCCCATCCGGGGATGGGTGCTGTATGTAGCCCTCAGAGTGTCTACACTTTTGTCCCCTCTCAGGGAACAAAGTTAGGGATTACACACACACACACACACACACACACACACACACACACGTGTTTAGGCAGTGTGCATGGGTGCACATCCTGTCAAGTGAACTCTTTCTCTGGGGAGATTTAAACAAACACTAACCCCCTCCTTATAAAAGCACTAACGACAAAATCAAGGCGTGATTCCAAAAGCAAACTTGAGAAACCATAGGGCAAGTGGGCCGTGCCACCAGACAGAAGAACCGCTGAGGTTGAGCAGGCTCAAAGCCCAGGGCATCTCGGACTTGAGAACACGAGGCATGGAGCCAGCTCCCTGCCAAACTGTCTGATCTGGGACACATAACCACGACACCCCACCGAGAGGACCCTGACAATCAGGCAGCGCAAAAACTTGCCCCGTGCTAATGAGGTGTCCAAATAGGCCTTGAGTGTTCAGCCAGCTCCCCTTGCTGGGTGTTCCTCCCCACAAAAGGTATTTAATTCCTGGTTCACCCGTATTAAGGTGTATGCATTTACACCCACCATCAAATAAAACAGTTTGGACAAGCACGGACCATCTCCTTCATCATGGATGGCCATGGAGTGGTGGGGGTGGGGGGAGGCCTTTGTTGCAAAGAGCCCTGCCTAAATCTCCCCCACAAGACCTTCTCTCTTTAAACCCCTCGGTACCCTCAGCACTCACTCGGAACCAAACCGGATTCTACCCCAGTCCTGGGCTCAGCATAGGTACCCTGATACATAGGTACCCTGAGAGGACTATGAACCTCTGTTCCCGACTCCCAGTGGTACCCCGGTGGCGTCTGGGTACACGGGAGGCTGGGAACCACAGTATCCCTCTCGTACTCTACTGTTTCTCCTCCGGGGAAACACGGACAGCGGCTTGCCCGTGCTGCTCAGGCACGCCAGTGGTGAGGCACGAGGAGCAAAAGTGCTTCTTGGCTTTGCAGAACATGGATAGAGGATGACTTTCAGGAGGGTGGGTAACCCCAAAGCAAATGCACCTTCTACAGTCTCACCTCACCATGGACAGAGATCCCCCTTCCCCCACTTAACCTCCCATATTTTATATACGCTCGTACCTCCCCAGCCCACGAGGTTGTGTGCACTCAGGGCACTACTGTATGACATCTAATGGCCCTTACTATCCCTTTCTTCTCCTCTTCCGCCTCCTCCTCTTCCTCCTCCTCCTCTTCCTCCCTCTTCTCTCCTCTTTTTCTTCTTCTACGTTCTCCTCTTCTTTTTTGTGTGTTTGCTTTTTTTTTTTTTTTGAGACAGGGCTTCTCTGTGTACCCCTGGCTGTCCTGGAACTCACTGGGTAGATCAGGCTGTCCTGGAGCTCACAGAGATACACCACCTGCCTCTGTCTCCCAAGTGCTGGGATCAACTGTCTGGCCATCACGATCTGGTCTCTCCTCCCCCTTTTTTTTTCTGTGAAGGAATCAACAGACAACAGGCTGTTCTGAAGGAGATGCTAATTGTCCTGCCACAGGACAGCACTCTACAACACACCCCCATGTGTGCATTCATGATCCACACCCACATCGCACACCCGTTTCTATGGTTACGATGAAAACTGCAAGCTCTTGGTTACAGTTCTCTTCCAAAGTTTACTCTCCCCCCATCCCCCCCCCCGGGTTTACTTCCTTTTCGTCCTGGGCTGCTGGTCTACATCGCCTCCCTGCAGTCCTCCAGGCAAAGGAGAGGGCAAAGGTCATACACCGAGTTGGCCTAGGTCTCCAGCAGTCCCGACTCTGCCTCCAGTCTCTGGGTAGCCCTGCCTTCTCTCTCCATTGGGGGAAACAAAGGCTCAGAGTTCACTCAGTTTATGCTAGCTCACTCCCAGTGGCTTCTATCACACCCCTGGGAAGAGCATAGCATTATGCCTGGGCAGCTGGCCCAGAGGGCTGGTCACAGCCTCCTCCATGGTCTGTCATGCCCTCTGCTGGAGACACTGAGAACTGTGACATGAGGATCAAAGCAGGCTTTGCAGATGGTTGTAGCCTCAAGGTTTCATAAATGCAGGAACATACAAAAGCAGCAGACAGTCCTATTTCCGTAATAATTGGGAAGTAAACTTGGAAGTTGATACCATTTCCTGCAAATGGCTGCAAGGTTTATACATCTTCTTTGTTCTGTGGTCTCTTTAAGCTATCAATTATTTTCAGTTACGTTTTGAAAGTTGACATTTAAAGATACACTCATTCCCAGAACTTCCTTGATGTGGAACCAGACGTCATCCTCTTACCATCTTCTTTCTGGGGCAGAACTTTATCTTCAGATTCCAGGGTAGCAGAGACGCTGGTCACACATTCTCTCAGAATCTGCCATGCTGAGAAACCCTTGCTCTTTTTGAATTTTGTTTTGAGCCAGGCTCTTTCTATGAGGGCCCAAATCTCAACCTTTTCCAGGATTCCATACATGGGCCACCACTTTCACCTCCTTAGATTAGCTACTGGATGAACCAAACAGAATTCTTGGGAGTACTAGGATCCACAGCCCCTGATTCAACGGTGCACGCAGGTCCTAACCTCTCTGGGCACTCCATGATTGGAGCCTCTCATGTGCCACGTGCTTAGGACATTTCTCTCTCTCTCTCTCTCTCTCTCTCTCTCTCTCTCTCTCTCTCTCTCTCTCTCTTTTGGACCTCTGCATTTCTGTCTTGTCAGCTTTGTTCAAAGTGGTGGTGGCGTCCTGTTAGAGAGCGGGCCTGTCCTGAGCTACCCAGGGAGTCCAGATGAGTAAATCTCTGAGGTGTGCAGAGAGTAGGGCAGGGCAGTCCTCAGAGAAACCCAGGAAGTGTCTGTGGGGACCAAGCTAGTGATGGACTCTTGAGGAGACTGTAAACCCCTGACCTGCAGGACATAGGAGCCTGGCAGTGGGGTTAAGTGGGAGGCAGGACAGTGGTCATGCTTGGCCCTGGAGCGGGGTTTTCTGAGGAGAGGCTGGTAGCTTTTCAGGACGCCCTCCTCTGTATGTGTGGTCCCTCCGCTGATGAAATGCTCTAGGAAGGCCTCAGCTTATCAGATGTCTGCTAAGCAACCCCACCACCACCACCACCACCACCACCACCACACATACACATACACACCAGGAGACCCGGGCAGATATGGCCTGGAGGTCACACTGCAAGATTTATCAATAGAGCTTTGTCTGATGGGTCAGCAGGACCCGTTGTACCAGGACACTTGGTACTGATCTCTGCCAAAGTTAGCTGACTGCTATTTTGACACGGGGCCTCACGTGATCCTCTCCAGTGGAAAGCTGAGCCCAGCCCTGAGGACTCAGGGGACATAAGACGCTGTTACCCATCATGCCTCTTTGCTCCTTTTGGGACGGTTCACAGACACCATCATCTCCTGTCCCGTCTCACTCTTGGGAAACGTGTTAGAGTGTGTCAACATGTCATGCTAGGGTGACACTGAGCCAGGAGTCTTCTTGAGACCTCCTCTGTATCCCTGGGACAGGATCCCCCTCTCAACAGCTTGGAAGGAGCACCAGGTCAGTGATGTGGAGCACTCAACTGAGAGGTTGAGTGTGCGGTGTGGTGCTCTGTCCATGGTGGACACAGAGCAGACCTGGTGGAGCCAGAGCAGAGTAGCATCCTGAGCAGAGCAGCGGCGTGGTCTGCCCAGGTCTCCTGATGTGGGGGGCTGTTTATGGGACATCTGACAAGCCAAGCCTTCCCTTGGGCATTTCACCAGCTGAGGAGCAAGACACGAAGAGGGGGCAAATCTGAGAAGAGGCTACCAGCCTCCCCTCAGAAGATACACCTTCCCAGAGAGGGCTGGGGATGACCACTGTCCTGCTTGCCCATCCACCCCACTGCCTGCCTCTCCTGTCCTGGGCCAGAGCAGCTGGATCTCAGAACTCTGCTTTCCATAGCTTGAAATACCAAGACTCCGTGCACTGTGTGTGTGTGTGTGTGTGTGTGTGTGTGTGTGTGTGTGTGTGTCTGGTTCTCTGGTTGTGCACTCAACCTTGCAACCTGTGACCATGAGAAGGGCAGCTGGGTGTTGGGGACAGGATACATGGAGGCTTTTGATCTAAATCACCATTTCTTTTGTGTCTGGATTGGCGGGTGCTCTGTCCCTCCTCTCACACACTCTGGTCTGGAAAAATAAAAAGGCAAAGGACAGCAGTCCGAGGAGAAAGGAGAAGAGAAAGCCAAAGTAAAGTCCTTTCCCAGAGTCCCTGGTGTCTCTGTCACCCTGAAGCAGAGTAACAAACCTTGAGACCTTAGTAACCTAGTGCACCAAGACCCCAGACTCCTGGGATGAACCTCCCCTCCATCTCACCGGCCCTGGTTCCATTCTGGACTTGCTGTTCTGCCAACCCCAGTCCAGCCAGTCCTGCCCCCACAGCTGGACTCAGGCTGTGCTCCTCACTGCTGCTGCTGCCGCCGCCACCGCTGCCGCCGCTGGCACTGTCCCTCCTGGCTAGTCTGGTGTACACAGGCCCCTTGTGAGTTGTCTTCAGCCCTCCCCGTCTCTCTCCCTGACCTTCACAGGCCACAGGAATGGGGGAGTCTGGAGAACCACAGGGACGGCTCCAATCCAGGAGGGGCAAGGCAGGGCCCCGAGGCTGCTTCTTGTTTTTCTCCAGGCCCAGCCAAGCAACAGGTAGGCATCGTGGGAGGACCTGAGCCTTCTGAGAGTGAGTGACCCTGGCAGGTGAGCCTGAGATTTGAATTCAACGTCTGGGTGCATTTCTGCGGAGGCCCCCTCATCCACCCACGGTGGGTCCTCACGGCGGCACACTGTGTGAGACCATGAGTCTCTCGGCCTGGCGTGGTGGGAGGGGGGGTCATGATTATTCCCACTGTCCCCAGTGTCCCCGAGGATGTCCCCATCCAGGCTGAAGCCTTCTAAGCATGATTCTACTCTTCTAGGAACATCAAAAGAGCAGAGCTCTTCTGGGTGCAGCTTCGTGAGCAGTATCTATGCTATGGAGACCAGCTACTGCCTGTGAACCGGATCGCTGTGCACCCCCACTGTGACACAGCCGAGGGTCGGACTGACATTGTCCTGCTGAAGCTTGATGACCCTGTGAATGTCTCCACCCATATCCACCCCATATCCCTGCACCCTGCCTCGGAGACCTTCCCCGCAGGGATATGGTGCTGGGTGACAGGCTGAGGTGACATTGATAATAACAATATGTGGCAAGGATAGCTGCCAGCCGGGCAGGGACTGTCTTGTCCAACCCCAACATTGGAGGGTGGGCAGGGACTCCGATGGCTGGCCAGGGATGGTTACTAATGAGCTTCCCCCAAAGGCTGCACTTCTCTCACCCCAGAGCCTCTCCCACCACCTTATCCTCTGAAGCAAGTGAAGGCCCCCATTGTGGAAAACAGCCTGTGTGATCGGAAGTACCATACTGGCCTCTACACAGGAGATGATTTTTCCATTGTCCATGATGGCATGATGTGTGCTGGAAATGCCAGGAAAGACTCCTGCCAGGTAGGTCCTGTGTTCCCCCTGCACCACACCCCATCTGGTCTCCATATGGTGTGCTGACTCCTATCTTCCTCAGGGTGATTTGGGGGTGGGGGGGCAGTGGTCTACAAAGTGAAGGGTACCTGCTATGAGCAGGAGTGGTCAGCTGGGTTGAGAGCTGCACTCAGCCTAACAGGCCTGGCGTCTACACCAGGGTGACATACTGCTTGGACTGGATCCACCGCTATGTCCCTGAGCATTCCTGAGACCCACGCAGGATCAGGGAAGAAGCAGGCTCCTGGTGTCTTTAACGTCCTGCTTCCTGGTCAGGTGGAACCCTTGCCTTCCTGGTCCTCTGTCTCCCCTGTCTTCTGGGTGTCCCTGTGAGCCCCCACTCTGTTCCCCCTTGAGTCGCTAGCCACTCCTGTCCCCTCTTGCCTCCCACCACACCATTGCTGCACTGTGTGGCTCCCTCTCTCCTGTGGCTCATTAAAGTACTTGAAAACAGCTATTGGGGTTGCTCCAAGAGTTCAAGGTCATCCTTGTCTATGTGTCGTGTTTGAGGCCAGGCTGGGATATGTGAGGCCCATCCTAAGACCATAAAGATCAAACATAAGTTCATGCAGTGGCACATCTGGCTGCTCCAGGGAACTCAGCTTTGGGTATTCTCATTTGAGCCTCTTGGCCCTTGGGTGTTCATGACTGTTCCTGCGCACACAGGCCTAGCTCTGGAACTTTCTGCTGAAGGGGGCTGCTGGCCCATGAGTGGGCGCCACTGGGGTGTCCACTCCCTGCTTGTTGAACTGTCACCTTTGTTCCATCATCAGGCAGCAGTGACGCCGCCTCTGTGTCTCCTGCCTTCGTTCAGCCGTTCTGTGGAGATAACATCTGATGAGGGTGACGCCTGCGTTTGATGCTTCTACTTCTGAGTGCTGACCTTTCTCTTTGTTGGATGGCGCCCTCATTCTTGATGGGAAATCAGGTCAGTTGTCCCAACTAGTGCTAGGTGTCTTCTCTCTCTCTGTGTGTGTGTGTGTGTGTGTGTGTGTGTGTGTGTGTGTGTGTGTGCGTGCGCGCGCGCGCCTGCGACACTTAGCTGCTGAACTATCTCTTGAGTCCCTTAGTTTTCATTTTTAATGTCAACTGTTAACATCTGTGACAGATCCGTCTGTCACAAAAATAAAAGGTAACGGAATTCAGTCCCTGGTCCCTCTACCCCACCCATCTCACTCTCGGGGTCACTGTGGATACTGATGGGTGGTGACACTCTGATAAGGGTATTCAGCCATGCTTTAGTGGAGAGTGGCAGGGAGGACGCAGAGTGAGGGATGGGGATGGGCTAGGATCCCCAGTGAGCAGCTCGGCCCAGCTCAGGTGTCAGGTGACAGATAAAAGCGGTTACAGGGGCCAGGCCTAGCTAAGAGCTTTCAGTGGGCAACATCCAAACCCAAACCCACTGTTTCAGCCAGGGGCCAGCACTCAGGCAAGCATGCTACTTTAGCAGGTGCAGTCCTAAGTGCTGGCTCTTCTTGGGGTCTGAGTTACAGGGCACTCTGGTAGAGCGCTCTCTCACTCTCTCTCTCTCTCTCTCTGGTGTGTGTGTGTGTGTGTGTGTGTGTGTGTGTGTGTATGTGTGTGTGTGTGTATTGGGTCTGCAAATACCAAAAGGTGGGAGAGATAAGGGTCCTGAAGTTCTCTCCTATGGGGACCCAAGAGAGTCCAGACGGCACAGCTCGGGGTGGTAGGAATAGCATCTCATTCCATGAAACCCCAGTGCCATCGGGCTCTTGGATTGGTTGGGATGACTCGGAAGAACACATGGATCGCTTCCCTCTGCGCCTGCCATATGTTGGGGTGAGCTGGCAGGCAGGTCCTATGTTCCCAACAGTCTCCTCTCAGGGGTGCAGCTGCCTAAGGGTGGCCAGTCACACGGGGTGGGCCGATAGTGTATTTGTCTGTCACTAAGTCAAACATTTTGCATGCACCCTTGTGCTGTGGGGCTGGTGGGCAGGAAGCAGGCAAGATTTACCCCATGCTGTCACATCCTGAAGAAGCAGAGACCAACTCTCTACTGACGGTTCCCCCACCCCACCCCCACCCCACCCCCACCCCCACCCCCACATCTAAGAGAGGATTCCTGACCTCAATGCTGTCAGTGGGAACCTCCAATCCTGGGTCTGTGATTTGGAGCTAGGAAAAGTTTCTGGCTCTGGCCACACCTATGGCTAGTAGATCGTTACGCTTCAGATGGAGCCAGAAGCCCTAGGCCAGCACCAAGAGCTGACTCTATTTATCTTGGGTGGAGTTAGGAGACCCAGGGCTGGAAATGAGAACAGGGATACAGAGGAGCTTGAAGAGGGCTGGTCCCTCTGCGGAGCCTTGGAGTCTGAGAATCTGGAGACTGGGATTCGCATACTCTGTAGGAACCAAGGCTGTGGTGCCTCCTCGCTAGACTGGGAGAAGAGAAGCTCGGGTTGTGGTGTGGACAGCTGGGTCCCATTCTGTCCCTGCTATGTGTCACTGAACGTGTCCCTTGCTGCCAAGGCTGGGTGTAGCCTTCAATTGAGATAGATGAAGTTGAAGGTCCCTCCCTGTGGCGTGCAACAGGATCAGGTGAGGAGCTTGTCCCCTCCTCCCTCCCGCCCTGCAGCAGATGTGAGCCCAACCCTAGCCACCTCCATACTGGGAGGCCCAGGGCTGGGCAGGGAGGACGGGGTGGTCCTGCCTCTGCTGTGGGAAGACCATGGCTCTGGGGCCCTACTGTGGGTTCCTACTGCTTCTGGCTGTTTCTGGTGAGTGAACTGGCTTGGGGTCAGTGTGGCACTGTACGCATACCCCGCCCTGGGGTGGGAGGAGCCTGCTTCCTCCACCTTTCCTTTCATTTACCTTATTTTCCACTCTGGGATGGAGCTCTGGGAAATCTGGGAGCCGTGTAAGAGGGATCTGGTACCTTGAAGTTAGGGCTCAGATGAGCAAAAGCCAAGTTCTCCATGATGGGCCTCAGCTTTGTCAGGGTTCCTCTCAGCTTTGTCAGGGTTCCTCTGCTGGGTAGCTTGGCCATCACTGCTGGAGACAGAGGCTTGGGTGTATGTGTGTGGGGACACCGACAGGACCAGATCCTGGAAGGACCCACCTCAAGGAGGACCTAGAGGTTGTGAGAGCTGAGACTGGTCCAACACTCACCACCTCCCAGCTGCTGTTTATGATCCATGGCTGGTCCCACCCTACCCTGGGATCGGGATGGCAGCTGACCAGGCCACAACCACCTACCTGGGCCCCACCCAGCTGGGCCCCACCTACCTGGCTAGATCCTAGCTTTAGCTGCCCAGGATGGGGACATCTACCTTAGGGCCACCTTGGGACCTTGCAGGGAGCAGTGCTTAGGCCCGTAGGACCAGAGTCACTCCCGCAGGCGGCTCCCCTAATCCTTCTGTCTCCATCCTTCAGGCATCTCCCAGGAAGCTCTACAGTCAGGTAAGTCTCCAACAGATATTCCAGGATTAGAGCCCAGCCCTGGCAGGCAGACCCTAGAGAGGCAGTGCCTGCGGCTGGAGAGAGGCTCCTGGCCCAGGGAGGATCTGCAGTCACGTGCCACAGGCATCTCTGGTATCGTGGTTGATGGAATAAGGCCAGCTCTGCCTGGGAAGCTGCACCTCTGCGCCTTTTGTGTCTTCGAGAGCTACTTTGGCTCTCCCGTGCAGCCTGCTGGCTCTCACCATCCATCCCTTTCTTTTGCTGATGTTGCTCTTGGGAAAGACTCAAGCCCTCTTTCTTAGACTTCCTGGTGTTCTGGGTGGGAGGGATGTGATCTCTTCCATTCCTTTTTTTTTTTTTTTAATCAGTGTGGACCCAATTTCCAGTTTGATTCTGTTACAATCAGATTGTACAGATTAAGGGGGAAGCCCTCCCCTGTGGGTGATAGCTCTAGATTTTCATGAGAAAAAAAAAAAAAGTCGAGGTAAAATTTACATCAAATTTGCCCACGATACAGTGTAGCATTTGGTGACATTTAACACATCTCCAGTGTTTTGTGATATCACATCTATCTAGTTCCAAACATCCTTCTAAAAAGGAAGCCCCATTCTCACTAGGAGGGCACCCCCACCTGCTGCCTCCCGGGGCCTTCGTAGCTCCCACCCCTCTCAGCCCTTCCTCACCACTTTCTTGCCCAGTTCCACCGAGTGTCTTTCTAAGGAGCCTGCTCTGTCCTTTGGGGCAATGTTCAGAAGCCAAGATCCACGAACTTAACTGCTTCTAGCGCAGCAGCTCCCAACCTGTGGGTCGTAACCCCTTGGGTGGGGGTGGGGGGTCAAACCCTTTCACAAGGGTCCCCTAACATCATTTGCATACCAATATTTATATTATGATTCACAATGGCAAAGTTACAGTTATGAAGTAGCAACATAACTAATCTTATGGTTGGGGGTTGCCACAACACGAGGGACTGTGTTAACGGGTCCCAGCGTTAGGAAGATTGAAAACCACTGTTTCAGGGTACGCATCCACAGATGCTTCTGGAGAGAGACCAGTGGATGGGGAGCAGAGACATGTGTAGATCCCTCCAAGATGCGAGGCATGGAAGCTTCCTAGAGAAAGGGCATTGAGCAGAATGAGTCTCTGGATTCCCTCGCCAACAGTGCCTCCTCTGGGTCAGGGTGTGGCCAGCCCCAGGTTTCACACGCAGGAAGTCGAATCGTGGGAGGGCATGCCGCCCCAGCTAGCAAATGGCCATGGCAGGCTAGCCTCCGTCTGCACAAGGTGCACGTGTGTGGAGGGTCCCTGCTCAGTCCGGAATGGGTGCTCACGGCAGCCCACTGCTTCGCTGGGTGAGTTCCCTCATGCCGCCCGACTGCCTGGGCTTATGGGGCAGTGACAGCAAACAGGACCTCCCTTAGCCTGTGACTCACCCCCGAGTCCAAGGTTCCCTCTTCAATAGAGAAATCTGCATTCAGGTCCGCCCACTGAAGTGCCAGGGTGCAGTCCCAGCGGGGGTGGGGCCCCCTCTCCCACATCTGCCACAGGAGGAGAATGCAACCTCCACCTGGCGAAGGTGTGGTGCTGGTCACCCATCTAGCTTGTGTCAGGAAGTCTCTCCTAAACCCAGGCAGCCCAGAGCCTTTCCATTGGTCTTACACTTCCGGAACTGCCCTTGTTGGTTTTAGGAGGGTTTCTTGTCCCCGGGGTACCAGACACCTTCGTGTAGATGGGACACTGGCAGGGGTGGGCGGTGGTCACTGTTGGAGGGGGCCACTCACGTCTCTCCCTGCCTCCCAGGTCTGTGAACTCGTCGGATTACCAGGTGCACTTGGGAGAGCTGACGATCACGCTGTCTCCCCATTTCTCCACCGTAAAACGAATCGTCATGTACTCTAGCCCCCCAGGACCACCAGGGTCCAGTGGGGACATTGCCCTGGTGCAGCTGGCCACCCCGGTGGCCCTTTCCAGCCAGGTCCTGCCTGTGTGCCTCCCAGAGGCCTCAGCTGACTTCTACCCTGGGATGCAGTGCTGGGTGACAGGCTGGGGCTATACGCAGGAGGGCGGTAAGGAGCCCCTTCTGAAATCCTCCCCCATGGGGGTAGGGGAAGGTAAAGGGGGTCACCTGGGGAGCAGCAGGAGCCACTGGAACCACCATTTGCTCCTAGTGGCCACGCCTATCCCTCCTAAAGGCCAGCCACTTATTGGCCTCCACTAAGATCCATGCTTGGCACACAGACCGGGGCCAGCAGGGTGGCGGGTTAACCACACGGGAAATGTGTCTGGCGTGTGCTCTCTCAGCAGTGTGAAGTTGGTCACTCAACCTCCTCCTCCTGAACCTTCCTTCCTCTTAGAGCCTCTGAAGCCCCCATACAACCTTCAGGAGGCCCAAGTCTCTGTGGTGGATGTGGAGACCTGTAGCCAGGCTTACAGCAGCCCTAACGGCAGCCTCATCCAGCCAGACATGTTGTGTGCCCGGGGCCCTGGGGATGCCTGCCAGGTGAGCTGGCTGGGCACGCAGAGGGGCGGTATGCCGTGAAGCACGGAGAGAACCCCCAAGCCCTTAGAATCCCATCCTTGTTCCGACCTTTGGTCCCGCAGGATGACTCTGGAGGGCCACTAGTCTGCCAGGTGGCTGGGACCTGGCAGCAGGCCGGCGTCGTCAGCTGGGGTGAGGGCTGCGGCCGCCCTGACCGCCCCGGTGTCTATGCTCGGGTGACTGCCTATGTAAACTGGATCCACTACCACATCCCGGAAGCAGGGGGCTCAGGAACACGAGGGCTTTCCTGGACGCCTCTCCTGGCTGGTCTCTTCTTGCCAAGCCTCTTCCTGCTGCTGGTCTCTGGAGTCCTCATAGCCAAGCACTGGCTGGGTTCTCCCTCCCACCCAGCCTCCGAGCTCTGACTGAGGTGTCGCAACCCAAGTGTCTTTCTTAAATAAGTTAGTGTTTATTCAGTTTTGCTTTGCCCCTCCCCTCCCTTTAGCTTTGACTTTGGAAGCCAAGTTTTCTGCGTCAGATTATTGCAACATTTAACCTGAATTTGTAGAACGGATGACATAAAGCAAATGGATGTCAAATGAACGCTGAGCCCAACAGCCTGGGATGGGGGGAGGGGGAAGCCCCACCCTAGTTGGGACTGTGGCGTCTTATTGCATGGGCCAGTACTCCTTGGTGATGTGGCCCTTCCCAGGGTCACTGCAAAGTTTCTAAACCACCTAAGAGGATGGAATGGAGGGAGGGGGGCTGTGAGAGGGAAGGGTGCGCTGGGTGACAGACAGGAACGAGACCGTGAACGAAGATGATGTTGGCTGTGGTGGCTGCAGGGCCCAACGTCTGCCCACCAGGGCCCCAGGGGCTCAAGCGTGTGCTCCCTACTGGAAACCTGCGTGTCACATGGATGGAGCTGTGGTGCCTTCCTGCCCATGAGGAACTTCTGGTCCTTCCCAGGACACAGCCTCTCCTCCTGAGGCTGACAACCTGGTCCTGGTACAACTTGTGGTGGTGGTTAAAACTCAGGAAAACCCAAACCTGAATCACCACGAGGGAGGCTCGTGGGGCCCGAGGCTGCTCCTGTGTCATGGTGCAGACAGAGCGTCTGCTGCCTCTCCTGGGATGGTATCTCCCGGTCCCTCTGCCTCAGTGGGGCCTAAGCCAGGGTCCACTCACGGCCCTGCCTGGGGCTACCACCCTGCAGGGAGCCAACAACCTCAATGCCAAAGCCCTGAGGACACATAACCCAATCTACACAGGCTCATCTCCACTGTCATCCGGGGCAGGAGTGGCTGAGGGAGACCCTGGCTTCTTCAAGGGGGTCTGGGGCACAGTGAGGTACAGTCCTTGCTCCTTCTCTGGGGGGTCACCAGAGGGCATAGAAAGTTCAGTTTCTAGTATTAGAGGCACTATAGCCCCCAAAGAGGAAACTCTGGGTTCTGGGGTCACGCTTTGGTCACTGTCCAAGAAAGAGTCTCCACCAGGTCCGCCCATGTCCAGAGGCTCAAAGGCAAAGTTGGGGACAGTCAGATGCTCTGCCCGACAAGAGGCCTGGCCCCAGCGCTCGCCCTTGGCTACAGGGTCCCCTCCGGTGCCTGGGCCCTCCGTAGACTCTGAGCAGTCCCTGTGGAGGGCAGCCTCACAGGATGGGGTTCGGCGCCTCAGGGTAGTGTTGCCGCCTTCAGCCGCAGGGGGGCGGGAAGAGCCCTCATCCTCAGTGGGAGGTTCAATGGAGATACAGGGAGGGCTCATCTTCTTCTTCCTCCGAGCCCCAAGAGCCGGCTGGGGTTCCGAGGCCCGGGCCCTCGCCTCCCCGGACTCTAGGTGGCTGTCTCCGTTATCCAGTTCCACCGAGGACCACCGCTGTGCATCTGGCCGACCTGGTTTGTCCAGGAAGCTCTGAGCATCTACACTGCAGAACCGGCGTGGGTCCCGCCCACTGCCCACGGTGCCTTTGGCAGGAGAGGCAGTCGGGGAGGCCTCTGGGCTGTGGGGCTCTGTAGCCGGCCAGGGGTGGGCTGAGCTGGTGATGTGGCTGACCTCCTCATCGGCTGGGTCTGCTGCTTCCGCGTCATCCGCTCCCAGGGCGGGAGGGCGGCTGGAGATGCAGCGCTGCCCAAAAGTGTGCTTGCGGGTCCGGACGCTGGCAGGCCGAGGGGAGTGCGGAGGGGACCGCAGAGTGCCCGCTGGTGCCTCGCTTGCGGAGATGTTTTCAGCAGGCTCCGTGCAGTCTGGGATGCCATCTTCTCCGTCGTCAACCTGCCCTTCCAGGGCCTCGGCGTGCATGGCCTCCTGGAAGGGCACGGAGGCCCAAGCAGTCAGGTTCCCGCTTTCCCAGCCCTGGGAAGGGCAGGGCTGGCAACACTCCAGGGCAGCTCGGGACTAGGTGGGACTGGGAGCTGGTGACAGGGACATCCCAGACTTTGACCCACTACCTGTCTTTGGCAACACTACCCTGAGGTGTCCTTGACTTATAAGACTTCAGAGGATGAATCTGCTACCCTATGGGCAAACGGAGAAGCCTGGGGGCTGAGCTCCTAAAGATGGTCTTGCACGGCCTGGGGAAGGCCCAGCACCTCCTCACTCTTGGGCCCCACAGACCAACTTGGTTCCCCAAGAACAGGAAGTTGCCAAGAGCCTCCATGGTGTACGAGGCTCCTGTGCCAGGCAGTGGGAACTGAGGGGAAAGGTCAGGCAGAGACCACAGACCAGGCTGGGAGGTGCAGGTACATTAGTCACTTTGGGGTTTGAGGTTTCTGCCTAAGAAAGGGCCTTGAGTCCCACGAGGGGCTAAGATACCCCGGTGGATTACGCTGAGCCGTCTGGGTGAGGACCTGAGACCCACTAAGGCAAGATGGAAAACTGCCAAGTCCAAGGGTACCTGCAGCATCTCGGGCCTCAGGCATGCTAACCCTCTGACTGGGGAAAAGCAGCCCCGCGGAGCCCCCCTTCCCCAGGCCTGTGAGTGAGATGAAGGTTCCCCTTACCTGTCTGCAGAGTATCCGTGAGAGGCTCAGAGAGCGGGGTGTACCCCGGGGTGAAAGGGCACAAAGGGGGTCGCTGGCCCTGGCTGGGGAGGACGCGGCTGACGGGACCTGGAAGGAGGCGCGGGGCTCCAGGGGTGGCGAGTGAGCAGAGGTGACCGGGCCTGGGGCAGGGATGCATCTGAACTGCGTGGCCTGAGGCCTCTGTGGCGCCCGTCTTTGCCTCCCACCCTCCCTGCCACGCTGCCCAATTTCCCATCTGCCCATCCTCCCTGCCCGGTCCCATTTCCCTGCTGTCCCCGCCAGAGTCCAGACCCAAAGAGATTCTACCTGTGTAGGTCTCCATCTCCACTTCCTGCAGTGGGTGGGAATGCGGGGCAGCCGCGGGAGCCACCGGCCGGAACATGTAGCTGTCGTTGGGTAGCGAGAGCATCCTGGACACAGATACTTTGCGCACGACCAGGAGGTTCGGGGTGTCCGGCTGGGTACCTGGGCTTTCCTACGGGGAGGGAAAGCCAGCAGCTTTCAGTTCAGCAGCACCCCCGCCCCTAGAAGCCCTGGGACAGCCCTAGGTCCCCCGAGAAGCCTCACCTGTGCTGTGGGTGGGGGCGGGGCCGTGGACCCCTGTGCCATCTCCAGCTCAATCTCGGCATCCATCTCGGCATCCTCGCGGGCCTCCTTGTTGCTCTCCTCCAGGTGCTTCATGAGCACGGCCACCACCACGTTGACCAGCACGAACTGGGCGACCAGCACGAAGGTGACGAAGTAGACAGGCGAGAGCGCGGGCAGGTAGCTGAGGCAGTGCTTGTCCTCACGGGTGCATTCACGGAGCGTATCCTAGGGTGGGCAGCGGGATCACGGCTCTGTCTTCCCCCTCTGTCCCAGCCAGGAAAGGGGGTGGGGAGGAGCAGCCTCGCAATTTACCTTCATGATCCCATTCCAGTTGTCCCCAGTGGACACTCGGAACAATGTGAGGAAGGCCATTCCGAAGTTGGTGAAGGTGGCGTGCCTGCTCAGGCCCTCACAGGGATTGTCCTCGCTGCATTCTGCAAGGAAGAGTCCCCGCCCGTTCAGAGCACTCCTGCCTCTGTGGGACTGGGACAAGGTCAGCACACACATCCCGTGCTGGGCTGGCTGAGACATGCGTGTTTGGAACCTGGGGCCCAGGCCTCTGTCCTACACTGAACCTGTCCTCAGCACACAGCACTGCCTGAGCTCCTAAGCACGTCCAAGCCCTAGGCCTGGCCTCTCCACTCATGGACGGTAGATACCAGCGATAGGGTTCTCTGGGGTACAAGGTGGCCTGGCTGTCAAGCCTGGATACCAGACCTATCTTGGGGGACTTGGAGTCAGGGAAGAAAGGATTCCTAAGTATTTGTTGTGACTGCATGTGAGGACTGGGTGGGAGGCATGTCTGGACTCAGCTGTCTGGGCAGGAAGACACCAGGCTGTGGCAACCTGCATGTCCTCTGTCCATCTGGGGCACATGAAGGCCCCAGAAGATCCTCATAGTTAGGGGAAGGGTCTAGCAGAGCTGGAGAGAGTCCCCAACACGCCCTCACCTAGGCGAGATAAGCTCGCAGACTTGCCTTAGGTAACAACAATACAGAAGACGCACTGCTGATGAATTTCCTGGGTGTGTCCCGGTGTGTGCACGTCTTCCAATGTACACGTTCACCCTGGGATGTGGCCCTGCCTGGCTTGAGTATGGACATGTGCATCACAGACGTGGGAACGTGTCCCTGAGTGGACATGTCTGTGTACACAGGTGTGAGTATGTGCACCCTCTCTAAGCGTTGGGCTGGTGAGGTGAATGTGAACAGGCCATCTGAGGACGCGCTTAGAGGCTCGTGTGGTCTACCTGCTACCTAGGCCAGTACCCTGTACTCTCCAGCAACCTGTGGGGAGGTGGGGTGGGGCCGGGTAACCCCTTCTGGGAGAGGCACAGAGTGGCCCACACTCACCTAGCCTCCCAAACAGCTCCACTCCCAGGGCAGCATAGATAAAAAACAGGAGCATGAAAAGAAGACCAAGGTTCCCTACCTACACAAGAGAGAAGCAGAACAACATCAGGCCTGCGCTGGCCTGCTCCGCCCTGCCCCGCCGCTCCCAGCCCTGGGAAGAGGGTCCAGCTACAGTTCCACTTAAGCCGCCCGGCCTTCCCGGAGCATTGCCCGCCCTCAGGGATCTCCATTCTGGCCCAGCATCCCTCTGCAAGCCAGCCTCTGCCCCCTCCGTGGTTCTCAGGGCATAGTCTGGTCTCCCAATTGCCCCTGGGAGCTGTCCTACCCTCTAGCTGCCCCCCCCCAAGGCTTAGAGGGTCCCACTCAGGGATCATGCCTACCCATGCAGAGGCCACCTCAGTCTTAAGAGTCCCCACCCTGGGCTGGTGCTCAGTGGACAGGAGCACTAGTGGGGATCTCGTACAACCAACAACCCACGAACATCTGCCAACCCCAGCCCCCCTGCACACGCCACACTCCTAAATCGGCTCCAGCTCCGATTCAGGGCGTTACCGGGGCCGCCCTCACCAACCCCACGGGCAGGACACACGGTGCAAAGTCACTCAGAAGGGGCTCAAAATGCTGCTTAGGCCAGCATGACACAGGCAGTCCAGCCGGCTGGAGAGTGGGCAATGCACACAAGGGATCCTGCTGACAGGGACGGCGGTGGGGTGGACATGGAGGGGAGCCAGGGGAAGAGGAACAGGCTGAGTTTGTGGCCTGTCAGCTGGAGGACACAGGTGCAGGGGTGGCCAGGCAGCAGGATGGGCTGTGGAGAGTGTGGGAATGTCTTCCAGTGTGTACCCGCCTGGCGCAGACAGAACGGAACACCGCAGGTGTATCCTGCAGTCCAGGGATAGGAAGGTCCCGGGCAGGGGTGAAGGTACAGACAGTCAGGAGTCTGGTCTACACTGGCTCAAAGCCACCACCAGAGACCTCTTCTCCGTTGGCAAGCTCACCTGGGACCCTGCTGGCCTTGCCGTGGCCCCTTACCTCCCACGCGCACCAGCTGAGCAGGCACTGGTCCCTAATGCTCTTGCCCAGAGCCTGAGGCCCAGGCAGGGGTGCCATCTCCGACCTCTTCCAGATCAGCTGAGCCAAACAGTTGGGCACGACCCTGGCCTCAGGACAGAGCGAGCAAGCAAGCAAGGGACATGTGGCAAGCCCTCCCCGAAGCCTGTCCCCTGAAGGCTTGTGGTGGCCTTCAGGGGTGCTGGACCCCAACCTACCTGAGGAAGAGCTTGAACCACGGTATCCAGCAGGGCACGCATGCCTGTGGCCATCTTCAGTAGCTTCAGCACTAGGGCAGGAGGCAAATATAAGCAGGGCCAAGCTGCCCCCAAAGCCCAGGGCGCCCTGTACACCGATCCCTTTGCTTTCTAGCTACAGACCAAGGTCCCCCTCTGGCTGGAGACATCCCAGGCATCTGCTGAGGATGGAGCCTGTCTGTGGCCCATCCTACCGGGTCTGGGGCCTACGGACAGCCTAGGTAGTCCCCGGACAGAACGCACGCGCGTGCGGAGGCCGCCTACCGCGGGCAATGCGGAGCACACGCATGATGCGGATAATGGTGGGGTTGATGGGAAGGGCGGCGTTCATCTCGATCTCCTCCAGCGCGATGCCCATGATGGACAGGAGGACGATGGCCAAGTCCAGCTGGTTCCACCTGGCCAGCCATGGGGGAAGCGTAAGTACGGCCATGACTTGGAGTAGCTGCAGCTCAGCCAAGGCTCGCCCGGAAGGCAAAAGAGCCCGTCCCGGGCCACCTGTGGCCCCGACCTGCCCTGCATCCAGGACCACACACCTGTCCTTGAAGAACCTCCGGAACCCAAAGGCCACCAGCTTCAGTGCGGCCTCAAAGACGAAGACGATGGTAAAGACGTAGTTGCAGTACTTGAGGGCCTCGTCCAGAGACTGAGGAGAGAGCAGAGGCTGGCTGGGGTGCCACGCGGCTCCTAGCTCCCCGAGCGCCAACGTCAGGACGCCTGTGGCATGCCTGAAGTCACCACCTGATGACCCTGTGAGCAGGCTGAGGACGTTAGGCAAAAGGGACCAGGATGTTCCCGTCCTCAGCCCTGACAGAGAGATGGCATGTCCCAAAGGCCAAGTGGATAGATACTCCATCAAAAGGCTCCGCTGCAGTGAGGAGCCCGCACTCCCCCAGGGGTACAGAGGGAAGCCCTTCAGGATGTGCGTGGAGGGTCACGGAAAGGACAGTGACACTCAGGCTGACCCTCATCAGTGTCCACACTCGCAGGCGGAGGCCCTGGTGGGTTTCAGCCCCTAGTCTGGGGTTGGAACACAAGCTCCGTGTCCCCCTCCCCTCCCTGCTGGGGACCCCCTTCCCAGTCCGACCCGCCCGCCTCGGGCCACCTTGGGCTGGTTGTAGTGCTCCATAGACATGGTGATGACGTTCAGGCAGATGATGAAGGTGATGAAGAGGTCCAGGTAGTGGCTGGTGCACAGCGAGTGGATGGAGCGGCGTGTGTGTGAGTAGTCTGCGTAGTAGGGCCTGCGCTGGGCCTCTGTGGAAGAGGGGCACGGCTGAGCCACCTGGATGCTGAGGGAGTGCCTGTGCCCTCCCCGCTTTGCCAGACAGAGGCCCTGACCTCAGTTTGTAATGCTAAGTGTGTGGAAGTGGCTCAGGCAGGACCTCAGCTGGGCTGTGTGGCCCCTGAGAGAAGCCCGGGGCTGGGGGAGATAAGATGCTTTTGAGAAAGGCCAGTTCTGGTCAAGAAGTGTTTCCTGTGAGTACACAGCACCCAGGGAGCAGGACTGGGGCCTCTGACCAGCATGCAGGGCAGGATGGGCCATCCCAGCCTCCCTGCCTAGACCCTCTTCTTCTGCGGCTTAGTCTGGGGAGCAGGAGGGACAGTCCTTTTCATCAACCGTGTGCTGACACTCGGCTTTAGGCATCTCCCTGTCTGGGCTCGGCAGTCTCCACTTGGACAAAGATGACATAAGCCATCCCTGGCTTTCAGGATTTAGCTCCTCCCAGACTCCAAGGGGCCACTAGTGACCACCCCGGGGCCTGGGATGTGCACTCCAGCCAGCCTGAGGCAGAAGGCAGGAGACGAGGCCACCTGGGGTAGGCCTCCCCACATGCATCCCCCCAGGTTTATCTACCCTAAATGTCATGCCTGCAGCAGTCCTCTCAGGGGACCTCGGTGTAGTTAAGGAGTCCCATCGGTGAGGGTTTCAGCCACCCTGCACCCCAGAACCCACCTCGGCCTAGAACCACACACTCGGGGGGCTGAAGGCTCGGGCCCGGAAGAGCAGGGTCTGATGGGCAACCACCCCTCCCTGGACCCGCATGCTCCTCGGCCCAACATGCAGCAGTCACTAGCATGCAAGCAGCCAGGGGGCCGACAGCCAGCTGAGACACCGGGGAGCAGCCACGAAGCCTGGGAAAGCAGGGTGGACCGGGTCCCCCGGGCACAACAGACGTGTGCACATGCCAGCCATGAGGAGGGCCGAGCAGGGGCAGGGGCAGCGACATGGACACCGGTGGGCCAGCCACTGACCTTCCACCCACCCTCCGGCACCCAGCACCCTGGCACTTGTGCCCCACCCTGAGGTGGCCCCTGGAGGCCTATGACGCCCATCTTTCCCACTGCAGCAACAGCAGCAGCAGCAGTAGCAGCAGGCTGAGCATGCAGAGCAGGGAGGTACCTGGGTTGGGGAAAGTGCCTGGAAAGACAAGGACACGTCTGAGCGGTTGTGGTGGACGCACTGTGTGGGAAGCCCTCCGTGCTCCCAAGCTAGGGCCCACTGTCCTGTCTCTCCAACTCACGAGGGGCTTGGGGGTGTCTCATCGACCTCCTGAGCCCTCACGGGGTACCCTGCATCCTGTCACGGCAGGCACCCCAGAGGCTCACTCCAGTCGGCCCCTCTTCCAAGGCCAGGCTCCCATGCAAGGTGGCCACATGCGGAGCCGTCTGGGCTGGGGGGCTGCAGGCCCAGAGCTGGGTGCCACACAGCATGCGTTCAGGTACCGACCCTCCACCTTGGGGGCCGCCTTACTCCTGCGCCTCCTCTCCAGGCGCCGCAGCCGCTTTTCCTCGCGCCGCCGCGCCTCCTCGGCCTCCTGGTGCTGCCGGCACTTGTGGAAGTTCTCCACCACCACGCCCACGAACATGTTGAGCACGAAGAAGCTGACGATGAGCAGGAAGGAGATGAAGTAGAGCAGCATCCAGGGGTTGTGGTTCTGCACCGGCTGCAGCACACGAGACGAGACGGCGGGTCCCCCACCATCCTCCTCCCTTCCCGCCCCCAGAAGTCCTCCCTGGTTTTGGCCCATAGGGCCAGAGGAAGCAGCTGCACCCGTGGCAGTCAGAAATCCTGGGGAAGGTTTCCGAGGTGACTTGCTCCCGTCCCAGAGGCATGCAGGATTTGCTCAAGGTCGCCCGTGAGCACGGCCCCCGCCTTGCGCACCTGCTGGTCAATGCCCACGGCATCCAGCCCGTCGTACATGATGTTTACCCAGCCATCCTTGGAAGACAGCACGAACAGAGACATCAGCGCCTGGGTAACAGGGTAAGGGTCACTGGAAGGGTAAATATGGCAGCCATGCCCCACCCCCCATACGCCTGGTCACCTCCGTGGCCACACTGCACGCCACCCACCCGTACCTACCTGACCCAGGTTGTCAAAGTTGTATTTGCGCCTCACCCAGCGGTAGTGGGCAGCATGGCACTCGGCCTTGGTGGTGATATTCCTGGTATCTGTGCCCTCGCAGTAGTAGAATTTGCCCTTGAAAAGCTGACCGGAAGGGGCTGTTACTCCAGGGAGCCTGGCACAATCACTGGCCCACAGACCTCAGGCCTCTTAGATTCCAAACTAG
This sequence comes from Apodemus agrarius, assembly GCA_964023405.1. Taxonomy (NCBI): domain Eukaryota; kingdom Metazoa; phylum Chordata; class Mammalia; order Rodentia; family Muridae; genus Apodemus; species Apodemus agrarius. The sequence continues at coordinate 14,063,671 of OZ030015.1, forward strand.
ATGTGCTGACCACCCAACCGGGGAGGACAGGACCCACCCCACCAGTGGGAGAGCAGAGGCCCAGGGTGGGGCAGACCCTGGACGAGCCAGGGCCACACACCTGCACCCCGAGGATGCCAAAGATAATGAAGAAGGCGCAGCAGATGAGGACGATGTTCCCAATGGGCCTGAGCGATGATATCAGAGTCTCTACAACCAGCTTGAGGCCCGGAGCTCGGCTGATGACCCTGCACCCAGGCAGAGGGGATATGCTGCCGTTGGGCGCCTCTGAGAGGGTGGCGGGCGGGCAGAAGCAATGGTGCATGCAAGGCCCCGAGGTGATATGAGCGTGTGGCCGGAGAGCCAAACAGTTGGGCGGAGGTGGGGGTGGGCTTCTGGGTCCTTCCTGGATGTATATGGGTGGCCCCCGCCCCCTACACCCCACCTCAGAGGCCTCAGGGTCCGCAGCAGACGCAGCACGCGGAGGACGCCCAGGATCTTGGCACCACCAGCGGAGGCCATGGCCACGACGATGTCCACCAGGGACACCAGCACGAGCAGCCCATCCAGCACGTTCCAGCTGCTCTGCAGGTACGCGTGCTCGCCCCAGAGCAGTCCCAGGGCTACCACCTGGGGGAGGGATGGTCATGTATAGGCTTGGCAGAGAGTCCCCAGGACAGGGTAGTGTGGGATAGGACGGAGGCCGGGGTTGGGGGGTAGCGGGCGTCAGTACCTTCACCATCATCTCCACCACAAAGATGGCTGTGAAGATGTAGTTGGAGACGCTGAGGAAGGCCCGCTCCTGCAGAGAGAGACCAGTGGGAGGTCCCACGTCCGCCTCGCCCCACCCCACCCAGAGGGCCAGCTTGCCTCCGGGGACTCACGGTGCTGCCCGGGTCGATGTCTGGCCGCTCCAGGGCGATGGTGATGCAGTTGAGGAAGATGAAGACCAGGACCACGTGGTCGAACATCTTGTGTGCGATGACTTTCTGACAGGAGGCGCGCAGCCTGAGGAGGCAGCTGAGGTGAGGAGACCCCAAGCAGACTCCACGTCTGTTCACGCTGCCCGGGACGAGGGTGCTCGGCCATGGTGGGTAAGGCCCAGCTCTCTCCACCCACCCAGCAGGGTGGCTGCTGGGTTTACCATGGCTCACCTGTTCTGCGGTGGGAAGAGATACAGGGCCCAGGCCTCCCGGCTGCGGCACCACTGGGGCGCATAGGGTTCCAGCACTTTGTGCAGGCGGAAGCAGCAGCTCTGGGGACACAGACGGACTCTGCGTCACGGACACGGTGGTCGCCGCCCCTTGCTGCCTCCTGGCATATGACCACCCTGACCTCCTAACCAGCCTTTGTTGCTACTTCCTGCCCCTTCTACCTCACCTTCTCCACCTGAGCAATGGGAGAGGGTGACCACGCTGTGCGGCCACAGGAATCCAAGTGTGGACTGACCAATAAGAGCTGCTTCTTTGTAGAGACCACCTCCCTTCTTTAAAGAGGCAGCTCCTTACCCCGAGGGGCCTGGCCCCCGATGGTAGGTAGCTCCTAACCTGGGACAAACTTGAGGTTGGACGGCTACCCTGGCTGGCCTGCTCCCTCAATCCCTGCCTCAGATCCTGAGACAGAAGCGGCTATGGATAACTGTGGGTCCGGCGAGCATTTTGCCTCCCGTCACTCTCCGAGAGGGCGGAAATAGCTGAGTGTAGTCCACGCCCCCTTGTCTCACCCACTCACATCCTCTATGTCATCGTCAAACTCCGCTGCGTCCTCCTTGTGGCTGTCGATACGCAGGAAGAACTCGCTGGGCAGGGCCACCATCTGCCCGTTGCAGTCGTGGAACTTGGTGGGGAGGAGGGCGGCAGGCCGTGGGGGACACAGGTCCAGCGTGCTGCGGTGGTCCAGCGACTCGGCGCGCCGCAGTGGCGTGGCTCGGGGCCCCAGTGAGGCCCCGGGGTGGGTTCCCGTGCTTGGCCGGCTGTCCTCGGCCTCGTCGTCCGTGCTGCCCTTCCCCTCGCCAGAGAGCAGGGACTCGCGCTCCCCACACTGGCTGCGGCGTTTGAGGCTGGGTGCGCGGCCCAGGCTGTTCCAACTGGAGCGCCGGCTGCTCCCGGCGCTGTTGGGGCCCCACGGGGTGCAGGGGGAGCTGCGGAGGCTGGCCTGAGGGGTGGCAGGGAGTGAGCAGACTGGCACAGCCCTAAGGATCACCACATAAACCAGTTTCTGGGGTGGGTGGGACCTCTCCCTGGATATTACTGTCAACTGCCATCATGGTCATCTATGAAATACTTGCTGGATGCTGGGTCGTGCACGGCTACCCCACCTAGCAAGCCCTCCACCAGGGCACTACCGATGTCCTGTTTTCAGGTGACACCCTACTCAGCCAGACACGGTTAGAGCAAAAGCCCAGAATCAGCCAGGGCTGGCAAAGCATGACTGATCTCAGCCCCTGGATCTGCCAGGGCCCATGACCTGGGCTCCTCCAGCTCTCCACGCTACTCCAGATTCATCCTTACTTCCAGGGTCTTATAGGAGCTGAGCCGTACTCCCCCCCCCAAGCCTGTCTCTGTCTTATCTCTCAGCACCCCCACCCCCTACCCCCCACCCCGGCAAGTTGACTGTAGCAAGCTGTACTAAGTGGCTCAGCTCTGGGACTCTACTGATGCACCAGACGATCTCTCTTCTTTGATTTTCCCTCACCTGATTCCTACCCGTGGGGCCGGCCCTAAGCTCCCAACCAACGCAGTCCAGCCACTGCCTCCGTACAACCCCCACTTGGCCCTTTTCAGGGTCTCAGAAGCCATTTCCAGGCACGGCTGTTCTTTGCACAGAAAGCACCCTGGGTGTGAACAGGAGTAAGCTGCCTTGTCCTCTGTGACCCAGGGACCCTCAGCCTGGCCTGCTCGTTGCCTGCTTCCCGGGCTGCTTTTAAGTGTCTTTGTCAGACCCTGTTTTCTCTGGTGTGCCCTGTGCCTGGCCAGCTTCTACCTCTACTGTAATTTCACACTGCTGCAAGCAGAAGGTATCCTAACACGCGCCCATTCCTCCCTCGCCTGTCTATGCTCATTTCAGAGGGTGGCTTCCAGGAACAGAATGGCCCTGGTTCTGTCTTAGACAGAGCTGGGGTGTTACAGGGACCCTCCCTTATTTCAGGGGCTGGGGTTGGTCCCTACCAGAGACTTCTGGTCCCCCAGCTGGGGGTCCACGGAGCCGCTGCTGCTGCGCCGGGAGTCCAGGATAGCGTGGGCCACGTCCAGGTGTGGGGAGCTCTTGGGAGTAGGCATAGGCGTAGCCGCTGTGTGCGTGATGAGAGGCGGCGGCAGACTGCCCCGGCCCTCTAGGTGGCCGTTAGGGGTCACAGCCAGTGAGTACATCTTCATCTCTAGGGGTGAAGAGGCTGTCTGAGCCTCCATGGGTTCCAGTAGTCAGAACTACCTGCCAGAACCCTGCCTCAGTCTACACCAGTGTAGTCCTAATGCTGCAACCCTCTCAGGTCCTTCCTCATGTTGTAGTGACACACCCCCCCCAAAAAAAAACCTATAAAATTACTTCATTGCTACTTCATAACTGTGATTTTGCCACTGGTATGAATCATAATGCAAGTATCTGATATGCAGGTTGTCTGATATGTGACACCCCCCCAAAGAGGTTGCAACCCACAGGTTGAGCACCCCTGGTCTACACCATCTAAGCACACACCTGTGGCTCGAAGCTCTCTGAGCTTATCGAAATCTTCCTCTAGGTGGGTAGATGTCTTATCCTCGTCGGTGTCAGATCTGGTGGCATCACCCTGCACCCAGGCAATAACATGGTGAGTGTGGAGATTCCCGCAGCAGGACCCTCTGTCCCCAGCCCGAGTCCCGCGCTCGGCAGCACAGGGTGGATTTGGGGCCCGGAGCGTGCCGTGTGAAGATGTAGGGGAGCTACCGAGACAAGAACATCTCTCAACCCCTCTTCACCCCTCACCTCTGCCTGGAAGCCTTCCACCAAGATGGCTACCAGCAGGTTGAAGAGCACATAGTTCCCGAAGGTCATGAGGGCCACAAAGTACAGGGCGGCCCAGGACGAAGTGGAAGCCATGCCGTTGTACAGAACCACGTTCCAGTCTTCCTGGGTCAAGATCTGCAAGGACACGTTTGCAGGGCTCGAGATGGCTCCGGTCCCACAAGCGACCCTGTGTACCGCCCTGGGGATAAGAGCCAGGGGTCTCTACCGTCCCAGGGACACCTGGGGCTATACCTGAAACACAGTGACGATGGCCCACAGTAGCGAGTCGAAGTTCTTCCTGTCAGGGACGGTGTCTCCGGAGTCTGTCTTCAGGCTGAACTTGCAGCCAAACAGGTGCATGCCCAGGATGCTGAGGGGGATGGGCACTGAGTGGGAGGGGCCCTGGACCCTCTCTGCCAGAGTCTGCTGCCAGCCCCCCAGCCCCACCCTGGGTTTGCACTCAGGGCTATTCCTGAGGCTCAACAATTTTTCTACAGCTGAGAAGGCCCTCACCATTAAAGGGGTGGACAGAGACCACCAGTCTGCCTTTTGACAATGACAAGGTCAACTGGCCTCAGTAGCCTGTGGGATGCTCCCTCTTCCACACCCTCCCCAAGTGTCGAGACTGACACACAGAAGGTGCTAAGCAAAACCCACTAAAAGCCTGGTACAGTCCCCAGGGCTCAGCCCACGCATGCGCGGACCTCGCAGAGCAGAGCCGCTCCCACCACCATGCCGGGCACCCTAGCTCCGTCAGCGCCGTCTGGGGGAGGAGCTGGGGGCCCCACCCACCTGAAGATGAAGATGAAGAGCATGAGCAGCATGCAGAAGGTGGCCACGTTGTCCATGGTCCTCATGAGCACCACCAGCTGCCGCCGCAGCGCCGGCAGGAAGCGCACCAGCTTCAGCACCCGCAGCAGCCGGAACGTACGGAGCACGGACAGGCCGCCGTCCGCCTGCCCCACAATCTCCCAGACACTGTGGGTCGGGACAGTCGTGTGGAGGTCAGGGTGGCCCATCCCATGACCCTGGGGTCTTCTCTTCCTGGAGTCAGGGTGGCCAGGCTGGGAGCCACCATGGTCTCTGTTCAAATCATCCCTTCCAGGTTCAGGGCCCTCCTCCCCTGAAGGGAGCCAGGGCCCAACCTCAAATGTACCCACCATTCTGCGCTTATTGTGCTACTGTAAATGCAACCCCTGCCCTGACCCCAGGACCATAAGCCAGCCCCCCCTAGACGCGGCTAACCAGCTGCACAGCGCAGATAAGGCTCCAAGGTGGGAGTTAGACCTGCTGGTCTGTTATGTGGAATCACCAGGGGTCTCACACCCGTCACCCCGTCCACTGTGCATCCTGTCACTTTGTTCTCTGCGGTGCCTACTGGGGCTCCCTGAGCCCCTGACAGGGGTGGGGACGGGCCCTACCTTATGACGACAACAATGCCATCGAAGATGTTGTAGGGGTTGCGGATGTACCCCAGCGGGCCGCAGGCCAGCAGCTTCAGCAGCATCTCCAGGGCGAACATGCTGGTGAACACGATGTTGCTTATCTCCAGTGCGTTGGTCAGCTCGTCGGGCTGCAGGTCAGGAGAGGCAGGCGGTCAGGACCCGCCGTGGCTCCTCCCATTTTAAGGGCGCAGAACCCAGAAGCAAAAGCAAAATTTCCTGCTCACTGCTTCAAGAACGCCAGGGATGGATGGCTCCCCCAGCACCTCAGAAAAGAGCTGCCCACCACCTAGAAGGGGGACCTAAGAACGTCCCGTCTAGATAGAGAGCAGACTTCTCTGGCTCCTCCACTCAGACAGCCCTCCCGTCCTGACACTGCAGGAATGACAGCTGCATACGAGAGCTGCCAAGTCTCCCAAAGGACCCCTCCCTCTGTAGGCGACTGACACTCTGTGCGGGCTCTCAGGATGGGCCACAGAGGTACCTACGCATGAACAGTACCTACAGTGTCGCCCACCCCAGCCCTCACTTGAAGAAAGCCCAGCGGGACTCTTGCCATGAGTGTGCTGACCCCCCTGCATGTGTAGGAGTATCTGCAAGTATATTTACCTATACTTGTAATCTTGTGAGTGACCTGCATGTGTGAATACACACGCACGCCTGTAATGCCGGAGAGGTGTAGGTGCGTGTACCCTAGCACGATTTGAGCACAAACATGAACGCACATGTACTGGACACTTGATGCATGCAAAGGTGCCCATATCCTCACACTTGTGTGTTCACAGGCGCCTGCCCCTCCACTGTGAACCGATTTTCATGTTCATGGGTGAACTTGTGCACAGTGAAAAGGCATGTGCCCTGGCCTCCATGCACACGGGTCGGCTTTGAGCATGTGCACTATGTGTGATTTCCATGCACACATGTATGCAGCTGAACCACACATGTATAGAACACATCCATGTATATTAAGTGTGCCAGATGTGCGTAGCATGTTCACATACAGGCGCATGCGGGGGTTCAAGATGGAGCTGACCTACCCTCACCCAGGCCTCACCCCCCCCCATGTCTACCTAAGGCCACAGTGTGTAGATTTCTTCTACTTTCTAAGTAAGAGGTAAGAAAAAGGGGAGGAAAGACCCCCCAGGAAATCATGCCAGTCACTAAAAGTGGGTGGAGCTTCAGGAGTTCCTGGCCCCGCCCCCAGGAGTGCCGGATTTACTTGGCTTTGCCTGGTTGTCTCTAGGGTAGGGCTGCGGAAGGAAGAGGACCTGCAGCATTCAGGCAGGTGCTGAGTCCCAGGTAGCCCTCGATCCTCCTTGAAGGACCAGCCTATGCTATCGGCTCCTTCTAGTTCCCCAAGGACAGGAAGTGGAGTCAGCATAGGGAGCCCCTCCCCAGGGAGTCTGGGCACAGGCTCGCTCCTTGGGATGAGGCAGCTGAGTAGAAGCCCTTGAGTGCCCTCTGGGTTCCCCCACTCTTGGGGGGGGAGGGGCTGGTCTTTGGAGCTCTCAAGACACCTGTCGCTCCCACGGCAGGAAAGCTGCTGAACTAGAGTCGAAATGGCGTTGTGCCTACCACTCAGCAGAACCCCAGTCCAAGGAGCCGTAACTGCTGACTGAACAAATGTCCCAGGTAAGATAGATCCCCCAGAGGCCTCAGGAAAAGGAGAGGGATTCTAGGAAGACACAGGGAGCCTGCCTTCTGCTTCTAAACCTTCCTACAAGCCCTGCCCTGCTTTGTCCTAGAGTTGGGCTGGGGGAAGGGGACAGGACACACACACACACACACACACACACACGCACACACACGTGCACACACACATGTGCACACACACACCTGCTCATGATACTCAACGCCCATGCTCAGAGTGTTGACCAGGATGGCCGCCATGATGCCTCGGTTGAAGTACTTGCTGTCTACAATGCGACGCAGCTTGCCGCTAAAGGAAGCCCAGAGGCGGCCCAGCCCTCCTGGCTGTGAGGCTGTCCGCAGCGGCGTGTGCCGCCGCCGCCGCCCCTCACTGCCACGGCCTGGCGTGTCCACTTCGTGGGGCTGCTGCACAGGGTCCCGGCAATCCCCGTGCCGCACGTCCTGTGTAAACTCGTAGACCCCGTGGGCATCCGAGTCCCCGCTCTCCGAGCCACTGAACTCAAACTCAGGGTCTTCCAGGGCGCTGGCACAATATGGGCAGCTCTTCAGCTCACAGGTGAGCGTGCCAGCCTGGGGGCTGGGCAGGGGGCAAGGCACACTCAGGCCTGACAGGTGGCTGGAGGCTCGGCCAAGTCCTGTGGGACAAAGACACGGACAGTTGTGGCTAGGCTACTGCGGGCAGCACCCAGGGTCCCCCCCCCCCCGAGACTCTGGTCTCCATTTCCCTTCCTGCACAATCCCAATTTTATTTCTCCATACAGAAAGGGGCAGTCTTTCAGAGATAAACAGATACAAAGAAGCGGCCTGGCAGTTCCTCTTGGGGTCAGGCTGGAGCAATGGGATGTAGGCCCAGAATACTCAGGACCATGGACAGACCTGCCTTGCCTAGTTACACCCTCCCCACTCTCCTCAACATGGTGGGGGGGGGGCCACTGGGTCCTCACCTTGTTCTCCAACCACATGCTGGATCTTCTCATAGGGGCTGGGGCTTCCCAGGCTCAGAGGGCTGTGTGCTGCAGCCCCTGGGGTGCCAGCACCCCGCAGCCCCTTGGGTCGTGAGCTGGCACCCCCTTTGCTGTTGACCGTCCCTGAAGGTAGGATGGTAGGGTAGTTCATGGTACCCAAGCCCGAGGCCAGCTTGAGGCTGGCAGCCGTGGCTATGGAGTGCGCCACGCGGGCTCTTTCCTGAGGCCCCTCCACATGGCAGTCAGCATGGTAGATACTGTGCACAGACTCCGAGTCTGGTGGCCCGTGGCCTGGGGATGGTGGTGAGGGTGGCGCACAGGCCCTGACCAACCTGGTGTCACCGGCGCCTGGCTCTGGGCTAGGCCTGCGCGGGCCACTGTGGCTGAAGTGGTAATGGTGGTGATGGTGGTGGTGGTGGTGGTAGACCAGATGGTGCACGGAAGCTGTGCGCCTGCCCGCCCGCCGTGGCCGCCGCCCAGGGCCTTGGCCATGCAGGGTGCTGCTGGGATCCACCTTCTTACGCCAACGGCTCTGCCAGCGGGCATAAAGGCGCAGGCTACGGCGTTTAACCTTCCGGAAGATGTGGCCTACGTACTTCAGGAGTTCCTCGTAGCAGCTGCCAGGCTCTGAGAAGCTGGCCAGCGTGCTGTCGTTGGACAGGTAGCGGGCCCGCTGCTCTCGCATGAGCTGGTTTTCCCTCTGCTTTGTCTCGGAGAACTGTGTGGCGATCACCACCAGGCACAGGTTGATCATGAAGAAGGAGCCCACCTGTGACAGGGTGTGTGTGACCAGCAGCAGCTCCGGACCAGCCCAGCCAACCCGCGCTGGGGGCTGGAGCCTAGCCGCCATGCCATAAGGAAGTGGCACACAATAGGTTCTTTGCAACTGTGTGGGAACGGGATGGGGGAACGCCCCGTCCCCGGGGTCCTGCATGAGTTCCTGTTCCTTAGGTTTGTCCTCAACATACCCTCCAGCCTCACTGTCCTCTAGAGGGACCTTCCCAGCCAGCCTCATGGCCAGTTCTCCCTGGTTACAGACCATTATTGACTGTCCTTTGTGTCCCTGCTGTGTGGGCTGTCTGAGAATGTATGACATCCCTTCCCTGCTGGGTCCCTGCAGGCAGCACCTATGCACCCAGGGATCTGGGAATGTCTACTTTGAGGAACCGATAATGTCCTATTTGAGGACCATGGGATATGGAAGGGCAAGAGAAAACTAAGCCTAAGACCTGGATGCTTCAGGGGTTGTGTGTGGAGTGAAGGGTAATGGGGCGTCATGGGCCAAAGAAGTGTGGGGTGATGGCTGTGTGAGAGACCACCAGAGATTTGTGTTCACTACAGGGGGCTATGATAGGAGATCACACACGTTTGCTGTGGGAGCTCTGTGCTGGAGGGTGAGGTTCTCTCTCTCTCTCTCTCTCTCTCTCTCTCTCTCTCTCTCTCTCTCTGTGTGTGTGTGTGTGTGTGTGTGTGTGTGTGTGTGTGTGTGTCTGGGACCAACTGTTCTGAAGATTCTGGCACTTGGGCCTAGGGGTTGTATAGGTTTCCTTCCATCCTGTGTACTTCTTTCAATGACAAGCTGGGCCAAAAAGCCCCCTGCCCACCCACCCACCAAAGCCCATCCCACAGCCGCCACTGAGTTCAGGACTCTAGGAGGTCCAGAATGAATGTCGAGGGGGAAAGGGTGGGAAATGGCTTCTCCCCCCACCCCCGTCAAATGCAGGATGCCCACCCAATGGTCACACCCACACTCACGATGATGAGGAGGATGAAGTAGATGAAGTTGTAGAACGAGTGGGCGTCCATGACGTAGTACATGATGTCCACCCAGCCCTCCAGTGTGATGACCTGGGGGAGGCAGGCAGCCGGACATGGGCCCACACTCCCCAGCTCCCAAGGGCAGCCGTACAAGTCACGCTCCAGTATGGGTGCCTTTCTCAGGGTCCGCCACTCCACACCCCTGGGTATCCCCAGGCTATCCTACAGCGTACCTGGAAGATGGCGATCCAAGCGTAGCCAATGTTGTCGAAGTTGATGGCACCGTTGTGAGGGTTGAATTCCCCCGAGCGGCACACGTTGTAGTACTGGTTCCAGTTGATGCAGGCATTGCGGCCGGCACCCCCATCCTCGGCCTGTGGCTGCCCGTAGGCCTCCCAGCCGAGTGTGCACTGCACACGAAGCTCGCGGCGGCTGGGGATGTGGGAGCACTTCTGCATGCCGTTGTCGCGGCGTGAGGAGCAGATGAAAGGGTTCTCCTCGCCCTCCTCTGTCTGGTAGTATGGCCGCAAGAAGGTCAGGTTGTTGTTCCTGGGTTGCAGAAAGCCAGGGCGTGGCTAGGGGGTTCCTGGGCCAAACACCGCTCTACCCCCATCTACGCATCCTGTCTCACTCAGGACTGCTGACCCCGAGCCCCACACACCCATCAAGGGACTCCCTCCACGCCTCAACTGGGCCCGAGACGTGAGGGTGAGGGAAAGCGTCCGGGGCAGACAATGTGATCCCGGATTGGAGCATCATCACCGCGGCAGTGACTGACCAGCCATGCCTGGAGCACTGCAAGGCCTCTGGACCACCCACCTGCAGTCTCTTCCCATGGTACCCACAACATCCTGCCTGGCACTTAGTCCTCCGAGTGGGGCCCAGCAGCACGGGCAAGCAGGGTGTCTCCAACACCTCTCCACTCCCTGAAATCCCCTCACGGACACCCGATCTTCCTCTTTTCCAGTCCCTATCTGAGACCCAAGGACCCAGAGAGAGCAGAAGACCCCTTGGCCTGTAGGGGTCCATCTGAGAGGCTTAGTGCACAAGTAACTGACTGGGGCTGGAGGGGGCACACAGTTCACAAGCAGTGCCTAGCGGAGAGCAGGGTGCCTCACAGTACACACATGGCGGCTTTCCAGGGACGCCCTAGCAGGTCAGCCTTGGGTCACATGTCTTCTCATGCTGCAGAGCAGGGTCCGGGATGAAGGGGCTGGACACACCCTCATGCCCGTGAAGCAAATGCCATGTTGGCACAGGGTGCCCACACTGGGGAAGCCCTTCAATCGGGCAGGTGCAAACGAGCAAGGCCAGAGGGCAGCAGCCGCTGGGGACACTGTGCCAGGAACCGGGAGACAGAGGAGCACAGCATCCTGCCTCCCTCCAGCAGGACCTCTGAGCCTAGCAACACCCAGTGTCAAACCCTCACATGCACCCAGAGAGTAAAATTTTTTGGGAGGAAGTAGCCTCCACCCAGGTTCTCTTAGAGCCCGCCCCTGAACCACCACGCCTACCTATATGTTCACCTCCACCTGGATCCTGTCTCCAGGAGCTGTTACTTGCATCTATGGCCTGCCCCGGGTAGAGCTGACCACCCCAGGGCCTCACCACAAACTAGGACCCAGGTTCACTGTATGGGTATTCAAGGTCAGAGCAGCTCGGTGGGGACGGGGGGGCTCACACCAGGTAGGGTAGGAGAACAGTCTTAGAGGGAGGATCCCTTTGTGGGTGGGGCCTACAGAAGGGGAACAGCATCGCCCTGACAGTGAAGCCTGAAGGGCAGGGTCAAGAGAGAACATTTTGGGGTCATGGCTGGCTAGGTGGGTAGAGCCATACTCCAGGAGTGGGACGTGCACACCTGACGAAGGCGCTGTCCAGGAAGCAGCGGTTCCGCAGCAGGCCAGCCCAGAGCTGGACCCCAACAATGCCGAAGATGAAGAAGACGAAGAAGCAGAGGAGGAGGACATTCCCAAGCATGGGCAGTGTGTCCAGCAGCAGGGTGACCAGGATCCGCATACCTGAGGGGGCAGGGCCGCTGCTCAGCACAGCTAAGCCTTAGCAGAGGGTCCTGGGGTGGCTCCCCCTCGGGCCCAGCCATCTGTGTGCAGAGGCCAGGGACAGGTGAGGCCTGATGGACTCCCAGAGCGGAGTCAGGCTGCAGCCCAGACAGCCAGGGCAAACCTGCCCCTGCTCCGCCACATCAGCATTCCAGGACCCCAGTGGATAGGCCAGCCAAAGGCCAGTGGAGCTTCTGTGGTGACCCTGGCACACTGGGCTCTGGGGTTCCCCTGTGGGGACAGCTTTCTTATTTCCGGTGCAAGAACAGGCCTGCATCATGGCTCTACTCCAGGGAAGGCATGAACCAGTACAGTGTCTCAAAGCAACTCTGAACTCCCTTTTTCCTGGGTGATGTATGGATTTGAACAAATCCAGGAAGTGGCCAGAGGGTCCCTGGCCTCATCCTGAGTCTGCCCCTTTCCGGACATCAAAAGAACATACAGTTCAACATCTGCACTGAGAGAGCTGAGGCTGTGGGCAGAGCACTGGGCCACACAACTAGGACAGGCACAGCCAGGGTTTTGAGAAATCCAGAGGGGTAGCCATGGAATGGGGACCCTCGGGTCACAGAGAGCCCAAGCGCTTAGAGACACTAACATCTCAATCCGAGAGGAAGTATCTCATGGGCAGACAGCAACCAACTAGGTCCTGTGATCTAGGGGTCAGAGTAGACTCAAGGTAAGTGTTCAGACGGCCCTAAGGGCGCTGGTGTTGCTGTGAGGAACATGTCGTTGTGTCTAAGACAGAATTCCAGAGTCACGCTTTGGGTGGGAGCGGGCCTAGGTTTCATCTCTGCTCCAGAACACAGGTTAACCAGGTGGAGGACTCATAGGCTCTGCTGGGTTAGGCTGAACACACACGGTGCTAAGCAGAGCCCTCATAACCACGCATGTGCCCCCCCTGCACCCCGTCACCCCTCTCCCCTGTCACCTAACACCCACTGATGTCCTTGAAAAAGATATTCTGTACTCCATTGTTTTAAAGGGAACCTGGGGTTCATAGAAGTTTGGCAACTTGTCCAGTGTCACACAGCATTTGAACCCTATCTGATCTCCAAAGTCAAGGTCAGGGCAGGTCAATAGAAGGCTGAGTGTTGAGGTCAAAACGTCCAGATCAGGCAGCTGAAAAGGGGTGTGTAATGCCCAGATAGATCCAGGAACCACACCTGTTCACACATGTGCACACGCACCTTGCACAGCCCCATGGGAGTGGCACCTTCCACGAACATCGGAAACACCAAAGCTGTCCACGGATGAAGGCACACAGCCAGCATCCGGACAGGCCACACCCCCTGCAAGCTTTCCCTCCTGTAATGGGAGCGTGCAGGGTGTTCCTCTCCATCCTGTCCCAGAAGCCCTGAGCTCAGTTCCTCTGTATGGGAAGGGTGGGCTGCAGAGTGCCCCCAACACATGTACCTCCACTTGCCTGAGGCCCCCCCACTGGACACTGGTGGAACCGGGAACCTTCTCAGCCCCCAGCCTCACCCTCAGAGAGGCTCCTGTCACTCAGCACTGGGCATCCCTATCACATCCCAACTGGGACCACCCTAGAAGGGCCAGGTCCGCTGGTGTTCAGATAAATGGCAGGGCCGGCAGGATACGGGCAGATCAAGGGGTACTTACTGGGGACCCGGTTGATGGCACGGAGGGGCCGCAGCACTCGCACCGTTCGGATGGCAGAGAGGCTCACGTTGTGTCCGTCCAGAGAGTACTCCATCATGCTGGGGAATCAGGGGTGCTCAGGGAGGGAAGAGCCCAAAGCCCCCCCCCCCGCCCCGTCTCCTATCACCCACGGCCCCACGGGGGCATCAACACGTGCATCCTGCCAACCCTGGGCCTCTCTCGGGTCTCAGTCCTGAGGCTGTTCCTGGGATTCCCAGCATACCAAGCCGAGGCTGCATACCCCGCCATGACAATGAAGAAGTCCAGCCTGTTCCACGTGTCACCCAGGTAGCATTTCTGCCCAAACAGCCCCAAAGCCACCATCTTGATAACCATCTCCACAGCGAAGAAGGCGAAGATGAAGTCATCAAAGGCCTGGAGGAAAGGGGGTTGGAATGAGGGCAGGCAGGGCACACCTGGTGCCTTCCTGGTTCTCCTCACGGTCCTCGACACCTACCTCCAAGATGCTGCAACGTTCTGAGCGGCACTCAACATCCTCACAGGGCCGGAACATGCCCAGTGTCACGCAGTTCAGCATGATGACCAGCATGCTGACGTGCTCGAACCACCTGCGGGCTGTGCGTTAAGGGCCGTGCAGCGGACAACCCCGCTCTGCCTCCTCCCAGACTCCCTCTCACACCAGTGGGGCCCTCTCCCAAGCCAGGGGCAGGGTTCAGCCCCAAATCCACAGAACAGGCAACACCACCAGAACATGGCCACCAGGTGGCGCTAGAGCACCATGCTGGCTCCTCCGGCTCTCCAGCGTCCCAAGTTCTCCCTAGAAGGGTGGTCACTGCCCTGACCCTGCTTCATTCTGAGATGGCCCTGGAAATATTGCCAGCAGTGTCACATATGGGGCCCGGGTGAGGACACCAAACACACTGGAGCCTGGTAGCCTTAGTGACGGTAAAACTCTACAAGGCACAAAAGAAAGTATAACTGGAAGGACACAGAGAACTTACGAGCATGTGGTAGGGAGAGATGAAATCTCCTGACGGTGACCTTGAACAGGTCATGTACCTCTAAGTCTGCACGGGTTGCTGATCTATGAGGTGCCCACGAGAACAGCAGCACAGAGCCCCGCCCAGCATTTGCCCAACCCTAAACAGCAGCTCAGTGTGTGGACAGAGGCTGGTACTGGTGTGGTCTGTGGCCACCATCCACAGAACCTGTCAGAGGTCCAGGGATTCAAGGTGGGAGGCGCCCTTATGAAGGGCAGAGCTCTACTATCCCCAGTCCACTGGGGATACCTGGGAGCAAGGGATGGAGGGGAGGGCTAGCCCATTTTCTGAACGCCCTTCTTGCAGTCCTGACCCTGACCCCTCTCATACCCACGGAGCTGGGCCCCTTAGCCCACACAGGCGGTGTGCTCGGTGGTGCCAAGCCACCAATGTAATTACACGCTCCTGCTGAGAGCGTCATAATTACACTTAATGGGTTCAGCAGTAACAAGCGCCTCTGCCGTAATGGGGCTGCGGAAAACAAAAATCAGCCTCCCGCTAGTGCAGCGCCGGCCTGCCTCTGACAGGCCGCGCAGCTCCCAGGCCAAGAGACCAGAGAGTTCTCACCCCCCCCACCCCACCCCCGTCCTTGTCCACATATCCGGCTGAGAGCCCACAGCTCCAAGTGGCTTCTGCACACCCCACACCGGGCGATTCCCGGATTTGCTGAGCTCATCCCCACCGCTCCGTGCCATTCTCACGTGGACAGACAAGAGATGGCAAGGGGTGGGTGTTCTAGGGTGGCCTTACTGTGGTTCCAGTGTGCATCCTCCTGTGGCTCAGTGGTAGGCTTTAATTTCCAAGGTGAGGGAGTGCAGCTCTGGGTTAGAGGGGAGCAGCCTTGGGGAGGAAGCCCAAGGCCATGGTGGGGGGTGGGGGGGCAGAAGCCCTCTGTTCCGCTGGCCACCTGACTATCATAAATGGCTCCCAGGCCTGACTGGACTGAGTCTACCAGATGCTATGCCCTTCCTAGCCTGTCTGCCAGTGGGTAAGTGTCCTTCTCTTGGCCGTACAGGCCTCGCTACCTTGACTGCTGCATCCTGCCTGCCCGATTTCTGGAAGAGGCTGTGGACATGGTGCTTTCTAGCTCATCCTGGCTCCCCCCACCCACTCAGATACCCAGGACTGCAGCCTGCTTCTTGACTTCTTTGCCAAGATCATTTGCTTTCTCTCAGGCTTGGGACACATACACCCAACTCACAGACTCTCCGGGACCGAGATGGGCTACACTTTTCCTGAAGCTGGCTTGCCTGGACTGTCTCTAGAACCTTCCATGTACCATGGAAACCCAGGCCCCAGCTGTTACCTTCACATACAGCTACTGCTAAGACTGATACCAAGGTTGGCGTGCCCTCTCTGAGCGATCACTGCTTCCGGACAAGAGACAGCCAAGGGCATCTTTGGAGCAGGGCAAACTTGCAGGAGGCCTGCCAGGACCCCGGTCCCCCAAACTAGCAGGGAAATAGATCAGGTCCAGGGCCCAGGGCTAGTCTCTCCCAGGCACAGACTGGAGATCTGCCTAAGAGGGGACTTTCAGCTTCCTACAATGGCAAGGACATACCTCACGTGTCATGCTGCGCCCTGGTCGTGCTCTGTGGGCAGCTAAGGACAGGCAGCACCACTGGTCACAGCACGTGGGGCCGGGTGACTTCAGGAGGCTTAATTAAAACAGATAGATTTTCTGGGTTTAATTAAAATTCCTGCAGGCTTTGAACTGACTTCTACAAATTAGAATCAATTTCCATGGGGGGTTAGAGGAAACCAAACGGATATGTGGGCAGGAGGTGGTGCTGGTGGACTGAACCGAGCCAAGTGGACTAATCCGATCCCTCCTTGTGGGAGTCTCTCACTCAGACAGCACAGACCCACCTGGCTCTGAGGCTTAGCAAGCAGCAAGGGTCTGAGAAGTAAGACAAGAGGCTGAACCAGGGGTCCCAGAAGACTGCCTGGATGACAGAGGGTCCTGTGGCTAGAGACCACCAAACATAACATCCATCAGCTACCTTTGTTGGGGTCCCTCTCCAAACTCCAAGCACCCCCACTGCCTCGCCACCTCTCCGTGTCTGTTCACTTTGGAGGGGCTCAACTGCCTTCCCACCCTGCACCGCACCACGGGGTCAGAATCCCCGTCAGCACCCAGCAACAGGAAGGCCCTGCCATGAGGATTTCAAAGCATTAGGTAAAGAAGTCTCTAGGATCTCCAGGCTGTCTGCCATGGACATAGCCCCCCGCCCCGGGAGACACAAGGTTACCCCACGGCAAGGTCCCTTCTCCTTCACACCTATGCAGGAAACCCACGCCGGGCCCATGACCAGAGTCCACAGAAAGGTCCTCAGGTCACAGCTGGGTGGTCTCCAATGCACCACAAATAAGACCCCTAAATGCAGCCTTCCGCGAACCTGAGTGGACACGGGAGGGAAGGCACTGGTGGCGGTCGCTGTCCGTGGTGCTGAAGCGGCCATCCCACCAGGGGCCTGCTCAGGGTGGGCATCGGCTGGGGAACGGATACAACACAGGGAGTAGGGTCCCGCATCGGAGCCCAGTGCCTCTTCTGCAAACACGTCTCGGATCTGCCCTTCCCACTTACAGGGAACCAGGAGGAAGACATACGTGCTGAGAAAGGAAACTTGCCACGATCCCTTGTCCTAGCAGAGGTGAGCAAGCTGTCTGGGTGGCCCCTGTCATTTCTATGAAGTCGCTGAGGCCTGTCAGGGAAGAGTCTCTTGCTGCTTGTTTGGTTAACTTAACAAGCTGTTGGTTCCCATGGGTGACAGTCCCAGCTGGGTCTCCAGATGGAAGGCAATCTCTCATTGTGGAGCTGTATGATACAGGACGGCAAGGCCCAATGTGGTCCAGTACCCTCAGGCCGCAGTCCTTATTAACACCTGCTTGACACAGCCCCCATGTTGGCTTATAGTCCCTGGGATGCTCCTCGCCCAACCCTAGTGACTCATGTCTGGCCCAGAGTTGGGGGACATGACTGCCCCTCTTCTGGTATCAGTTTCTCCATCTGTCACAACACTTGATTTACACTGTCCCTTCTGGTATGGCAACAGCACGGCCTTAAGTCTTCCTGATGTGCTTATTTAGCTCCCGGGCAGGGTTTCTGAATATCACCCACCAACGTGTCAGACTGCACAAGGGGGACCAGGGAAGGGTGGTACCAGAAAAGCAGTCCTAACCCAGTGAGACAGCCAAGGCCCCAGAGCCCCACGCTCTCATACCAATAGGTAGTGCGGCCACACTAGCTGGGGTGAGAGCCAGCAGTCTTCAGGTGTGGCTGCTGCTTGGCCTCCATTGTCAGAGTGAGCCCCAAGCAAGACAAGGATTCCAACAAGGACTCCCTGCTAGGTGGTATATGAGATCAGAGGATTAGCTTTTGAGCTGCTCCGGCCCCGCCTGCCAGCCCCCAGAGCAATCTGCACAGCCAGCTAAGCTCCATTAGACCAGATCCAGAACAGCTTGGTTTGTGTGCGAGAGGCTGGGCAGGAGGGACGGAAGGCTGGAGGGCCACTCTAGGAAAAGAGGTCAGGCAGCCGGCACCATGCTCAAGTCCCCGTGTTTCCTGCCTCGGGGGGTCTGGGCTTCCCTCTGCAGGGACCCTGGTTTTACAGAGCCCCTATTGTACTTGGGGTCTGGGGCTTCCCTCTCTGTCGCTGTGCAGGGTGACGCTCACAGACCACCCTCACCGCAGCCTCTGCTGCCACCGTGTTCTCAGGAGCGCTCAACCTTACTCTCCAATTTGTTCAAGAAGCAAGGGACATGTTTATTCACGGTGAGGGACTGTCCTCCGTAGGTCAGCCCAGCCTGGTGAGGAGGGGAGTCTGTCAGCGAGCCCTCATACGCTTCTCGGAAGCTGTCTGTCTCTTGCTGACAGAATACAAGCTTCAGGTCCTGCATCAGAGAACCCTCCTGGGCAGGTGGCCGCGGTGCTCGGCACTCGGTGGACAGTGAAACAGTTTCTACCCTAGAAACAGTTGGACTCCCCCAGCATAGCCTTCCTGGCCTGACTCTCTATGACAATGGGTCTGGATGGGCTAC
The DNA here is from genome assembly GCA_964023405.1 of Apodemus agrarius. Classification (NCBI taxonomy): domain Eukaryota; kingdom Metazoa; phylum Chordata; class Mammalia; order Rodentia; family Muridae; genus Apodemus; species Apodemus agrarius. Next base: position 14,082,207 of record OZ030015.1, read on the forward strand.
TCACCCAGAAGCTATGTAACCATGGTGACCAGGGAGCCCCCGAGGGCTTCTGGCCCAAGCACTAGGCCTCCCCGTGTTGGAAAGAAGCCAAAAATGGCAGAACCTCTAGGTAAGGGCGTGTGGCTCACCACACACGTGGTACGTAGCCTGTGGCCCCGTCCTTAAAAGGTGCTGCTGCCGTACGAATTAGGACATAATGACGTGAAGGGAACAGAGAAGGGGGTAAGTGCAAGTTATGGAAGGCACCGAGCCTCATCTCCGGAAAATGTCACAATGAGGCCATGAGGCTGTCTCTCTAGGATGCACAGCCCCGGCGTGAACGGAAAGGCAGAGACAAGCAGGGCCACCACTCACTCATGGGGAAGGTACAAGGTCAGAGACAGGGGGATGGGACAAACGGCTTTGGTTCCCTTGGCCCAACACCGTCCCATCTTTTGATATTTTAGGGACTGCCTCTACTTGTGGAAGTTCTGTGACTTGAAGGAACTTGGAAGGCCCCAGCGACCTCCAGTCGGAAGACAGCAAGGAGATCTCACTGAGGCCTCTCCAGCGGCCAGGTCAGGGCAAAGAGATAATAGGAAAAAGGGCACAAAGGCACATGAGCCCTGGGCTGCCAGTCCGGTGAACCTGGCACACTCTTCCCATACCCCGGTGGCGTGAGGGGCCCCATGCTCCGTGCGTAGTGGCTTCCACGGCCCCCACTAGCTGTGCCTCTGGCAGATCATCTGGTACTGGAGCTCTGGGAGCCTGGAAGGGTCTGGGGCGGGTCTTCAGGGCGAAGGCCCCTCTCTTCAGGGGAGGGAGCAGCTGTGGGAAGGCCAGGGACGTGACTATGTTCTGTGGAAGTCAGTGTTCCACCGGTCCCCGCCAGCACCCTCTTTGCAGTCCGCACAGCCCAGGCGGGCCGGATGTGATTGTATAGGTCCCTTGGCCACTGATGGACGAGGTTGACTAGCTAGTGCTCACCTATGGCAGTGAGTGTGTCTGGGGCAAGGTGTCTGAGGACTCTCCAAAGGAAAACAGAAACCACCAGTAGGGGCTGACACACTCCACACCAATGAACATGCACATGTGCCTTTACCCTGCTGAGGGCTCCAATTCTGGGGTCTCACGCCCCTAACCTTTTCCTTCCTTATCCTCCTTGGGCTGCCCCTCAACCCCAGGGACTAGCCTCTAGCACAGCTCACTCCTCAAACTTAGACCCCATCCTCAACCCCAAATAACTGGGCCCCCACGGTGCCATCTCTCACAGTCCACTGTCACCCAGAAACATCCCTCCGAGAGGCCCCAGATCTGTCCTTACTCCTGCTGTGACACCACCCCTCAACTCATCTGAGCTGCCTCTAAGACAACATCAGCTCACCACCCTGCCGCAGCCTCCCAGTGCCCTGGACACATATTCCAAACCAGAGCCCTGCGTAGCCTAGCCCTGGGAAAGCGACGCTCAACTCCATCCTGCCCTGGCTGCTTCAAGGATCCAGTCCCCTGCTCCTCCCTATGACGCCCTCGCCAGTCTGTAGGGTGGCCCTCTGTGTCCCTGTAAGTTGTAAGGAATGGAGCCTCAGTGAGTGACTGCAGAAGCCTCTACTGAGGCACAGGGTCCTGCATGCTGGACACCGGGCAAGCTCAGCGCAGGTGTCTCTGGTGTCCACCCTAATCAGAAGGCTCCAGGAAGATGCTCTGAAGGGCAGGTAGGCCACCACCGGGTCGAACACGAGGGGATCTAGCTATAGGGGCTGAGTGGGCACTGCCACCCTTACATGCTCCTCCACGACAGGAGGAGCCAACCCACACCTGGACTGGCTCCTTCCAGATGGGCAGGATGGAGTACTGTGGCTGAGGTCAGCTGTAACCCTGGAAGGAGCCCCAAAGCTGCCCAAGATATTCTAGCTGCCTCACAAGCCAGGCGAGGTGGCACCTGCCATCCCTTTACCCGGGGATGCCTGAAAGGGACAGGGGGCCCGCAGATATCTGGGCATGGCCATATCCTTCGGCCTGACATTGCTCCCGGTGACCTACTGCAAACAAAGCAAGCGCCCCCCCCACACACACACCGCCAGCCCTCTGGGTCTCTATGCCGTCCTTCTTCCCCAGGAAGAGGTGGCGGAAATCCCAAACCCTTCTCGCGGGCCGGTGCCCAGGGAGCTCTCTGTGGGCATTTGTCCTGGTCTCGTGTGAGGTCTCAGGGGCGGAGCACTCACTCTGCAGGATGTGATGATTGAAGGAGGTTTCTTTCTTCCCGGAGGCTGTTGCCATGCCGACAGGCTGATACTAAGGTGAGGAGGAACCTGGAAACCCAATTAGGGCAAAGGCAGAGGGGATCCCCAGCCCGGCTCAGCCCCGCATTCCTACACTGTACCACTGGTCTGGAGATGGGAGGATGGGCGCTGAGCTTTCTATTTAGATCTGGGATTTGGGAAGGAAGACAGGGATGACTGGAGAGGGTCAGGACAAGGCAGTCCTGTTGGGGTCATCAGAGTGACAGGCTCAGGTGGCAGCTTTCTTTTCCCTGCTCCTCCTCGAGGGACATAGTGTGTCCCACCACCACCACCACCACTCCCAGCCCTCATCAGACCCGTGTACTTGGGCCAGCTGGTCTGACCCAGAGCTTTCCAGAAAGTTGAGTGTGCAGATCCGTTCCAGCTACCACAGGACCTCCACCTAGGTCCCTCCTAGGGCAGGGTAGGTATGTGCAGCTGTTAGCCAAGGCCACCGGGGTCTTCATCTCTCAGCCCTCCCTCCATCAGAACAGGAGGCAAGGAGCGGAGACAGGTGGGCTGTCATCAGATGCTCAGGGCTTGGAACCTCCATCGCCTGTGGCAGTTACCTGATGGTGACGCTAGCTCCACCAAGCTCAGAGTTTGTGGCCTGCCCCACCCCCACCCCGAGATAGGCTGGAGGGGAGCAGGTGGGGTAGCTCATCCGGTGCATCACCTCTGTCCACAGCTCAGGATCTTGGCCATGTCCTCCCCTCAATAGCCTTTCTAACCGCCCCGCCCCCAGCCTAGTGAACCTGTTTCCTGCTCTCCATTCCCATTCTATGCGACCTTTTTCCTTTATCCCCGCCCCCATGGCCGGGCCCAGGGAACGTGGCCTGGGAGCCTGGGCCTAGGCCTGCGTGACTCACAGCAGGCTGGGCTGAGCTGGGGCTGGGGGTGGGGGTGGGGAGTGAGGGCAGCGGACCAAACATGGAGCTGTTTGTTCTCCAGCTGCCTGCTCTGCTCGGGGTCACCCAGGGGAAGGGGGGGGCAGGCTGTCTGTGGGAGAAGACTTCCTCCCGAAGCCAGGGTGTGGGAGCCACTCCCCACTGTAGCCCCTCCAACGGGGAGGCCAGGTCACTAGGAATACTCAGCTCGAGCTGCCAGAACATTCTATGTCCTCTTCATCCTCCCATCCGTGCCCTGTGAGGCACTCTGTTTCCCCCAGTCCCTTATTAACAACCGCAGTGAGGGTGAGCCGGTGAGCTGGCATTCCCCATGGCCTGGGCCATGTGTAGCAGCACCACCCCCCAGCCCATTGCTCAGGCCCTAGATAAAGTGTGTGTCTGGTCAGCCGCAGGGGCAGGCTCTATACAGTGGGGCACCCAGAGCTGGGCTTGGATACCAGACGTGTACCGGTACACCCGTGTGTAAACTACTCTCTGTTCTAGTGTACTGAACATGTCTCAAACACACCCAACAGGGGCACTTGGACTGCATACGTAAGCACACCCTACGAGGTGTTCAAAGTAGGGCAGGACCCCAGGTCTTCCCAGGCCGAGCCCCCCATCCGCAGAGACTGACACTGTGGAGCCTGGCAGGGTGCTTGCCAATGGCTCTAATTGTGCAGCTTTTAAAGCCATGCTAATTAGAAAGTGCGCTAATGTCTCTGCTTAGCTCTTAATAAAGAGCTTGATTCGGGATCTTTTCAAGGGATAATTGAGTGGAAAAGTGCCTGATCCCACCCCTCTAGTCCCTGGGCCTGCAGGAAGGCAGGCTGTGTAGGCGAGAAACCTCACCCAGACTCTGCCAGCCACTTGGCGGCAGCATGCACGCCCGCCCGCCCCCCCAAACACCATGGGGGTGCTGCTTGGAAGGGAAGCCTGTTTCCCACATTCTCAGAGTCTCCTGGTCATTCCTCATGAAGGACCAGTCCTAGTGACAGCCCCTCCCCACCAGCTGCTCCTCAGACACCCCCCCCCCAAACTCCACTCAGGGCCACTCGCAGTTTAAACCTGAGAGAACGTGAGAGGACCTGGCTTGATCTCTGCCCAGCGGGATCCCCTAAGAACATGTGCACAACCTACTCCAGTCATGCTGGAAGGGAAGGGCGGAAGGTAGACATAAAGAAACAGGGCAAGGTGATTCCTGGGAAAGAGGCCTGCTGGCCCACAGGACCGGCTTTCAGGGAGCTCTTTGCTGGAATTCTCTGGGCCAGAAATAACTGCCTGGGCCTTGCTGCACAGCTGCCTGAAGCTCAAATTAGTGACCCAAGGGGATTGGACACTCCTTCCATGGGAACATGGCCTGGTACCCCTCCCCCTCTCCCTCTCCCCCTCCTCCCTCCGCCCCCAGGGTCTGGCTCCTTTCTGCAGGAGAACTATGGTGAGCCCATCTGGACGGGGGCCCCATGTGGCTTCTGTTCTCCATGGCTAGGTAGTGTGGACAGGGGGCCGGTCTGGGAGAGCACAGAGCAGGGCCCTTCTGAGGGGCCCAGAACTGTCTGTGGTAACCCTGCAGGACCCTATGGTGTCTGGGCCTGGAGGCTGGGAAGAAACTCAAGGGAAGGGCCACAGGGTCTCTCTCTCTTCAGGATGCAGCTGTGCCCCTGTCTGCCCAGGCCGCCCTTACCCAGATCCACATAGTACCCACTGAGGATGAAGAACCTTATACTGGGAGGGGCCACCACCAGCCACATTTTTGGCAGCAAGGCCCCTTAAGCCACGCCTCTCTCGTGTCCCCACAGGCTGCTCTCTATCCTCTCTGAGGGTCAAGAGACTTTATCTGTCCTTCAAGAGATGGGGGTGGGGGGCTGAGTGGTCCACGCAGGCAGGTGCTCAACTCCTCCTCCTCTGCAGGCGAGGGGCAGTGGCCTCTCTGGGTGGGCCCTGGCTCCTCGGTCCACGTGGCCGGGTCCCTTCTCTTTTCTACATACTGCTAGGGACATCACCATCTCCACCTAAGTGAGAAAACCCAGCTTACACTTGTGATCTGAGGTGTGTGTGTGTGTGTGCCGACTGCTACAAACACAAATTTGTGCTGACGTGGAAGCTGGCATACTGGGAAAGGGGACGAGTAGGGCACCTTGTGGCATGGTGGCTGGCATCCATGGGAAACCAGGAACCCTGCATCAGGCTGTGTTCCAACTGGGTCCTTGACCCCCACCCCCAATCCATCTATGTAAAGCCCGGCTATCCCCACCACAGTTGCCTGGCAACCGGGTATTTATTTAAAAGGGAGACCTCACAGCAATGCCTACCACCAGCCTGCTCTCCCAGCCTGGCGCAAACCCCTCTCTAGTTTGTGGCTCCCACGCCCTCAGAGACACACCGCTTTGCCTGTCCCTGGGCCCCAAGTCCATCCTAACCCTACCATCCACTTCCCTGAAACCCTAAAAGCACGGGGGTGGGGGGGTGGGGGGCACAGTGGACAACACTTTGGTAATTGTACTCTTCTAGCAGGGTGGAGGGGAGGCTGCTGTGTTCACAGATCCTGCCAGTCTGCCCGGCACAAAAGCCTCCTGTGCCTAGGACGCCATGGCTGCAATTTGGGGGGCACCGGTGTACAAGAGCCCAGATTTCGGTATGTCAATGAGGCAGGGCCTCCTGAGCTGCTAGGCTATCGGGAGCTCTGTATGGAGGCTGTAGCCAGACCAGATGTGGACACCAAGGCCCAGTTGGAGGCCTCCACCCCAGTGGACAACATCTAGAACCTTCGGGTCCCAGGTACTGGGGGTGAGTTTGGCACCTTCCCTCCCGAGGAACCCTAAGCCTAGCTGGATGCTGGAGGACACTGAATATATGCTGTTAGATGCTGCCCAGCCCCTACCTGTCAGGCCTCCTGTAAAAAAGGCAACTCACTCTCCCGCCTGGATCTGTCTGACAGTTTCCTCATCTCTCAACGGACGCACGGAGGCATCAAAGCCCGGTGAAAGCCCCCATTTCTGCCATCTCTGGGTCCTTCGGGGAAGCCCTGCCCTGAGCAGACCTCAGCGAGGCTCACTCACCCTCACCACAAACCCCCAAGCCTCACGTGGCTTTCTTCGGTCTACACAGGGCCTGGCCTATCTCCCAAAGGCAGCTCAGGCTGTGAATGAGCTAACTGGCTTTGGCCTTGTCCCTGTCCTCCCTCTGCCGGCGGCCATGTTATTAATAGTGGTGACATTTTAAAAAGACGGCCCAGACCCCCCACCCCCTGCCCCCGGAAAGTCTGATTTCAAAGTAAAGCTGGCTGGACCTTGTTTTCCCAAGGCTGCTGCTGCTTGATCCCCAAACCAGGCATCCTGCTACCTGGGCGTCAGCCCAGCATGACATTTATACACTGACTATGGTCTCAGAGCCCCGCCCCAAAGTTCAGAACCATAAGCCCTGCTCGCACCCCTCTGGGAAGGTGCTGCCCAGGGAACCTGGTCAGTTGGGCCAGGATGGCCCACACACCTGCTTTAGCTGTGATCCAATGATGGGTGAAGAACATGGTAGGGAGGATTCCCAGCCTCCAGGCATACCCAGGTCCAGTCTGATGCACAGTGGAATTGGGGGAGTAGGACTGGGAACTTCCACACAACTTATGCTTTAGGCTGGAGGCTAGAAGCTGAGATCACGGTGTAAGAGGGAAGATTTAGGGCCACAGGCAGCTGATTCCTGTGTCCATAAATGGCAGAGATCTTGTACACAGGTGACTCTGAAGACCCTTACCTCATAAGCACATCTGATTACCACAGATCAGATAACACAATCCACAAAGGCCTCGGCTCCTAGTTCTAATACTACTGGGATGTGACAATAGTTGAATTTAAGGGGAAACAAGTATTCAGTCCATGACTAAGGGTCAGTTAACCTTGGTAGGCCAGTCTCTATCAGGTAGACTAAGATGACGGGCTAGCTCCAGTACTTGAGAAATGTGGACATTGGGCACAGATCATGTGAGGGTGACTGTGTGGGACACAGGAAGTAGACACCATGCACATAACCTGGCCTCTTTGGACTTGCAACCTCAGTCATAGCGTTTATGCGATAGGCCCTGTAGATTTAACCCGCTCTGGTGGGAAAACTGATATTCAGGGTATCTCCTCTGCCAGGTCACTGATGGGCCTGGCCGAGCACCCATCCGTGACTGTCACTCTTTATAGTCAGCCCTTGTGCTCAGAGTCTATGGGTCTGCCACACCCCGCAGGGGCGGGTACTTCTAGGCCCAGCCCAACTCGCTTAGACTAAGGAACAGCCAAACTCATGCGCAGGGTGGGACAACATAGAAACAACACAGACAGTCACAGCTATGCCATGTGTTTGCACCCCAAAGTCACTGGCGGCTACCCGCCAGGCACTAATTACAGCTCCATGTGGCTCGCCTGAGGAACAGTCAGGGCGGCTCCAGCACAAATATTTCAAGCCGCATGGTATTCGCGTTTAATGGGATGAAATTCTTTAAGCCCAGAACCCAGCTGAGCCATTATGCCAGCCAATTTACAGAGAAGTGGGAAGCACCGCGCTGGAGCCTTCCTTCCACGGCTCAGCCACAGGCTGGAGAGGAAGCCGATCAGTCTAAGCACAGTCTACCTCCTGACGCCAGAAGCCGATCCCACCTTGGCCTGGAGACCTTGCAGCCTGGGGCCACAGGGTCAGGCAGAGCTCTGGGGGTGGGGCGGATGGTCACAATGGGGGCCTAGCATGGAGACTAGGGATCATGGCTGACACCACATCTGGTGTCGGCCAGTATCCTCAGCAATGTCCACCTCTCTTTCTGTAAACTCCACCCCAGCCTCAAAAGTCCATCTCGGGAAGTCTTTCCTGGGAAAGGACCAGACTCCTCGGTTGCTCTGCCCGCCGCTGAGCAGGAAAATCCATCCATCAGGAGCACCCACTGGACGTCACGGGACCGGAGGGTGGGCTGACGAGGCTGGCCTTGATCAAGCTAGGTGCAGGGGACAGGGAAGGACAAACTCCTGATGGACAAGCGGATGTCAGATAAAGCTCGGAAGTGTAAGTGGTGAGGGGAGGGGCCTGCAGGCCACTTGTGCCAGAGCCCTGTGACAGGAGCAGGGCAGGGCTCTGTGGGCCCAAGTTATCATCCCACAGAGAGGCGAACACAGAAGCAGATCTACTTAAGGACAAGGAGCCTGCTGGGTCTCCTCAGAGCATCCCAGAGCTTCCTCCAATACTGGGACAGGGACATGAGGGCCAGTCTTATACCCAGTAGGGATTTACTTCCTGTGGGACCATAGACACATAGTATACCCTTAGTTTAAATGGATCCCACTTTAGGGCACTGCCCACAAGAGGCATTTTTGGAAGTGTATGCACAGTCGTGCGCATGTACACACACACACACATACACACACATACACGCGCGCACACACACACACGTCCCTCTTCCCACTTCTCTCACCACAGAAGGCCCCCAACACAGAGATGGGCCACCCTGCCAAAACTGTGACTGCCCTGTGGCCACCAGGAGCTAGGTGCCTCGCACTGGCTGCCTGCCTGCCTACCAGTCTGCTGACCGCAGACCTAGACCCCAGGGAGTCTCCCAGCTAGTGCCATACCGATTTGCTGGGCCTGGCTCCCATCCAACCACCCGTGTCTCGATCGATCCCCTAATAACTCGATCCATTATGCCGAAGCAGGATTCTTGGAAACCGGCAGGAAAAGGAAGCTCTGTAAACCATCTGAGTCCTTTTTTTTTTTTTTAACTAACAATGGGGCATCTTTCCCCTCCCCGGTGCAGCAAGCTGCACTGCCTCCGCGTGTTCTATAAGGTGCCGTGTGATGTTTTGGGAGGTGCTAGCTATCCCTGCTGGGAGAGGTGGGTCAGGATAGCCTCGACGCAGAGCACGCCGAGCACGGTCCTCCTAATGGAACTAACGAAGCGTATCCCTTCTTCCTCTCAGGCTAGCCCCATACCAGCTTCCAACCCATCAAGGCTGGCTGGGCCCTGTGGCTCTGGCTACCCACAGCTGGGGAATCCTGGTGCTATCCCCCTCCCTGGGAGCCAGGGAGACACCCCCACACACACCCGCAAATTTGAGGATGAGCTCAATTTACACTTGGCTGTGGGTGTGTGTTACTCATGGCTCCTCGGCGCCTCACGGTTGGTGTGTGCACCTCAGGGTCCAGCACCTCACAAAGGCGGAGGGAGGGACGCTGTGCCCAGCTCTCTCCATGCTCTCAGAAACCCAAGGTGACACAGTCAGGGCTAAGAACCCAACTCCCAGAGGCAAGGCCCGCGGCCCAAGTCCTGGGTGGTGGGGGCGGGAGGGTGGCTCAGTCTACAAAAAATGACCAGAGGAATCTCTGCGGTACGGCAGCAGGAATCCTCCCTCCCACGCCGTGCTCCTCCACAAGCCCCAGTGCTCCATCAAGACAGATGGCCGAGACCCCAAGGATTAACAAGCAATGCCCCTGCTCTGGCTGAACCTCTGTGTGTAGGGTGGGGGAAGAAACCCAGCCATTTTTCATGAAAGGATGTTGTTCAACATACACGGTGGTTTTTCTTGTTTGTTTGTTTGTTTGTTTGTTTTTATGGTGTTTCAAGGTGAACTGGCCAGTCAGGAGTTTTAAACTTCCCAGTTTAAAGTTTATTTTTAAATTGTTCAAGTGTGTGTCTGTGTGTGTGTGTGTGTGTGTGTGTGTGTGTGTGTGTGTGTGAGAGAGAGAGAGAGAGAGAGAGAGAGAGAGAGAGAGAGAGAGAGAGAGAGAAACCCCCAGGAACTAGAGTTAAAAGTCAGATGCGGGTGCTGGGAACCCAATGTGGGTCCTCCACACTCTCAGTTCCTGAGTCATTTCTCTAGCCCCGAGTTTCCAAGATTTTAAACATCATTAGGATAGATAAAGCACCAGGACCGCACTCCAGCTGCATAGGCTGACAGGATCCTGAGATACTGCACCCCCCCCCCCGCCCCCAGGTAGAACAGTCACCGTCTCAAGGGCTGGAGATTAGGGGCAACCTCATCCGAGAACAAGGGCTCATGCCTGAGTGCAGCCGCTGTGTCAGGGCTCCCAGTCACGCTAGCTGTCTAGCTGGGCTTTGGAGCGTCCCCTTTGGTACCAGCAAAGACGCCCGCACCCCCCACTGCCCACTGGCCGGGGTTCCTATGAGCCATTTCGCTTAATCATCTACAGCTTCAGACCACAAGCTCAACAACTAAACCAGCTCCATATCCCAATATCCCTAGAGGTCCCCATGCTGCTCTAGGCAGGCATCTCCCCTCCTCCAGAGACCAGCCACTTACCATGATGGTCCTCCCTTTCTGTCCCTAAGATGTCTCTAAGGTCCGGCCTGAGGTTATACAAATCGCCCCAGGGCAGCACAGGCTGATGACCCTGGCCTCTGCTTAACCCCAGGAACTAAACTGGTGAGTCTCCCAAACGTACTTTGGGCTCTAAGATGACCCCCAAGGAGACATGGAGCACCAGTCAGAGCTACTGGTGAGCAGCAAGTTAAGAATTCTAAGTGGGGTGTCAGGTTGCATGCTGTCCCCCAGAGCAGCCCCTGCGGGATGCCGGCCTGTCTGTCCCCACAGCAGCAGTAGAAAGCAGGCTCCAAGGAAGGCGGCTGCTTTAATAATAAATCGCTTAATTAGGGAATCTCCGGGCTCCCAGGAGGAGCCAGCGCAGTGTGGAGCCCCGGCTTGAGGGACGTTACCTGCTGTTCCCACATCTTGGGGATCCCCCCCACACCAGGGAACTGATGCGTCAAGACTCAGCACACACTGCAGGTACAATCCTGACAGTGTGCCACAGAGAGGCCACCCAAACCCCAGCACAGGAGCCACCAAGGTGGGGGTTGGGGGGAGGCTGGGAGGATAGCCCAAAGGGGTTATCTCAGATGGGACAGCTGTCATAGCCCTAGATGCGGCCCCAGGCTCTACTAGGGTAACAAGGCAAGGCGGACAAGGGAGAACCCAGGACTAGCCTGTGGCTGTGGCCCCTCCAACCACTCAAGACAGGCCTTGTCCACTCTGGCATGGCCTCAGCCACACCCCTAGCAGTTACACCAGGGGACGGGGACCTGCCAAGTGGCTAATGTGAAAGCATGCAGGACCTGAGCCAGCTGGGCCCTGGGGGGTTACTAGAAATCACTCTACCTTTCCCCACCCCAGGCACCTCAAGGCCTCAGCCCCTCCCCCCGCCCCCACCCCCGCCCACTGACCACACCATGAGAACTTCCCACGGTGTGAACCATCCTTACCACCTCCTCCGATATGACGTCCCAGCATGAATAAAGGGCAAGGTAGCCACGTTTTGAGATGTAGAATGGAGGAGGTGGGGGAGGGGGGTCAGGGAATTCACACTTGGCTCTGCCTATCCCTGAGTTAAGAATGGCTTAAAGCAGGTGGTGTGGACCAAGATGACCAGCAACTACGGAGCTGGGGTCAGAAGACAGAAGACAGTGAAAGGGACCACTGAGGATGGCAGCCTGCAGGCTCCCTGGGCCCTGGGTCCCTGGAGGCTGAGGAGTTAGCCTTATAGAGAAGGAAACTGCAGCACCCCCGATTCCCTGCCTCCTCCAAGATTCAAGTTTTATTTCTAGAAGCTTCCCTGTATTAGTCTCTATTGAATCGTTTTGTTGTTTTTTTTTGTTTTGTTTTGTTTTGTTTTTTAAAGTTTATGAAGAGGCTTCTATGACCTACTGGTTCTGTGGACAGGGGCCTGCAGTAAGCAATGAGGCTTGTACCCTGTTCCGTTTAAATGGTCCTGTCCTTGGACCCTGGGGCCCCTCCTCTCCCAGGTACCTCAGTCTCTCCTCACAGAGGCTGAGAGCCCTCTGAGGTGGGGGAAAAAAAATCTGGACAGTTCAAGGGAAAGCAGGCGTGTAGGACACCCATAGAGCAGAGAGTTCAGGATTCCACCAAGAGAGGGACTACCAGCCCGGCCTACAGGGGAGGGGCGGAGTTAGGTAAAGACCTAGAGAGGTGTGGGATGGGGAGCCGCTGCTGCTCCGTCTGTGGGGATTCTGGGGATGGAGACTGAGATGGACACAGGGATTTCCCGACACCTCAGTTCATGTCTCTATTTCCTCGGGGCCGGGAACATCTGAGTGTTGGGCTCCTGGACCGCCAGGCAGTGCTAATAGTTCCCAGTAAGTCCCTCTAGACTCTCTGTATGTGCTCTGACAAGCTGTGGTCAGAGACACTTGTGCACACAGGAGAAAGACCAGCCCTGCCATCTTGGAGGATCAAGCTGTGGGCCTTCCTTTCAAGGGCCCCTACCCTCTCCCTGTAACCTCCCACAAGCCTGGGTGGCTGAGCAGGGCTGGGGGGTGACAGCCCCTCACTCCGTTGGCATGGCAACCAGGAAGACAGCCCAGGGGCCGGTCAGACCAGTCCCTGCAGAATGTATTTCCTGATTAAAGCCAAGCAGTCGGCGTCAATCTGAGGCTGTCCTTATAGCTCATGAAGGGGCAAAGAGGGGTGGCCAGCGAGGGGCTCCCTCCTGCCTGTTTCCCTTTCTGTCTTCTTAGGCGACAGCTGGACGGGACGCATCCGGATCTGCTGCCAGATTCTGCTCCCTGCCCTGTGGCTCCACCCAGGCAGTCAAGGCTGGCAGGACAGTCTAGCCATAGCATGACCTCAGACCCCCATCCCAACCAAAGAGGCCGAGAGCACGTGAGGAGGGGAAGGGCAGAGCCCTTCACAAAGAAGGCTCTGTTGTGGGACCAGGAAAGAGAGCAGTGCTCACGAACCTGGGAGCCCCTGCAGGGCTGGTGAAGATACCTGGGACTGGCAGCAGTGGGGTGAGGGGCTAGGCCCTGCCTAGGGTAGCTCCCTGACACTCCAGGGGACCCTACAACTCCCAGACAGCTGGAGACAGAAGGTGGTGAGGAGGGAGGTTCCGAGAGGCAGGCAGAAACTCCAGCCCAGCACATAAACAGTCTAAATTAGGAATTAAAATATCCCGAAGCCAATCCCCGCCACCATCACTGGGCAGGGTGTATTTCAAAGGAGTAGGAAAACATCCCTGCTATACAAGCCCTGAACTTTCTCAGTGGCCAGATGGCGGCCAGAGACATCTGTGTCCACACACACCTGCATGGACACAGCCCCGTATGCATATGGACAGCTCACCCTAGGGACAGGCCTGGGAGGGAGACAGACAAAAGCTCCCCCCACCCCCAGGAGAGACTGGGTAGGACTGTCCCAAGCCCCTCAAACCCACAACAGCCAGACTATTCTGTGGCCTCCTGCCAACCCCAGCCCCCACACTGTGGCTTAGCCTAGCTCCTGGTTTTCAGGGGAGGAAGCCCCAGAGCTCGTGAACTAGGCGAGGATATCCCCTCCCAGCCCCGTGACTGGGGCCACCAGTCCTGGCTCTGCTCTTCCAGGAGAGAAGCCAGGGTGAAGAGGCGAAGAGCAGGTACTGGGAACCCAACGCGGCGGGAGGTGCGGGAGGGGCAGCAGCGGGACCACAGCACAGTCCGCCTGGCCCTGAGGCTTTGGAAGTCCTGAGTTCAGGAGCAGACGGCAGCCAGGGGAGCTTCTGCATCTCCCAGCCACATCCTGTCTTGCCTTTCTGACCTGAACACCTGCAATATTGTTCCCAAGGGACCAGAGGGCAGTCCCCAGGAGGGAGGGGGCTCTGTAGTAGAGCTTGGACCGAGGAGCAGCCAGTGTCTCGGGGTGCCAGGCTGAGGACGGGAGCGCCACTAGGGGTTACCTATGGGCTAGGCGGGTGAGCAGGCTCGACCAGGCAAATCTTATGATGCCACGGAGGTTGAGGCTCAACCAGGCTGGTCACTCTCCAGGTCTGAAGAGAAGAGTTGCTTCTGGTCGGGGGACAAGCAAACTCAAACACCCCGACACCCATAGGGGCTCCATGCTATTAGCGTCTGACTATGTGGTAGGTTTGACACAACATCATAGGCCGACCTTTGACCACACCCCCATCTGTCAGGCTTCTGTTTCTCCTAACACGAAGGCAGAAAACTAAGCCCATGACCAGCAGCACGTATCAGCAGACATAGGTCTTGGGCCACAGAGCCTGGCAATGGAGACTCTGTCTTCCCGTCACACCAGGCCAAGAGGGTTAGCCCCTCAGAACCCAAGTGACAAAGGGACATGGGATCAGGTCCCAACACCATCAGCTGCCACCATAGCCATCAGCTCCAAATCCAACATAACGAAGTGATGAGAGGAACTTCTCCGGTGACTGCCTCAGCCACAGGGGTCACACTGCTGCAGTGGCCTAACAAAGAGGGATTCTACTGCTGTCCCCGAGTTGTGGGTGCTGGGCCCCTGGGCCAACCACCAGCTCAAGTCTAGCCTAGCCCCCCAATCCCGCCCACATCCATTCACCCAGTTCTCCACAGTTCACAGGTCTAAACCCCGCCAAGGCAGACATTAACCACGCAGGTCCTGAAACACGAGGTGTCAGCAGAAGCCACTCCACTGAGACATGGCTAGGAAATTAGAAAGCACACCTGAGTGTGTCCCTGAGGGTGTTTCCAGAGATGATCAAGTGGGGGCCATGCCCAGTATATGAGCAGCACCACCCCATAGTCTGGGGACCTAAGGGAAGAGGGAAGGAAGGCAAAACCTGCCGACGCCCAGCTGTGTGCTCCCTGGCCTTCGCCACACACTCCCTGGGGATATTTAAATGGAGTCAGTAAACTTTTGAAACCATGGACTAAGATCAGTCTTTATCCTAAATTGTTCTCACTCACTCAGCCATTTGTCACAGAGACAAAAAGGGGAAGAAAAAAATGACTCAGATGTCCTGGAACAAAGGGGTCACATGCTGACTCCTGGAGGTGGGCAGGGCCTAGCACTGTGTGGACATGCCACGCACTCCAGCCCTTCCCGCCCACACCGGCTCCATCTTCTCCATCCACATCGCAGACAAGCATGCTGAAGAAGCTGGGAGAGGCTCAGCACCCTCTTGTCAGCCTCCTCGTATCTGACCACCCCTTCCCTGCAAGCCTCTACCAGATGCCCTGAGAACACGGGCTGACCGTGGCCAGTAGCCAGCCCAGGAAGAGATCACTGGGTTGAGAAGATGACCATCTTAGGCCCACGCTTGGGGTTTACGCCAAATGTTCCACTACCCTGGGTGGCACAGACCCTTCCCTTTGTCCTCTCATGGCTCCCACTCAACCATCTACTGGAGACCCAATCCCTTGAACTCAAGGCTCTTCTCTTCAGCACTGCTCTATGACTTGATTGTAGGCAGGTTTAACTCCCACAGCAGTTCTCCAGACCCTGAGACCCTGTTCTCTATATCATCCGGTGGGCAGGACACTAGGACTCAAGATGGCCTACTGTTTCTCCAGGATGCATAGAGCTCCATCGAGTGGGCAGTCAGGGGTCAGCAAGGTTATGCACTTGGGTAGCAGCTATGCCAAGTGTCATCTCATGAGTCCTATTTGGGGCCCAGAGTGTACCCCCTTGCCTTCTGGGGTACTTCAGAGTAGGAGCTCTGACCCACCCAATCCATGTAGGGTTCTCTCTCTAGCACAGCCTGAGATACTGTATCTGTTCTCCACATCCTGGGGATCCCATGTGTGGCCCCAGAGGAATGGTGGTGCTCCAGGGAGCCTGGTGGGGCTGGGAGCAGCTAGGATCACAGTAAGAGGCTTTATGTAAGCAGAAGCGGGCAGCTGGCTCCTGGGGCCAGGCCGGTAAACCAGGAGCTGGCTGGGGATTAGTGACAGGCGTTGCCACGGCAACCCAAAGAGAAGGAAGCATGCTTGGTCTGAGCCTAGCTCAGCCTTCCTCTAGCTCTGCAAAGGTAAGAGGAAACCCCAGAGATTCATTAGCAACAGGTTCCCATGGCAACCGCACCAAGCTCATTAATAATTTTTTTTTTATTCCAAGTGTGGGTGTTGAAATCCTCCCGAGAATGAAGGGAGGGACGGATGCAGAGCAAACACACGCGCCAGCTACTCCCACCCATGGCCCAGACGCCACCTGACAGTGACACCTGTCCCCAACCCAACTGGGAGCTAGGACCTAGCTGTTCCTCACAGCAGGAAGCAGTCAAGTTCAGGGACCACAGCCAAAGACCCCAATTTCAGACCCACTGCTACACACCAGAGATGCCATGTCCTGTTATGGCACCTTGGGGCCCAGACTCACAGGTGGGATGAAGGTTAGCAAGTGAAGGTTGTTCAGTAAAGCCCCGGGAAGCTTTGTATGTGACCAATGCTCCTATGTGTCCCAGAGATCCTATTCCTGGTATCTACCCAGACGGACGAAAGCCAGGAAATCGCACTGAATTCAGAGCCCGCCCCTTCTCTGCAGCACTTTCAGCCACACACCTGGACACATGTGTGCCCTGGCCACGGGCACAAAAGCTCTCTAACTGCACCTTGCAACAGTACCCATAAAAGAAAACCGGACACTGGCGCCTGCTACGGTGACGCTAAGCCTCGAGGTCCGACGGTTCACAGTGCTCTATCCAACACATGCAAGCATGTGATCCCACTACGTGGCACTTCCAGAACAGGGAGATGGGGATGAAGGTGGTCAGCAGAGATGCAGGGCATGGTGCTCCCTGCATGGTGAGAAGTGCTCCGACGCACACTGCAGCCGTAGACACCCAAGTCTAAGACTAGGGTGGCAGACACAGAGAGAGCTATACACTCATGAGTTACTTATGTGACGTGTGACCTACCCCCATAGTGCAAGCAACTTTGGGGTCAGCCTACGATGCCTGCATCGTAGCTGCTGCTGTCTTATCTGAGCCCCTGGTCCCTGGGTGGAACGCACAGGGGCTTGGTGAGGTAAACAAAATGCAGAGAATTGGGCAGGCAGGCAGGGGTTTGCGCCTTCTGCTCTAGACAGGTGACTAGAGACCATTCACTTCTGGGACAAGCTGGACCAGTAGGAACTTGGCAACATTCAGGGTCACCTAGCAAACCCCATGAAGCTCATTATACCCACACTGGGTCCCAGAGCATCTCACGGGATAGAATGTGACCTCTCACCCGCCTTGCCACTAAGACCACTAGAGGCTTTATGTGTCCTTTATCAGTCCTTGCCAGGCCTTGAGAAAGCATCAAGTAACCCCCAATCCCTACCGCCCCGCTCCTGAGAAGCTCTTGGGGGAGCTCCGGATCAGGAACGCCACGCCCCCTTTACAGCAATGTGAAGACAAGGGAGAGGCCACAGAGATACGGCAATGCATAATCAAAAGGCCAAACTCAGAAGCGGGTTGCAGCCTGCACTACACAGACACGCACACCCCACACTGTAATAACAGCCCAGTGGGTCAGGCCCAGACAGCCAATTTCCCAATTAGGAGCCGCGAGCCCGCCCATGCACAGGGCACAATGGAGTCCATTCTTTCACGGCAAATGAGAAGAAACCGGCTTTCCTCCTGATTCCCCGTGAAACACAGCAAGTCAGTGGGGGAAGGTTGGGGGGGGGGGGACTCCAGCCTGATGTCATGGTAAGCAGGCAGAGCTACCACCAGTGTGCACCTTGGGAAGGGTGGTACACACTGCCACCTGGGGATGGAGTTGGGACATAGAGTGAGTGACAAGGACTTGGCAATGGGGAAATGGGGTGGCCCGAAAGCTTCTCCCTCTGGGTCTCTGATTTCCCAAGGCTGGTGCTCCGGTGTTGGAGTGCCAAGCACCCCCACCCCGAGAAACTCTACCGAACCAGGCCGTACTGGGGACGACTCTCTACCCCTTCCTAGCATACACCCAGCCTCCCTATGGCTTCACACTGGTTGGACCTTGATCCATTTGCTTGGTGACCCAGATCCCAATGTGGAGAAGCACACAAGGTTCTGGAATATTATGGAAGAATGTGGCAGCAGGCCCAGCTTCTGACACAAACACCATGGCCTGGTATCTGCTACTGGTTGGTAAGCCTTTGTTCCCAGGCCCACCTGACAAGCTCCTTCCCATCTGTCTGTCTGGCGCTGTCTGGCTTGGGGAACATTCCTTTTGATATGGCACTTGGGAACACAATGGTTTGAGGGAGTCACTGCTGGGCAGCGGCCTCACCTCCCAGACAGCTGCCATTCCTACAACCCACAATCTGTTCCCCAGGAAGTCTTCAGCGCCCCTTCCTCACCAAGAAGGTCAGCACTACTGACCCTGTGTCACTCAAGAATGTTTTCATATCCTAGAACCTCCACGGAACCCAAATCACCTGGGAGTCACTGCCTGGAGGGTGCTCCTGGGGGACACACATTAGGGGCAGGGCAGCGACACTGAAAGGAGAGAAAGCCATCAGCCTCCATGAGCTAGGGAGCTGGAGTGACCCATACTCAGAAACTCAACTGGAACCATGAGCCACCCCCCCCATGCCTCCCAGCCCTGAGCTACAATGGCCCACACCCAGCTAGTCACTCACAGTCCAAGCAAACCCCAGACCGACCAACCGACCGACCATATTGCACAAGGTCCCTTCTACAGACCTCAGGCCTCAATCTCACAGAAAGGGCTCTGGCAGAGTCTGTTACACAGGAACAATGAAGACCCAGGACCAACTCGGGAGACCTCAGCAGGAGATGTGTCGCTAACCACCTGGTCCCCAAGGCTCCCTTGGAGGATGAGGTGGGGAAGCAGTGGCCAGCCCACACCTATAGTCAGGACTCGTTGTGTCAGGGTTGTGAGTGGGGCAAGTCACTGCGGCCCCAGGGACTAGGACAGGGGCAGAGCCTGGTAAGGGCAGTGTCCACATGGGCCAAGCTGCAGAGGGATAAACTGAGGCTCTGCTAGGTACAGGTAGCTACATCATACACTCAGGTAGCATGTAACAGCCAATGCATGCCCACAGTTCAGTTCACAGGACAGGGGCCGAGGTGTTCCAAGTGGGTAGGTACCATCTCACCTGGCCAGGCACCTGAGGCCGACCTGGATCCAGGGTCTGAAGGGCTAACCAGAGATACATCTACACAGAATGTCAGAGAGTGCTGATCACACCAAGGATGAGGATTCCACGCCCTGGAAAAGGAAGGCCAGCTATGTCCACACAAGGTAACTCAAGTCCTCTAAACACGCACGCTTGGGGTGAGGTCATCGAATTCCTAAGATTTAGAAAGCCGCGGGGGCTGGAGATAGGTCAGTTGGTGGGGTGTGTGCCTAGCACGCACAAAGCTCCAAGTCTGAGCCCCACTAGTACATAAACTAGGCATGGAGGCACAGACCTAGAATCCCAGCATTCAGGAGATGGGGGCTGGGAGAGCAAAAGTTCAAGGCCATCCTCAGTTACATATAAAGTCAAGGCCAACCTGGGTTACATGAGATTCTGCCTCAAAATCAAGAGCCC
Source organism: Apodemus agrarius (assembly GCA_964023405.1). Lineage (NCBI taxonomy): Eukaryota > Metazoa > Chordata > Mammalia > Rodentia > Muridae > Apodemus > Apodemus agrarius. Next base: position 14,101,623 of record OZ030015.1, read on the forward strand.
TGGGATGGCTCTGCAGGTAACCACATATGCCACTAAGTCAGATGACAGTTTCACCTCCAAGACCCATGTGATGCAAGGTGAGATCCAATTCCCACAAGTTGTCCTCTGACCTCCTCCACATGTCACTGGCACACACGCACATACATGAGATACAGCGAACAAATCCCCAAACCCTAGTACCGGATTAAAAAAAAGAAAGAAAGAAACAATTTTACTCCATGTTTCATGACTTTCCTGGTTGTTTCACTTGTATCTTTGGGTGGAAATGCTAATTTCACAGGGTACCCTGAGTTTCCTCCAGCAGCAAGCCCCAGCTGCTGAGCTGGCTTCTGTCAGCCAGAGACAGCACTGGAGAATCTAGGCATGCCTGCGCCCACCCCAACTCCTCTACTATGACACTGGCCTGGGAATGGCCACACGGCCATAGTGCCGACAGCTGTTTCTTATTGGTCCCTCACTCCACACAATGATGCAAGACAATGATGGCGTAGGAGGATGCTAAGGCCATAGTCGCAGGATACGTGCAGGCCCCATCTAGTCACCAGTGACAACAGTAGGCCTAGGCCACCACTGCACCAGAAAGGACTGGAGCAAAGCATCTTATGGAAGGTGACCTATGGACACCCCAAGCCTCGCTGAGGCCAGGGTGTGGTGGGAGTGAGGAGGCATGCAGCAAGCGCCAACCGTCAGAGCAGACGCCTCAGTCAGCCTTCCGCACAACCAGGGCAAGGGCAGGAGACGACTGGGCTTCCCTCAGCAGCCCAGGAAGAGCCTGTCCATTTTAATGAGGCCCTAATGCAGGCTGACTCACCAACCGTCGGCCAGAGGCTGGACTGGCAACCGCTGCCAAAGACAAAGGGACATGATAGGGATACTGCCGTGTGGTCCCCCAGGTCCCTCGTGTCCCTCTGTGCCTTCAAACAGCAGTGGGTGGGCATCTGGGCAGGGTTCTCGTCCCTGTGTCAGATTAGGCTGCTCCTCGGAGGTCACCGACCAGGCATCCTGGGCCTAGAATCCTTGGTGTGGAAAGATAGCAGGAGGCGTCCTGCTGAAGAACAGACATCCCTTCACTACTTCAACCCCAGGCCCTCCACAGGGTCCCTGGTTCTCACCAGGCCCTCCACCACCTTCAGATGCATGACAGTGGCCAGCCACATTGCAGGGGCCATGACTTTTTAAAGCAGGGTATGGGCCCTCAACTTGAAGGCTACTTCTCCTGCTTAAAGCATAGAAGAGAGGCTGGGCATGAACCCCAAGGTCACAGACATCTTGAGGGTCAGTTATCCCGAGGCAGAAGCACATGACCACTACTAGCCAGGAGGCGCCCAAGTCAGCTTCAAGGTAGCCACAGGACCACACATAATAACCATACGAACAAGTACCTCAAGTGTCTCACTCTCGGGCCAAAGCTACTCCCCTCCAGCTATCCCTGTTCAAGCCCACCCCATGTCCCTCTAGCCTGATCACTATCCAATGGTCAGCCTTAGGAGACCAGGGCCTGAGCGTCCCCAGGAGAAACCTAATGGGCCATAATGGACTTCTCCGTATTCTCTGAGCTGGGGCTGGAAACTAGGGGCAAGGGGCAGCTTCAGACTAGAGCAATCTCCTCCCTGGCCACCTGGGATCAACACTCCTCTCCACGGACAGCAAGAGGCCCTGCTCCTCTGAGGACAATTGGAACAGCTAGCGACAGGTAGCACCCAAGGTCCTAGGGACCACAGTTCTGGGAACCTGAACATCAGCTTTTACACTGAAGCGGTTTGTCTAATGTTTCCACTGTTCTGCTCAAAACCAAAGGACAGAGACAAGCGGGATAGAGCGAGGGTTGAGGATCCCAGCAGTGCCTCTGCGGGCCTCCTCACAGGCAAAGTGAGGGTTGAGGATCCCAGCAGTGCCTCTGCGGGCCTCCTCACAGGCAAAGTGGTCAGCTTTGTAAAAACTCACTAGAGACTCCCATTTTGGACTGACCTTGAGGGCACCTTCTGGGCTGGATGGGAGTGGTTCAAATCTCCCTGGAGATGTCCCTATAAACACACCATACACCTGCAGTAGTCTCTGGGAGGGGCCTCTGACCAGAACAGGGAAGCCCACGCACAGCCCGACTGGCCGACCAGGCGGTCAGAATGACCAATTTCATGGCTGATTTTCTCCTCTCCCCAGGTGGCCCACCCCTTGTCTTAGAGCCTGACCCTGCGCGTCTGATTTATCCCAAGTGGCCACCTCCAGTTAGCACATCCCAGCCTCCTGCCCTAGCGAGCCGAGCTGCTCATCTCCCTCCAGGAGCACGGCAGCGCGCTCTCCAGGAAAGGCTCATTCGTGCGTGCATGCATAAAAGGGCACACTCGGCCATGTGGGCCAGCATGCCACCAGCTGGGCTGAGGTTCTGTGTCTCTGTCAAAAGCACCACAGGCCAGCGACCTCAAACAACACAAACCTACTCCTACTCTGTCTGGGCTCCAAGTCCCCAGTCTAGGCCTCAGCAGGGATTGCTTATCTCCAAGGCTCTGGGGAGGCTGTGCCTGGCCTTCTACACCTCCTGGTGTTAGTGACAGTCCCTGCCCTACGGCTGTGGCCATGCTGCTCCAGTCTCTCACGGTTGTCACATGGCCTCTCCTCTCCCCACAGAAACACCCATCACTGGATCTGAGGCACCCAGCCCAACTCACCCTTCAGCTCGGTTAGTGACATCTGAATATAATATCCCACTGCCAAATAGGGGCGGCCTCACATTCTGCTGGTCACGGATTCTGAAAGGGACAACATTCAGCCCAGCAGGGCACCGGAAGTACCCCAAGTATAGCCCTCCCTTGCCGCTCAGCCGGAGGCCATAGGGCCACAGGGGAGAAAACCGAGGCCCAAAAGGTGATCTGTCCACAGAAACAATGCAATTTTGATATCTCTTCCAGCACCCCAACTTTGGAGGACCCCCCAAGTCTGCTTACACCACTCCCCACTATTTTCCAGGATATCCACTGAACCCAACGGTTTTTGCCACGATATGGGTCAACGCCAACAGGGCCCAGGGAGCCCAGGTGCTGCTGGGAGCTGGGGCCTATTCCCGCCAGCCGGAGTCCCTACCGAGTACCTCTGCACCTGTCCTGTGTACAACAGAGCTGGCCGACAGCCTCTCACCCTGCACCACCTCCATCCACTGCGCCTGCCCATTCAGCACCCTGCCCCAACTACTCTGTAAACACAAGCCTCAGTCAGAGTCAACTGGGCTGCTAACCTTCCTGCAGCTATGGGGACCTCGGACCCAAGAGGTTCCAGCTCCTCCAAATGTAAAGGCCACTGTCCCCCAACACAGTGTCGGGGTGCCTCCTTTGAGCTTCACGTCCAGAACTGACCCCCACTCCCACCCCATACCAAGGGCTTCGCCAGGCAGAGGACAGGTAAAGAAGAGGGCCAGAACAAAGTGGGGTGGGCAGAGGAATCTGCCCTTATAGCCTTGAAGCCCCTTCCCTAGGTCACTGTCCCAATTGCAACAACCTGGAGGCCAGCTTGTGGAGGGGACATTAGCACAGTCCAGAGGAAGAGAACAGAGCAACCAAGCCAATCACCATGCCTGCCAGGGACATGCTGTGTGCTGCCAGGGGCAAGCCATGCCTGGATGCAGCAATTGTCTCTTTCCACATGGCCAGGCAGAGGCTGTGGCCCCTAGGCTTGGCCTGTTCTCCAGCCCTAAGCAGGTCCTCTCCCTATCGCCAGCCAAGAGGCCGAGGCTCCACGCTGGGGCCTGTGTTAATGAAACGGACTCTTTACCTAATGCTCATTGTATACAAGGAGCCCATTTTTGTACCATGGTTACTTCCCTCGTGAAAGAACACAGAATTTCCAAGGGACACAAACAGCAAAGGGTGAAAATACCTGGCTGGACCAGGCAGGACTGCGGCCTTGCCCACAGGCCTCTTATCCGGAGTTGGTAAGTACAGGGATAGGTGTGCGTGATGGGCCATCAAGCCTGGTGGATTATCCTCCAACTTGTGCAGCCAGAGTTAGCTGCTTTAATCCTAGGGGACCCTTAACTCTTAGAGCATAGGAGAGGCTTCTAAGTCCAGGCCCCACCTTAGATAATGTATGTGGAGGGGAAAAAAGAAAAAGAAAAAAGAAGAAAAAAAAGAGTACCCTGGGACTCCTGAAATCCTCCTGTAGCCAAGGTCAGTCTGTGTTGGGCCAGGAGGGGCTGGCTCCTGACTGTCCAGTCTCTTAGATAGAGACTGGGTCTCTATCCAAGGCTCATGCGTCCTGGCGCTGGAGGCAGCAATTATGCGGAGGCTGGCGTTCCCCAACCCAGCATCTAATGAGCATATTCCTCCACTGTCCCTGATATCTGCCCCTGCCGACAGAACCCCAAGCTCTCTGCCAGCCTGTGGCTTCATCTCCTCCCTTGCCAGTCACAGTGCCTAGAGCAATTTGAGAAGCCAGAAGATACCAGCCCCGGCAGACACAGGGCAGGCATGGCTCAAGTCTGTCCCGTAAGGAAACGGTGCGTGGCTTAAGCATCCAGCCTCAGCCGTTCCAGGCAGGCACAACACTCTGGGTGTGGCACCCAGACCTTCTGCCAACTCTCTTGAGCTGGAGATGGGGCTGAGGGCCAGTAGGTTCCTTTCTGCTGCATCCCTGGTTCCCTGGACTGCATCCTGTCTGGGCCTTTGTCCCTTATCTCTGATCAAGGATCCAGCCCTACACCTTGTTTCTGCCCAGGGCTGTGGCTTTTAATTTAATCCTAGGCTTAGAAATTGAACCTGGGCCCACATTTCTTAGGGGTGCTCCAAGTTAGGCCAAAACTAACCACCCAGGAGAAGAGAGAAGGTTAACGGCTCCCAAGGTAGGAAAGAACATTTCGAGTCAGGTCCCGAGAGCTGCTACCCCCTCCCCAGCAGGCTCTGCTCAGCACCAGGGCCAACATCTGCATAAACAAAGGTAACGGATTTGCACGCCTGACCTTGACTGCTCGAGCCCGAGCCCGAGGATTGGACTTGGCCACAGGCCACTGCTCTCGATTCATCCCTGTTTGACAGGCTGCCCCATCCCCCGCATTCTTCCACATCCTGACCCTGAATGGGGCGTCTGCCAGCAGCGCTGGGAGCCAGGCCCACTGCACACGAGGAAGCGGAGGGAGCTCCCAGACCACCCTGTGTGCTCCTGCAGGCCACGGAGACATCCACAGCCTTCATCCGTGGCTTACTCTACCAGCGTGGTGCTGGGGTGTCTCAGCATGTTATACAGGCCAAGCCTCCAAGATATGAGGACACCAGCGCCCACTTCTCAGACCTTGTCCTGAAATGCCCTTAAGTCCTGCCTTACCTCAATTTCCTACCACGCTGGCTTCCAACACTGCCCTCTTCCTGAGGAAGTGTCCAAAGCCTCAGCAAGGAGCACCCTAGATTCCTGAGTTCCCAGGCTAGCCCATCCACTGCTCTCTGATATCCCAATTCTCCATCTCATCTCATATTCCCACATTGCTAACAGCAAGCTCTAGGGATCCAGAGCTCTTTCCGCCATATTCTGCCTCAGACCACTTACCTCAGGAGCAGAACCATGGCGTTTGCTGGTCCTTCTACTGGCCTTGTCTCACACAGACACAGAGGTCACCAAGTAGCGACCACCTCCCTGGTCCTGGCACAGCAGCCTCTAGTCCAGACCCCACCCGCCACAGGCATTGAAAGCTGGATTCCAAACGGTTCTGTCGGGGAGACTTTTGCTGAATGATGTAGCCAAGGCCACTGGTATCAGGAGCCCCTCCCTTCATGAGTCCCCACAACACAGGGGGTTCAAGGATCAATCAGGGGAGGCACACATGGTCCCCAAGTAGCTGATGGCTCTTGGGGCTCTTCTGTCCACTTGAGATGCTGAGGCTATCAGAAAGGGCACTGGGTTTGGTCAACACCAGGGCAATTAGGAACAAGCAGGGTAAGGCCTGATAGAAGGAGCCACCACCCTCTGGCAGCGTAAGTGAGCCTGGGGCCACCTGCCCCTGGGTGCCAGTATGCAGGTGTGTGATATGTTGGTGAGGAAGGTGACACCTTAAGTAGGAGGGCAGGCCTGTCAGTCCACCTGGACACCGCATGGTAGCCTTGACCCTACACAGCCATCCCTGAGCCTCGCAAGTCCATCTGGGAGGCACAGTTCCTACCAGAGCAGAGCCTGTCCTACACTAAGCCTCCTATCCCTATGTGTGCCCTGCAGTCCTCCAACAGGACACGCTCAGCCTCGCTGGCTTCATGCCCATTTTGTGGAGAAATGAGACCGGAAAGGTGACATCACATGGGTGTGTCTCCTCCATGATGAAAGTATGAATGACTCTCCAATGAAAAGTTTAGGAGGACCCTGTTCTGGGAGACATTCATCTGAGAGTCCTTCCCAATATCCCACCACCTACAGCTCTCAGTAATAATGCTACCTCCCAAGCCCGGGCAGTGGTGGCACACGCCTTTAATCCCAGCACTTGGGAGGCAGAGCAGACAGATTTCTGAGTTCGAGGCCAGCCCAGTCTACAGGGTGAGTTCCAGGAAAGCTGGGGCTACATAGAAAAACCTTTGTCTCAAAAAACAGCTACCTCCCCTGTACCAAATGAGTCCCAGAGCCACAGTGTGCCCTCGCCCAGACAAAGAAATGAATCGACACCTGCTCCAGATTCCCACTTGGTAGGTGTTAGCTCAGAGCTTCAAAAGTTGTCCGGAAACTCTTCTCCCAAGAATGACCTGCACTTGCTGAGTGCTCAGCTCGAGGGCCTCAGGGAAGGCTGATTCCTGAAATGCAGGGCCAACATCCCCAGGTAGGTAAGAGCGCCTGTCAAGACCCAGGAAGCTAGCACTCCTCAGATCCACATCCCATAATCCTAACTGGGTCAGAGTGGTGGACATGGAAGGAGCCAGCGGTGGCTCTGTCCAGCCAGAGTCTCCAGAGTTCAGGGAAGCTGGCATGGACAGTTAACAGTAGGAGAGAGACTCAGCAAGGTCTCCAGTTATAGAAGGAGAGGCCAAGGAGGGAGCAACCGCTCCCACCAAGAACCTTAAAGGATCCTCAAGAGACCACAACATTCCTCAAGCAGAGTACCAGCCAAGGCCACAGAAGCCTTGGCTACTTAGTATTCCTGGCTCAGAATCCAGGCCCAAGAGTCCCTAGAGGCCCAGTGACCCTCAGCAATCAACATGGCTCCCCTGAGAGCCAATTTGGATGCTCTGAAGCAGCAGAGAGAGAGAGACCATTCTAGAAGCCCAGGTTTACAGGCAAAGCCAGGACAAGGACAAAGAACTGTCTCCCCACCCCTAAAACCAGCACCCTGTAAGTCTCCACTGAGGACACACACGCACGTACGCACGCACGCCAGTGGTGAACCAGCCACCTTGGAGCAGCTTGCCCTTGGCGCCTCAAAGCATCCATTTTTAAAAGATGGCATACAGACTTCTTTAGGCTTGTCTAGACAGGGGGTCAACGAATGTGTGAGCTTTCGAGTCGGGTTTAGCCCAAGCAGGTCCCCTTCACCTACATGACCTTGATATGCCCTTCATCCTTTGTCAGTTATGGGGAAAGAGAGGTTAAAGGGGATCCCCCTCAAGACCGGCACCTCTGAATACCCCAGATTTCCTCCGAGATCCTCAGTGCCGATAGCTCACTCTCCTTACTGACACAGGCCAGCTGGGTGCCCGCTTCTGAGCTTCACACCCCTGGGAGGCCCCACCTTCCCTTGCTGGGGCAGGCAGCTGCACTGCAGGCAGTGCTGGGTCAGGAGCCTGGGGTGGGGTGGGGGAGCCGGGGCAGAACATAACCCAGCGGAGCAGGCTACAACACACGGGTCCCACCCACCTTCCTCTATAAATAAGCCTGTGTAGGAGAAACAGCGCTCTCCCCAAAAGTTCCAGCCCGATTGTATTTTTAAAGAGGGAACTAAATCAATAAAGACAAAGGCTGTCCTTGGAGGCTCCTTTGCCACGGGGATGGGGGGGACACCAACCATGCAGAACCGGGACTGTGTTTACGTTGGTACCTCTGCCAGCCACATGAGTGTTCCGGGAAGGTCCGAGACTCGGAAAGAGTACTTCCCTGTGTCCCAACGGCCAATAGAAGCCCAGCTGTGGCTGGCAGGCATCTGCTGGGAACCAGCAGCTGCTTCTCAGAGCAGAGGTTCACCTGAGCAAAGATAACTTTTCCCGGCTCTGGGAAAGACAAAAGGTCCTGCTGACACCATGTCTACCTGCAGGGGAAAACCGAGGCCCAGGAAATACTCTCTAGCCACAGGGCACGACACAGTCCCCTGTAAAATCCTGGCCATGCCAATCACCCAGGCTCCCCTGCCTCATACAAAGCCACCCCCACCCAACTCCCAGGAATGTAAGAGCCTCAGAGAGCTCTGAAAGCCTCGGCCCACATGGGCTTCCCCAGTAAGCTGATCCCCCCCGCCTGTCCAGGCACGCAGCTTATTTTAGGATCTCCCTGAGGCCCAGGTTCACACCCCTACTCCAGAGCCTAGCATCTGCTGAGGGTCAGACCCATCACCATGTGGCCAGGGGCTCTAATGAACCGACCCCACTAGATAGATGCAGAGTGCTGACAGAGCCAAATAACCTGGAAAACCAGCTCTCCGTGGGGCATCTCCCTAGCTTGGAGATATGCAGAATCCTTAGGTTTCACAAGTAGGAGAATCAAACTCTTGAGGCACACGCGGCAAGAAGATGGGGGTGTGGCAGGCCTCCTGGAAACTGCCAGCAGCTCCAGGACAGGGATGTACTTGAGAGGGAGGATCTACCTTTCTCCCCTTGGTGGTCTTACCTGCAGGGACAGCCTGACATTTTCTTCCTCAGCCGAGAGTTCCGCTCACCCCATTGCCCGCTCTTCGAGGCCTGATAATACCTGAGTCTCTCTTAGGCCTACAAGGGCACCTTCCACTTTAGACCACAGTCGGCTCGAGCCAGGTGACAATGTTAGCCCCACAGCCCTTCAGAGCTCAGTCTACCTACGTGAACCATCCCATCCCCCTCTGAAGGCAACAACACAAACAACCTTGTTAGAAGTCCTCAGGGACACAACAGTCAGAGAACCAGGGTCAGCCTCAGACTCCTACTCAGCCACGTCCTGGATGTCAGGAGAGCAAGTCTAGGCCCACTGGTTCTTCTCCTATTTTACACAGCTTGGAAACAACAAACTCAGGCGCTAACACAGGGCTGGCCTTTGTCAGCTCCCCAAGGTCCACAGCAGCCCTGTCCGGTGGCCCGCCACTATTCCCAGCCAACCAATCTCGCCACCAAAACCAAGTGGTCCAGCCACCTCCAGTCTAGATCCTGCAGAGGGGACAAACCGACAGCTGGCATACAAGGTCACCCAGCTCCTGCACAGAGGGCCAGCCAACCCAGAGGATGCCCACCACGGCAGTCACTACCGTCAACGGCAAAGGGACAAAGGCAGGAGGCAGGGAAGCCCAAGCGTGGCCCTGGGACCACCATCCTCCTTTACAAGCAGAGAAAAATCTGACTCACCCAATGTTTGGATTGGAGTGAAAAGAAACACGGGCTTTATTACTTTTTTTGGTACAGATTTCTCTTTTGTATTTAATATTTATACAGTTAAACACACAAGGTAGAGAAACATATACACACATTGCTCATTTTCGCCTGTGTCTCTGACTCTGCTGAAGAGTGTTTATGGGCCCATGTCAACTCCCCTTGGCCCTCCACCCACCCAGCCCAGGAAGGAAGCAGCAGCACTACCTACCCTGGTGACCAGCTCCGAGGAGTTGCTGGGGTGGGGGTGGGGACATAACACCAGGCATTATTTCAGCCGCTCCTCTGAGCCTACCAGGGAAAGCCTCAAAAGGCCACCTGCTCGGGGGCCAGAAGCCTCTTTTTGCACCCCAGAAATGTCTCCAGCACTGACCCAACCCTGTTCTGGAAGCTTCTGTGAAAGTCTGTGGCCTTGGAGCCGAGAAAAAGAAGGGACAATCCCTTCCTCTTGACCCAGGCAACTGTGGAGAAGGGGGTCGGGATCAAAACTAGCTGCCTCCCTGCCCACCACCCCCACCCCTAGCTGCGCATGACTTAAATCAGCCTCTGAACGGACTTCAGCCTGGAAGAGTGAGTTCTCAAACCAACGTCACTCCCCGCTCCGCTCCGCGGAGAACTAGGGACCAGCCCTACCCGGCACACAGCGCCAACAGAGCAGGTGGAAACTTTCTCCCTTTCCGGCCCCCTGACTCCAGCGAGGGTCTTCACACAGGCTCAGGTGTTGGTTTAGAAAGCTAAGAAGACGGGGATTCCCACCCCACCCCACCCCCGCCGCCCCGGTAGGGCTCCAGGAGTTAACTACATTTCATTTCCTTCCGAGCCGGCGGCATCCTCGCCGCTTCTGCCCATACTCTCCCGTCCAGAGATGACTCTGAACCCAGATTCCACGGGCGAGTTCCGAGGCTAACCCCATCAACCTCTGGGAAGAACCCTGTCCTAGCACCCCTACCCAGCCGGCGCCGGATCCCACAAACTGGGGTTCACAGGGCGTACGCAGAGGGAGTCCCACACCCCAGTCCCCAGCGCCCTACCAACCCTGTAAGGATATGGGTTACAAACCAGTCGGAGGCACCAGCTGCGCGGCCGCGTGGTTTGCCCGAGGCAGAAGAAGACTGTGGCAGCCAGAGCCGGGTAGGGGACAGGCTGTTCCTCGTCGGCACCCAGGTCCGCACCACACTCGGTTCCTGGGCTCTCGGGAGCCAACACGCCCGACCCGGATCCTCGCTGCTCCTCGCGCCCCGGCGCCCCAGGGCTCGCTGGGGAAGCCCTCACGGGCGCTGCAGGAACCGGGGGCGAAGCGCCCAGGGGCACCCGGACCTCGTCCGCTGCCAGCGTGCCCTCGGTCATGGTGGCGGAGGGCAGCACCTGCGGAGAGAGGGCAGGAGGTGACCCTGGCCCAGGAACGACGCCCCCGCCCCGCCTCAGGCGGAGCGGAGCTGAGGGAACAGCCGCGGCCGCCGGGATGTCTTTGTCTCTCCTTATTAGAGACAAATGCGCCCCCCGCCCCCTCCCGCCGGCAAAGCCTGGCAGCCCCACCCCCAAGGCCGAGGCGAAGGGTTGCGGGAGCCTTAGGGGCTCCGAGCCCACACAGCTCAAGTTCAAAGGGTCCCAGGCGCGCAGTAAGCGCGCGTACCCTCCGCATCTCACCTCGCTCCTGTGGCCAGCGGCGTCCCCGTGGGCATAGCCCGGGTGGCGCTGTCACTGGGAACCCAGTCCAGAGCCCGGAGCTGGGCCAGTACCGCCTCCTCGGCCCGCGCCCCCGGCCCACCCGGCACCAGCTCTCGCGGAAGCTCTAGCTCCGGCCCGCCCAGCAGCAGCAACGGTGTCCCGATGCGGAAAACCGCTAAATGCACGGCGGGGCGGGCGCTGACCGCAGGCACGGGCCGGGGGCGCGGCCGAGCCGGAGAGGGAGCGAGCGAGCCCTGGAGCCCGTCCGCGCACAGCGCAGGAAACTTCGGAGTGAGCAGTGGCGGGGGGGCGGGGCGGCGGGGGCGGCCCATGGGGCGGGGCCAACGCGGCCGGGGCGGGCCGGGGGCGACCCGCAGGGACCGAGATAGGAACGGAGAGTGGGCGGGGGTCATCAGCCCGTCCCGCCCCCACCCAGACGTAAGCTATCCCACGACATCCCTTGGCCGGTGCTTCTCCGGTGCCGGTACGCCGCCAGCCCCAAGTCCAGGACTGGGCGAACCTGGTCCGCGCCCCCCTCCCCGACCTCTTCTCCCGCCCCATACCGTCTCGCGGGAGAGCGCGGCAGCAGGGGGCGCTCGCAGGGATGCTCGGGCGAGGGGCGGGGGAAGCGGCGCCAACGTCCTTCCCCGCCCCCACTGCGGGGGCGAGGAGCCGGCGGGGACCCCCTCCTTTTCTCGCGCGCCGCCCCTTCCCTTCACTGCTAGGGTCGGCTAGGGGGCGGGGCTCAGCAGGCGTGGGAGGCACGCCGTGACCATGTCCGCGAGGCGCGTGCCCTTCCCCCACCGCGTGTGTCTTGGGTGTGCCGGGGCGCCAGTGTCTTGGAGCGCGTGGGCGACGTGGGGCGCGATGCGCGACGCGACACCAATTGTCCTGGGGCAGTCCGGGTGCTCTGGTACGCAGCTCCCCCACACTCCTCCCAGTTTCCGCAAACTTGCCAGTGCCCATCCCCCCTCCCTCCTGGGGACTGGGGCGCTTGGAAGGACCTGGCGAAGGAGTACAAGCCGCGAGGCCTCCCAGCACCCGCCAGCACACGGAGGGTATACCCTGAGCATGTCGCCTAATCTCCTTTCATACTCCCGTGGTTGCATGACCCTTGTCCCATGAAGGCATGAGCAGAGGGGCTGTGCCTCCTCTCCCGCTGGAGGTATGCAGGGATTTTTTTACTCTCACAATTCCCACACTAGGGTCATAAAATTCCAGCTCTTAGGTGTATATCCACTCAAATTTCAACCAACAAGGGGCTCTTTCACCTTCAGGCCCTGTTATTGGGAAAGACCACTCCTGTCCTAGACAAAGAACAGCCTCCCTCTCTCTCTGCACTGGGGTAGCTGGGCTCTTTGGAGGGCCAGAGCAACATAGCAACCCCAGACCTGCATGGAGCCCTGGCAGGGCGAGCTGCAGAGAAGTGGAGTTTCCCATATGTGGTTCTGGGATTCTAAAAGGATTTCACCACTGAGCCTGGAAAGGGCGCAGGCTGGAGGGAGGTGGGAAGCAAGAGCCGTGTCCTCTGCCTGTTAGGTCCAGGCAGGGCAGGCCCCTGGGCCCAGCAGCACCTTGTCTTGTATATGTGAACTTTTCAAGAAAAGGAAAACATTTACTCTATTTTAATGCTCCTACTTACCAGTGGGTGGCTGCGGCTCATAATTAAGGTCCTCAAAGAGCAATTAAGGACCTAGCCACCCAGGAGAGGCATCAGGAAGAGCCTTGAGCCTTGAACACAGCTGAGGGAAGCATGGCCAAGCAGGAGAATCATGCCAAAGCAGGGTCCCGGCCCAGGTTGCTGGCAAGCACTGCCACTTTCCTCAAATCCCCACCACCACCCGTTAAAAGCTAAGATGAAGTGCAAGGTGGTGCTTGGCTTGAAAACTAGCTGGGGACCGATAAGGTGCCAGGCCCTGATTGGAGCTGAAAGTACGACGGAGGTGAAGCGGGACGGAGGTGACACTACACATCTTATCCTTGTTCCTGGGAGCTTCGTTCCCGTGGGAGGCAGGCCAGGAACAAGTGTGTGTGCTGGGGGTGGGGGGTGGGGGGTGGGGAGGAAACATATCTGTTGGCCAGGCAAATGGCTCCTGGAGGATAAGGAAACAGGACCCGAGAGCTCTCCAGCTTCAAGGCCCCTATGCCGCGGGGCTCTGGAAAGCAGGAGATGGCTGGGCGAGAGGATGCATTAGAGCAGGATGCATTCTCGCAGAGGCCAGCAAGAAGGACGATGGAAGGAGAGGGCCAGAGCTGGTTTTCTGTGGGGCCCCATGGTGCCTGGAGGGTGCTTTATCCACCCGAGATTTGAGGGCTGTCTCACCCATCTCTGTTTACACTCTGCCGTTCAAATTTCTGGAGAAGGGAAAGGGCCCTGGACTGGGTGTGTTTGTGTGCATGTATGACTGAGCCATTCCCACAGCCGGCAGGACCCAAAGCTGATTATGGACCAGCTGAAGGGGCACCTACATTGTCATTGCACCTTAGGTGACTTCTTCCAGTGTCTCCTCCTCCTGTTGTATCAAGCCATCTGAGGAGCTGCTGTCCCGCCCTTACAGGGTCTCCTGTCCCTGGGCTGATACTCTGTCTGCTCAGCATCCTGTGGCAGTGGTCACTTACGGTGGCCTTCCACACCTGAGCACCCATCAGCCTAGATAATGTCCGTCCGCACCGCTGCAGGGACGAGCACGTCCACGTGACACAGACTTGCCCTCCGGAGAGGAAATGAAAAGCAGACACTACTCAGATATGAGATGAGAAAATCGGGCTCAAAACAATGAACACATCCTACGTTCACGTGAGGAAGGAATGAGAGAGACAGGCGTAGGACAACCTAGAAGTTGGCGTTAAAATTGTTTAATTAAACTGTACAGAGTGTGCAGATGCATTTTAAAATCCTCCCGGCCTCTGGGAAATTTAGTTCTTTTTTTTTTTCTATTTCCTTTGTGTGTGTGTGTGTGTGTGTGTGTGTGTGTGTGCAGAGCTGCAGCTTGACAAAGAGCTGAGGACTGGAAGGGGAACAGATAACCTGGGAATTCAGCCAATGGGAACCTCATGGCTGGGATCCTGGGATCATTGGTTACACACACACACACACACACACACACACACACACACACCTAGCAGTTTATGGTCAGCTGAAGGCAGGCTGGCCCACAGGGCAGTGGGAAGTGCCTTTGCCTCAGCCTGTGAGCACCTCTCCACCTCAGAAGGTGCTCTTGGCACCTACCAGGCAGCCACAGACCCCCAGACCTTCCATCCTGCCTTCAGGTGGCTTGTCCTCTGCCCCATACACCCATGTCCCTCCCAAAAACCCCACTGGTCCTCACGCTGCTTGGATCAAGTCTGACCTTCATCCTCTGCGAATGAGTGGGTACTCACACCTAGGCACCATGTACCCTAACTTCTCTTCCCTGTCCCCATCAGACACAGCTCTCTCCACCTGCCGTGTCGGCCCTTCCAGACCCCCAGCCGGTTGCCGTCACCTATAGTTCCGGTCCTTCACACACAGAGGGCCTGGGGGCCTCTTGGACTCTGGCATCCAAGACTTCTGACACTCAGCTTCCCTTCCCTGTAGCCCTCACCTATGAGGCCAGGTATGTCTGCAGGTTCTATATGGGACGCCTGTGGGCACGCCCATCCCCAGTGGGTGGGTAGCCAGGAGATATTTATTGCATGTGTGAGTGATAGCACAATTAGGCTCAGAGAAGCTAATGGGTCTCCAGGCAGGTGAGAAGCCTCCAATAGGTGTCCACTGAGCTATAATAGAGTTGAAGATCTCAATGCCGCCTTCTGCCTCCCCTGAGGAGGCCAAGGCACTCTAAAGCCTTGTATGTCCCTGGGAGTGCAGAATTCAAAGGTGGGGACTGGGGGCCTTAAAGTCACCATAGATTCTAGGCTCCTTACATCACTGAAAGGGACAGTGGGGTCAGGCAAAGCATGATGCTACATTCTCTGAGTGGCCCTGAGATGGCCCTGTGTACTGGGTAGCTTTATGTCAACTTTGGCATATGCTACAATCATCAGAAGGAGCCTCAATTGGGAAAATTTCTCCATAAGATCAGGCTGTAGGCAAGCCTGTAAGACTGCTATTTTATTATTATTATTATTATTATTATTATTATTATTATTCCCGTAATTTATTTGGGAGCGTTCATGGGGAGGGGATGCGTTGTAAACATGACCAGTCCTGGCTTGTATAAGGAAGCAGACTGAACAAGCCAGAGGAAACAAAAAACAGAAAGCCGCATCCCCCATAGCCTTGCCATCAGATCCTGCCTCCTGTGTGAACTCCTGTCCTCACTGCTGTTTATGATGAACTGCTCTATGGAGCTGTGTTATATGGAACCCTTTCCTCCACAAGTTGCTTTTGCCCACGGTGTCTCATCGCAGCAACCCCTAACCAAGAGAAGCCGGTAACCAGGATAGTGGGGTCTCGCTGTGACCGACTTGATGGTTCTGTTTCCCAGAGGATTACGGAAAGACTTTGGAACTTTTAGCTAGAAAAGCCATTGAGTGTTGAGAGCTCAGTGGCCTGCTCTGTTAGAGCTTTGAGATAAGAACGTTGAGAGCCGTGCGGACGATGGAGGAGGCCTGGCATGGGAAGTTTCAGGGAAAGAGCAAAGGCCCCACCAGGCCCTATGAAGAGTCTTCAGTATCTCGTCAGATGGAGTAAAATCTTTGCTTTGCTGGAACCATGGAGTTGGCCAGCTGGGGCTGAAGAATCAGTTGTGGTTAGGAGGAGACCAGTATCGCGGAGATGAAATCTTCTGGAAAGTGTTTCTTCAGGGTCTGTCCACAGAGGCTGTGTTCCAAAGGCAGCCAAGGGTGTACCTCCAGCTGGTATCAATCTTGGTAATGTAAGAGCCACCCAGGTGGTTCTGGTTTTGAAGGCATTAAGGGGTCACGGAGAGCAGTTGAGGCTTGGCTTGGCACTGTGTAGCAGGGCTGGAGTCCCCGAAGAGAGCCCAGGAGAGGTTACTGGTAAAGCTGCAGCCCAGGTGCAGCAAGGGACCCCAGCAGGTTTGGAGATGCCGGTACTCTCCGGCATCTGGTTGGATGGCCACCAAGAGCAGCAGCAGCAGTGGAGTGGAGCCAGCCAGAGCCCAGAAGACACGCTGTGTGCGCTGCAGAGGGCAGAGCCGGAGAAGTCACCCAAGCCACCTGGGGGAGCCCAGAAGGTCATAAGTGAACCCCAGATAATGGTTCTTCCCTCTTGAAGAAGGAATTTAACTTCATTTTTATTTTCACAGTAGCCCACAGCTAAAAGACTTCGAACTTTTAAAAAGATTTTAGATTTTTTAAAGAGAATGGATGGGTGTGGTGGTTTATATATGCTTGGCCCAGGGAGTGGCACTATTAAGAGGTGTGGCCTTGTTGGAGTGGGTGTGTCACTGTGGGTGTGGGCTTTAATACCCTCAGTCCTATCTGCCTGGAAAACAGTCTTCCACTAGCAGTCTTCTGAAGATGTAGAACTCTCAGCTACTCCTGCACCATGCCTGCCTGGATGCTGCCATGTTCCCCTCTTAATGAGAATGGACTGAACCTCCTATTAAATGTTGTCCTTTATAAGACTTGTCTTGCCGGGCGGTGGTGGCGCATGCCTGTAATCTCAGCACTTGGGAGGCAGAGGCAGGTGGATTTCTTGAGTTCGAGGCCATCCTGGTCTACAGAGTGAGTTCCAGGACAGCCAAGGCTACACAGAGAAACCCTGTCTCGAAAAACCAAAAAAAGAAAAGACTTGTCTTGGTCATGGTGTCTGTTTACAGTCGTAAAACCCTAACTAAGACTATGGGTATTTTAAAAAGACTTAACACTTAATATGTTTGCATTTGACTTTTAAGCTTTATATTGTTACATTGATATCAGCATGCTATCATGGGGATAAATGATAAAGGAAAGGCCCTAATTGAAAATTCATGTGTTTGTGTGTCAAGTTGACAAGGGGTCAGTTGTCCTGGCTAGTTTTATGACAACTTGACACAGGCTAGAGTCACTAGAGGAGGAAACTCCAGTTGAGAACACAGTTCCGTAAGATCCAGCTGTAGGCAAGCCTGTAGGGCGTTTTCTTAAACAGTGATCAGTGATGCAGGGCCCAGGCCCATTGTCGATGGAGCAACCCCTGTGCTAGTGGTCCTGTAATTTATAAGAAAGCAGGCTGAGCAAGCCATGGGGAGCAAGCCAGTAAGCAGCACCCCTCCATGGCCTCTGCATCAGCTCCCGCCTCCAGGTTCCTGCCCTGCGCTGCCCTCACTGCTTTTGATGATGAACTGTGGTATGGAATAACAAGCAAAATAAACCCGTCACTCCCCAATTGCTTTCGGTCGGGGTGTTTCATTAAAGCAGTAGTAACTGTAACTCAGACACCCTGTTTCCCCACTCTCTGGTCTGTGAGTTGGATGTGGAGTCAGATAAACAGAGCTTTGTTCCTACAGACTAAGACTTAGCCATGATACCCATGCCTACAGATCAGTAAGACCCTTTCTCCTTTCTGGCCCCCTGTGACATTCTTTCTGCCACTCCCGCCACCACCCGCCACCCCCGTAATCAAGTAAATACTTTCCTAAACCACTAGGAAAGGTCTGTCCTACCTCAATGCTATCTGGAAACCAGGCCAACACTGCTCTGTGTGGTGTCCCGATGCTGTAGGCTAGCCTGGGCCTCCATGTAGGTATGAGCCATCAGAGCAAGCAGTAGTCCATGCTAATCTCTGGGCTGGACCTGGTTCTATTATATCTTGGCTATGTGGCCTTGCCACAAATGTTTTGACCGGAGAACTAAATTTCTTTCACGGGAAAACATTTTAATGACAAGAAAAGGTAAAAGGGCCTGGGAACAGTTAAGCACAGACCCGTGACAGCAGTGGGTGGGGGACCCTTTGTGAGTGCTGAAGGATCTAAGAGGACAGCGGTGACCAAACATGCTGAAGCCCGCGGCTTGGCTCTCTGAAGGGACTTTGTCTCTGTGAAGCTGTGGAGGCAGCAGGCAAGGGGCAGGCTGGACTTGGACACTCCTGGGGGAGTTGGAGCCCCTCGGGTGCAGCCTCCATGGGAGCTGGTTGGCGTAGCTGCTATCTCGGACAAGGGATTAAGGCCTGTAGCCTGTCCTGTGGGTCGTTGGGATCTCAGGAGTTCTGGAAGTTGGGACATGAGCTGCAGAAACATCTGGCAAGCCAAATGGGGTGGGCCCTTGGGAATTCAGCTCAGGCTATGAGCTTGCAGACATTGGAGGGCCTGTGTGAAACACAGACAGATGCTGGGCTCTGCTGATGGCTGGCCCTGCCCAGGCTGGGGCCTGCCTGCTGTCTCTACAGCAGAAAGGAAAGGCTGAGCCCTCGCAGATCCACTCACAGAGCTCTGTGGCCCCCCTCAAGGGGAGCCTTTTTCACAGAGGGATGTCTAGAGATACAGGTGGCAGATCCCTCAGTCACAGACAGACAGACCACCATACCTCTGTAAGTTCCTCCACCTTCACTTTTGGTCACTTTAGCCAAAACAGTTGGGGAGGAAACTTGCAAGAGAGGGGCCACCACTGCCTGGTACACTAAAGGACAGCTGGGGCAGTCAAAGGCTGACAGCATCTCAGGGACCCGTGGAAGGGTACCAAGGGGTAAAGACTTAGGTTTGGATTCCTGCTAAGTGCATGGGGTATGGACAACGGTCTATCTCTTGGGTTTTGTCGTAGAGACTGAGCAAGAGGCAAAACCAATTTAGAGCCCACGTAGGCAGGTAAAGAGGCCAGGAAGACTGTCGGAGGTCAGCAGGAGCCAGGGCTGCAAAGACTCTGCTCAGCTGGGAGTCGAGGCAGAGTCTGACTCATCTCTCTCTCATACGGTCACCCCCAGGGAAGGTTTCCATCTTTACAGTTAACTGAGTTAAGTCATCAACTGTCAATGTTTGAGCAGCCTCTCTAGGGATGCCCTCATCCAGTTGTGACAAAGGTCATCACCTGCCCCCCAGCCCCAGCTCCCTGTCCCCGACTGGAGTCCCAGTGGAAGGCGGTAACATCTCATGCCTGTCCAGCCACTGCTGAGGCCTGCGCCCTGGCCTTATTTGAGGGCTCCAACACCATTTACATAATTTATTGTAAATCATTTGCTCGTTGTTTAATGTTCTGTTGATTCTACTTAATACTGGTTTCCTCAGCTGTCCTGTCTGGGTAAGATGCAGACAGTATGTTCAGGGAAAGACTGCTGTGCCCAGTACAGCAGATGTGGACAATCGGGGCAGCCCCAACGGGGCATCCCTGGAGCAAGAGTGTACTGGATTTGTGGAACAAACATCATGTGTTGGCTACCTAGTTCCAGGTATGATGACCCCACTGTGGCCAGCACCCCTGTCAGGTCCCTCCTTCTCTATAGACTACGTAGGGTTGATAGGAGGGTTGATAGGAGATCCAGAGTCTAGACCAGTCCTGGGGATTCGATTTTCACCTCCAACACAGGCAGTGGCAGTCTGCCAGGATACTCAGCTTGGGCAAAGAATACCTCATTGTACTGGGACAGTGGACCATGCCAGGAATCTTGGTGAGGTTTAGTGGGTCCAAGACCCCAACACCCAGGCACCCCCGAGACAGTAGGTGTCTCCCTGTTCCCTATTAGATTCCTGGCCTGGAACACGTGGCCACACTCCCCACGTTGGTCACATAGACCAGAACAGAGTTCCCCATGCTAATGCAATATCTAGAGGCCCTGAGGGTTTAGCCAATAAGTTTTCCTTCCTGCAAAAGGTATTTAATCCCTGGTCCACCATGAGGAGTTGGTATGCATCCATTTTCCACGATGAACAATCAATAAACAGTTTGGAATCAAGAACCAGCTCTTCCATCAAGGAGCGTGAAGAAGGCGTTCACCTACAAAGCCGCAAGCCTAAATCTCCCACAGAAGGTCTGTCTGTGCTCCCAGACAACCACCGCTAAGCTAAGGACTTTCACCAATGAGCTAAGCCAGAGTTCTCCACCCCAGACTCATCATCTTCAGCCTGTGGGCCCCCAACTCTGTTCCCAACTCCCCAAGACCCAGTGGTGCCTGGATGTCCAGGAGTTTGGGAGCCCCTGGCCCTGGCCCCGGCCTCATCACAGGCCCGGGAAACCCCACCCTTCATTCCTGACTCCTCTGTGAAGTTTTCCAGCAGCAACTGGATGCCCAGGAGCTTGGGAACCCAGCTTCTGCCTCCCACATCTTAGGCTGCATTTCCCACCTCCTGAGTGGGTGTGTTGGCACTTTGCTTTAGTCCAGGACCTGACAGTGGTGGTGCAGGTTAAACATAGTCCAGCCTTCTGTTTTCCACCTGCCTGAGCATCATGCCCCACACCCCAGTGGCAGGGTGAAATTCGGACCCACACATTTATCCTGAAACTTTCAGAATAACCACACATTGGAAGGCTAGTGATCAGGGACAATAGTGGTAAAAAAGCATATGAGGGTGGTTGGTGTGGCTGGGCTTTTGGCTGAGGTCTTGGGAGAAGTTGAAACGCAAAGGCCATTGTCTAAAGGCAGGAGACACTGGGATAGGGGAGGCTAGGGGGAGAGTCCACATACTGGGAGGAGCTGTGATTGGATCCGAGGTGTCCCTCCAAGGTCCAGGTGTGGAAGGGTTGGTCTCTAGAGTAGGTGATTGGATCCTGGGGTCTATGGTGTGTCAATAAGTAAATCGCTTGATGGACTCAATATGCTGGCCTTATTTAGAGCTGGGGTTGGGTGGAAGAAGTGTGTTACAGTAGGTATGCCTGCTTGATTGGGTCCCCACTCCATCTCTTCCACTCCCTCCCTCTCTCCCCTCTCCTTCCCACACCCTCCCTGACCATCATAAGAAGAGCTCTGCTCTGCCACACCCTCCCGCCATCTTGCTCTGCCTTACTTTATCTCAGAAACAGAGCCAGCTGACGGTGAGACTGAAACCCCTGAAACCATGAGCTGACTAAGTCGTCTTTAATCTGTTTTGAGTATTCATTGCAGGGATGCAAAGCATCTGACCAACACAGTGGGGCTTGCAGCTCATAGCAGGCGCTCTGGAAAACCATGTGTCCGCTTCTTAGGGTGGGAAACAACGTCTTCATCACACGAGCCTTGACATGCACTGTCCCATAAAGAGTTGTCTAAATGTCCAAAGCAGTCCCTTAGGGAGACGAGGCCCAGTGCCAGGTTCCTCCCTAACAAGTCACGACTCTGCGGCATGGGTCGGAATGCTGCACACCAAGGATTGAGTGAACTGTTGGCATCAAACCCAGGTGACAGCCGAAGCAATCACGGTGAATGAAAAAAAGCCAAACAAGAGGACAGTGTGCTGGTTTCTCTGTGTAATTATAGAAAATGCAAACTGGCCGGCAGTGACAGGAAACAGGTGGGCAGGCAGCCGCTTTGGGGTCAGGGAGGAGGGCGGCATCACAGCTTGAGAGTGACAGATGTTTCTACCATCTTGATTGAAGCGATGGCTTTGCAAATGGACATGTGTCAAACTTCAAATGTGTACAGTGCACTTGATTATATCTCGGCAAAGCTCTTTAAAATGCATGTGCTCAAAAAAAAAAAAAAAATCTCCCAGCAAGCCTGGTGGTGTAGATAGGCCTGACTTTCCAGCTACTCAGGAGGTCAAGGAAGGAAAATCTAAAGTTCTGGGCCAGCCTGCACTACAGATGGAATTCAGTGCCAGCCTGGGCAATTTAGTGAGACTCTGTCTTAAAACTAAAAATAGAAAGAGGGCTGGGGATGACATTTAATGATAGGAAGCTCACGTAGCATAGGCAGGGCCCTGGGTGTAGGATGCTGAATACACACACACACACACACACACACACACACACACACACGAAATAAAATAGCTTCCCAAATTCAAAGAATTGGCTGCCTTATAGCCATGCATTTCTGGGGATTCTTCATGGTTAAGGAGCGTCTAAAAAGAGATTTGCCCAGGCTCATAACATGGGAGAAAAGACGTTCACACAGGTGCAAGGAGCGGGCTGGCCTGCTTGCCTGCGTCCAGTGTCCTGTATCCTGCGTCCTGTGTCCTGTGTGTCAGCCCCATCCTGCCTGCCCTGCTGGGGCCCCTGGAGGCCTGAGCCTGGCTGTGGATTCCCGATCGGCACAGCGAGTTCTCGGAGATGTTTTGGTCACAGACCACACACATCCTCTTGTTGCACAGTGTCATCCGTCTTCCTGGATCTGATCCTTCTGCTGACGGCGGGCTCAGAGACACAGCCTGCGCTGGGCAGCAGTGGGCCTGAGCAATGCCGTACAGAATCCCTGAACTCTGGATGGCCACTCTCAGGGCCAGAGAGGCTCTGAGCCCTCTAGGTCTTTCAGTCCCTAGTGTATGCCCCTGGGCTTATGTAGATCTTACAGAGCCATCAGAGCTTGTCCCTGCCACAGACCACACCCCCAGGACTGAAACAATTGCAGACTGAGCCAACAGCTCCACTGAAGTGGCTGAGTTCTCTGTCCCACAGAACTCCTTCTCCTCCCACTACTCACCCCCTCCCCCCACCCCCTTCTCCCACCCCCACCCCCGCCTGCTCTACCTTTCCGCACTAAGCCAATATCACATTCTCCTAAAGGGACACTGAGGCCCAGTGAGAAGAAGAGGCTCATTCTCTTCGGATGACAGGAGGACCAATGTTCTGGGTGGGAAGAGCTTCCTGATGCCTCTAATCCCAGAGACAACATGGGCAGCAGGCAAGATGAGCAGGCCTGAGACACCTGGGAATGCTTGCTCTGTATGGGACACTTCCTTCACAGTCAAGATCCCAGACCAGCATTACCCGAGGGCAGCTGGGAAGGCTCCCTAACCCTTCCCTGAATGGGGGTGGGGTTCCTCTCTCTGCCACTGGCCAGCGGGACTTGCACGTTCATCTCAGTGCACTGACCTTGTCTTTTGAAGCCAGACACTTTTTTCAGTCTGAAATTAGGGGTTCCTCTTTCCCTCCTGGCTGAGGCACCTGTCTGCTCTGTGGGGTAAGATGTAAGAGCCCCGTATTCAAGTCCAGATCTGGCCCCAGCGGCCAGGAGTACTGAGCCTTGGTTTTCCATGAAATGCAGACAGCCATTTGCACGGCAGAACCCCATCTGAAACCAAGTTTCGTCTCCCCCACTTACCACAGTGTTCTCCAGGTGCCCTGGCTTTTGTGTCCAGTGTCTGCAATAGTGTCACAAACTGGGGCCGTTAAAGCAACAGAAGTCAGCTCTGTCATGGCTCTGGAGGGATCTTTCCTGCCTCTCCAGGTCCTGGTGTGGCCACCAGCCTCAGTGTTCCTCATCTTGAAGCTTCATGGCTCAACCTTTCGCTTTTCTTCTTAGCACTGGGCCTTCTCTCTGTGCTAAAGACCTGTCCAGATGTTCCCAGGTGACCCTGCCTCAAGATTTTTAGCTTAATTACACATGCCGAGATCCTGAGTCCAACACAGTCATCTCAGTAGATGAAACAGGGCTAGGATGTGGGTGGGTATGACTCTCAGGGACCAGCATTCATTCTAAGGCAGCCTCAGGCTGAGAGAAGTTACTGGGACTCCTGCCCAGCCAGGTTAGCTCTGAGTTCAGCCTGGGGCTTCTAGTTAACCAGCCCCTGATTTGCCCATTTTGTCCACAGAGATCTGGCCCCATTCAGAGACGTCCACAAGCCTGGTGTACAAAGTCTGGTTTGTGGCCTCAGGAAGGGCCTGGAGCTGCACAGGCTTCCCAGGGGAAACACTCTCGGCTGATCTATATAGATTGCCTTTGTTACCACTTCCTTATAGCTGTATTGAGCGGCTGCGGCAGCCACCTGGCAGATGACCTCCTTGCGTTGCCAAGACTGGCGTCTTCTCCATCTTTTTATTTTGCCTTAGCTGGAGCACGGCCAGCAGCCTCATCAATGTTTAATGTCTGAGCCAAGACAAGCTTTGAGCTTGCTCTGTGTCCCCAGGGCATGCGTTTGGCTCAGGGGTTAAGGAACTGGCCATGTTGGTAGCCCTGGGACTTTTAAGTCTTCGGGGGAAGACTCCAGTCAAGTCTAGAGCCTCCAAGGATGCCAGAAGGACCATAGAACTACAGAAAAAGGTTGACTTGAAATCTATTCAGATAATGTCCCAAATGCTAGACACATTGAATAAACAGCTAAACATCACCCCAGGAAATGGGTTTATCAGAAGGGGAAGAAAATATTCTCACTAGAACCAGGCAGACAACCTGAGGTCTGTTCCAGTGGATGAATATGAGGACATGGATCAAGAGCTCAAATTGGGATACTCAGTAACAGGGAGCCCGGAACAGGTTCCTGTCAGGCCTGGCCTGCTTTCCTCAGACTCGGGGCGGGGGAGAATGTGGTCTCTGGGAAATGTCAGCTGTACTCCACAAAGGTTCATGAACTCACACCTCTAGGGCTGGATCTCCTCCAGCTAAGCAACTGAGAAATCCACAGAGAAATTGATTCCCAGCCAGTGATACCCAAAGCCATGGCAAGTATGATGTCATAGCGTCTCAGGGACAACCCTCCGGCTAGGCCTGAACTCACAGCACCAGGCAGATGACTTCCTTGGGTTGCCAGGACTGGAGTCGGCTCCTTGGTATTCGCCATCAATAAGAGCCAGCTGGGCTGAAGATCCCAGCAGCAAACTGAAAATCAGGAAAAAATGTAAATTAAGATCCTAAGGACGGAAATAAAATACCATAGGGGGAAAGGGGTGGACCTTACAGATAATTGAACTACAATCTTTGAAGTTAAAAAAAAGCAAGCAGATGGGTCAGTCGGCTAACCGAACATGGCCGGTGAGAGAATTAACCAAGTGGAAGATAGAGAGGAAATCACTGAATGCCCCGCGGAGCTTGGAAGAGCCAGAACATATTAAGAAGATCAGAGAGACCTGGAGCTGGAGGACTGGGTCGCATATGCTTCTCGAATGGCCCATCAAGAGTAACTGGGGAGGTCACTGTGTGATTTTGTAATCATGCTTTGCTGGGACAGCTGCTCACACACGGTCCCACTGCCGTGATAAACGGTTTTCACACCGAGCCAAAGGAGTCGAAAAGTTGCAACAGGCCCCCTGGACCGTAACGCATCTACAAAGTTTTCAGTCTGGCTCTTTATTCCAGAAAAAACGTTAGCGAGCGGCTCTAGAAGTTCTAGAAAGAAGATTAAAAAGAGCACGTGGAAACCATTGCTGAAGCGGAAGCTGAGAGTCTTCCAAAGTCAACGAACCTTCTGCATTCCCAGGGCTGTGAAACACACTGTGCCCCAAACACCATAAACAGGCAGTTTCCCGGCGAGGAGCTGGGGACTGAACGGTAAGCATCGAAGAAAGCCCGTGGCCTTGAGAACAGCTGGTGAACCTGGCCTGGTGTTGCAGTTACGTAGTTCCAGCTACTCGGGAGGCTAAAGACGGAGGATCATGAGCTCCTTAAAACAAAGGACTGGGGGTGTAGCTCGTCGGTAGAGCACTTACCTAGCCTGGGTCCAACGGATAAAATGGCCAGTGAATGCACAGCACAGAGAGAACCCATTTCCAACAACTGCAAGGAGAAACCCAGAGACTTCACACAAGCCAAGAGCTCCCTTTGCAAGAGAGAAGCCATACATGACGCCGACAGAGGAAACCGCAAGACATGTTCTTCAAAGTCGTAAAGGAAGAGCCAGAGCCCTGGTGAGCCCAGACACCCACAGAAGCAAAGGCTTGCTGACTGTCATGCCCGAGTTAATTTACACATTCAATGTACCTTCCATCAAGCCCCAGCAGGTGTCTCTGGGTTCTGAGAAGATGAGCCTATGTTTTAGCTGCAGGAATAAAGAGCCAAGAGTAGCCAAGCCTTCGAGAAGAGAATAGTAAGGGAAGAGGCCTTGCACCAGATAGATTTCAGGGCTCCATGGCCAAGGCTAGGTAGCTAAAGCACTAGGGAACAGGGAACAGGAACTTGGTGGCAGAATCAATAGGTTCCACAGGCCAGGCACATGGCCCGAGTAGAGCCATCACACTGTGATCAGGGAAGTGGCGGTGCCACCAGCTCAGCAGGTGCTTAAGCAGGTGACACAGCCCTGTGTGGGAGCAGGTTCCTCTGAGCCAGTGGGTAAACCTTCAGGAAATTAGTAAGCTGCTTGTTAAACACAGCCACCGGTAAGAATTACGTTATGCAAACTTACAATTAGTGCCGAAGTTGAAAGAAGCTTCTGTTTGATGAGTATCATCTGTGGCAGGGCGAGAAGCAGTCGCACAGTGAGTGGATCACATCGTGAGTTAGTGAGCACACGCCTGGCGTGGAAAGAGCTCGCCCGGGGGAAGGTGGGTAAGACACTGCTCTGCAGTGCGGCTGCACTGTAGCCCTCCAACACAGGAAGGGGCAGAAGTCAGAGAGAGGTGTTCTGTGGGACTTAACCACCAAGAGCATCCCAAAATGTCTTGCTGTCTGTCAGATTGTTGGCGGCGCGTGGTCTAGCTCTGTCCCTGCTTTAAGCTACACTGCTCATGCAGATGCTTGCCCAAATTGCTGGATGGTGTTCACACCTAGACTGAAGTGGCAATTCCCAAAGAATCTGCCAAGCACGCCTCAGTTCCAGAAGTTTGCAAACACCCAAAGCCTTGGGATGCCGCGTTACTGCAAAGGGACGAGAAGACAAGGGGCCTTTCCCTGCTTTTTTAGTCTATGTAAAACATATCATAGCTTGGATGTTATTTACAGACAGAAAAAGGTCCAGCTCTCAAGGTCCCCTCCTGTGTCCTCTACAGCCACCCCTCTGTCCCTTATCCCTCTAGGGAGATCCCACAGAATGGGAACAAGGAGGCCCAGCCCATCCATCGGGTTAATCAGGAAGCCTGGGGCAGCAGCTGATCTTCCTTCTCTTCTCTTCTGTTCCCACCAAACAGATCCTTAAGGACAAGAGGGGACATTCCCTTCTTGCTAGTGTGGGCAGGGAAGTAGTGCTGGGGGAGGGCCCACAGGTAGAGGGGCACCCAAGAACCAAGTGAACACTGTGAGAAACAAAAGCACCCTGCTCCAGACCTCCCCCTCTTCCAGGCTCCTCCCTGAGCCCACCTCTGTGCCAGGTCCCTCATTCACTTCACCCCTCTCTGACCCCTCCCCTACCCAGAGACCTCCCTCCAGCCCATCCCCCCTCCATGATCCCACCTCCCACTCAAGCCGATGGGCTTGGGTAAGGGAGCAGAGCACCGGCCCAATCCCCACAGGCACAGAGAATCGATCCAATTGTAATTGGGACTTGGAAGAGGTTTAATATTTAACTGGATTAAATATTTAAACAGGGCGAGCTGGCAGGCAGTATGACAGCCCGGAAGATGTGGGGGACAGGTCCTGAGATTGGAGCACCCCCTCTGGAAAGGATACTCAGGCCCTGCCTCCATGTAAAGAACAGGCTCTCGAAGATTCCTTTGAGGGGTGATTTGGCCCTGACTCAGATAATCACCGGGCCTTAGTTTGTGTCCCTGACTGAGCACAGCTGGACAGAACCCTCTTCCACTCGGCCTATGACCCCACCTGCCAGTTCTCAATTCACAGCTGGCAGATGGCATAGGACGGGGAAGCACCCTGAGTTTGGCGCCAAGGGCACTGGGAGATCTGAGTGCTATTCTGGGTGACGTCTAGAGCTTCACCGTACAACCCAAGTCATGTTCTGTGTCCCTCTTATAGCAAAGATGAACACCAGACTCCCCTGTTATCCCCCCACCTCTCTTTACAGACTAAGGCATGCTTTGTGTTTCAATTCTGGAGTTGGACAGCCTGACCCCAAAGATGTCGCTAAGAGATTACTTAGCTGGGCAGGACCCTACAACTATCCTGGCCTCATTTCCCCACTCTGCAAGGTCCAATCCCTGCTCTATGGAGAAAGCAGTCCATCAGGTGGCCAGGACTCCCCTGGGCCTCACCACCTCTGCTGAGTCAGTTCCCTTTGAGATAGGAAGTCACTATGGTCCCTGAAGTGCCGACCCCTGACACGTCCCTTGCGTGCCTAGCAGCTGAGCATTGCGACTGTGGACCCTGACCGCCTTTGCATGGATCTCCCAGCAGCTGCTTCTGGACCTCACACCCCATGTGAACTGTCAGCTCTGTGAGGAAGGAGCGAGCAGATGGTTACCCATTTTGAAGTCTTGGGAAGACAAAGCCTGTATGTTAGACCTGGGCCCTGGGCTTGAGGGTACTGCTTTAGACCCCAAAGAGTGACCAGGGCTAAAAAAACAAGGGAAGAAAGAAACTGGGGGAGCCCGGTGGATATCAGGTCCCTGGGATGCAGACCTGGACAACAGGTCAGCTGGGCCTCCTGGCTGTGTGACTTCAGCAGGTGACTTTCACCTGGGTGCAGCCTCAATTTTCTCCCACTGAAAGTGGGTTTGATAATCAACCCTGTGCAGAGGTGGCCACTGGCCAAGTGTTCCGCTGGGTCTCCATGCGTGAGGCCTTGGTCATCTTCATAGGGTTTCCTGCTAAGGGAAAGACAGGTAAAGTCAAGGATGGTAGAAGGGAACTCAGGCAGTCGAGGGAGGTTTCTGTGACCCATCCCTCCCAGCCCCAGTTTCCCCTAAGGCACCAGGCATCTGGGAGAAGGGCCTGACCCACATTCCTCAGTGCTGCTGGCCCCAGCAGCTCACGCCAAGCATCTGGCTCCTTTGCATTTGGAGGTCTGCGCCTTTTATGGAATATCCGTCCTCATCCTGGGCTCTGACCTTTGAGTGAAAGCCCAGCCCCAAGGTCTTGTCCTAGGGCTTCTCAGAGGCTACAGGGAAGGAAGGGAGAGAGAACCGGAGTCACACGCAGGCAGGTGGAAGGGAAGGCGAGGGCAGGCTCCAGGCTTACAGGGGGAGGTGGCTCTGTAGGCCTCCACCCGCTCTTCTCTATCAGGTGCTGGGCAGCCATCTAGCCAGGCCTGAGTGTGCTGGCTGGTTCTGTGTGTCAACTTGCCACAGGCTGGAGTTACCACAGAGAAAAGAGAAAAGAGGAAATGCCTCCATGAGATCCAGCTACAAGGCATTTTTCTCAGTTAGTGATCAAGGTGGAGAGGGCCCACTGTGGGTGGTGCCATCCCTGGGCTGGTGGTCCTGGGTTCCATAAGAAAGCAAGCTGAGCAAGCCAGGGGACACAAGCCAGTAAGTAACCTCCCTCCGTGGCCTCTGTGTCAGCTTCTGTATCCTGACCTGCTTCAGTGATGAACAGCAATGTGGAAGTGTAAGCTGAATAAACTCTTTCCTCCCTAACTTGCTTCTTGGTCGTGATGTTTGTGCAGGAATAGAAACCCTGACTAAGACACCTGAGAATGGTCTCTGTCCCCAAGTGCCTCAACCAGGTCAGTGGTCATGATGGGGCAAGACACAGGCAGCGGGAGGCAGGGGCTCACATAGGAGAATTGCTGGGGTTGGTGGGGAGACTGAAGGAGAGCCCCCCGGGTAGGACGACATGATGGGCGGGGCTGTGACTCCTGTGGCAAGTAGTTGCCCTGGGACTTGACCTCCGTTTGCCTATCAGCAGGTATAGGACCCCAGCTAAGGTAAGGCAGTGGAACTATGATGGTGTGTGAAGGGGTGGGAGGATGGGACGGTGGGTGGGTAGATGAATGGATAATGGGAATAGTCAGTGGATAGATCCTTACAACCCAGTCTGTAGGCTAACCCACAGAATACCCAGAGAACCGAGGATAGCCAGCAAGCCTGTCTGCTGGGAATGTGGGGACGAATGGCGGCCTGTGAGCTGGAATGGGGGGTCCTGAGAGCTGATGGTCCCTCATTCCACCTGGTAAAGGATGCAGGCTGGTAGGTAGACAGGCACACACAGGGCCTGTTCAGACTGTCTTGGGTTTTTAAAGCAGCGATAAAAGGCCAGATGAGATAAACCTGAAAGGGCTACCCAAGCCACTGGCTGGACCACTAAAGCCTTATCACAAGACCTCGGCTAGCTCAGGCGACACGAGTAGCCTGCTCTGAGCCATGACTACAGGGTACTTATTGTGGGTCACCTGGACGTGGTGGGTGCCTTCCAGGTCAGTTGCAGTCTGGACTTTTCTGAGTAGATGTTTGTCACAGAGTTGAAAAGCAGAGACTGTGGTACTCAGCTAGCCCCTAGAGGCGGCGAGGAGGACGCCGTGAGGCCTTCACTGTCAGTGTGTGCATCGGTGAACCCTTAGAAAGTGCTTGTGTTGTACGGCCCATGCCCAGTGAGCACGTGGGCGCTGTGACCCTGCACATGTGTGCATGTGTCACATGGCACCTCCACACCAAGCCTCTCCCTGCTTCTTTCCTCGGCTTCAAAGCCTGTCTGCTGTTGCTGCCTCCACAGCCTCCTAATGAGTTAACTCACAGCGTTCGATCCAATGCGGAAATGGCTTTCAGAATGAAGCAGCAAGCTCAGACCTAGCTAGTCTCAGCTGCCGGGGTAAAGGCAGAGGCAGAGGCAGGAGGGCATGAGCCGGGCCAGGCATGGGTGAGGGGTTCTGGAGGGGATAAACTGGGCCGGGCATGGCTGAGGGCTCTTCTCCATGGGGACCCAGGTCCTAGTGGGGCTCAGCTTTTATTATCATGTGATAGGATAAAGCTACTGGAGTTCTGAGAGTGGATGCCTCCCCCTTCCCCAGGGGATGCTGCATTCACTTTGAAATTGACCGCATTAGTGCGGAGATGGTGGTCTGAACGTTACGAGGCTCCTTCAAGGCCGGAGATGCAGTGCCAGGGCCATGAGGAGCCTCGCCCATGTTCACCCTGTGCCAGGTTTGAATCCCTGAATGTCACATATTTGTAGAGTTTTTCTGAGCTTCCAAGTGGCCCTAAGTAGGCGGCTGCAGTTGGGCCCTAGATAGCTCAAGGAGCATGGCGGCTGTGGTAACCCCGCCTTTACCCATCAGCCTCTGAACCTCCCTGGGGACATCTTGGCCTGTCTGTGGACAGGAGAGAGTGAGTCTGGACCTCCAGGCCTGCAGCCGGCGTCTCTGTCCCTGGGTTAGACCAAGGCCAAGGTGTAGGACTTCTGAGGCTTCTGTGACAAATGGCCAGGAGCTGCAGACACCTGCTGCCCCAGCTCTGGAACCCAGAGCCCGGGTGTGAGCTCCCTCATGCTGAAAGTCGAGTCTTCCCGCCTCACCCACAGCCACAGGCTTTGTTTTCTCCTCTGTCGTCATACCCCGCCCTCCCCATGCCTCCTCTCTCTTAGGAGGACAATGTCACCGGACTTGGGTTCACTCAGATAATCCACGCGATGATCCCAGATGATCCTGGCTTAGGAGCTTCAAGCATACTGACATCTGCTGAGACCCCTTTCCCTAAGATCACATTCCCCAGTCCCAGGGGGCAAGCCTCACGCATGTCTTTTGGAGGCCACTGTCCCACCATCCTGCCCCCTTCCCCCACCACCCCCAGCATTTCTCACAGGCTCATTGGAAGTAAATGTGTAAGATATGGCTCTCCAGCAGGGCCAGTGGTAGGCTCTGATTCTCAGCCTATATCAGGGTATGGTCAGCCCTGAGTGCTATTACCTGTGGCAAGGGCAGAACAGGGCCAGTGGTTTAAGTAGATTCTGGGAAAGGGAAGGTCTTTCAGTTTCTATTCAGGCATGCAGGCATGAACTATTTCTGAAGAATCACACATTTAACCCTCGGGGGTACTCCTGATTTAAAAACTGCCCCCCTCCACCTCCGCCCCAATCCAGCCACAGATTGGTGACCACGGGAGAACTCTGCTCAGCACGACCTCTCTGCTACTGGTGTTTTCTGACCAAATGCATTCCTACTCCACCATCAAAGTCCCATGAGGGCTGTAACCTGAAAAGCTGGCTTTTTGCTGCACGTAGTCTCTTGAAGACACTAGAAAATAGATCAGGTAGAAAGTAGCCCCTGGCCCTGGCTGGAGGGGAGTGAACTCCGTGGGCCTAAGAGGGAGGGACTTGTGAGGTAACACTGGTGTTGATTTGACCTGCTGATGTGTCTGCAGTCGTCAGGCCAAGGCAGGGTTCTCCTTCACCGTTCCCTCAGTTGCTCACAGAGGTCCTGGGCTGGGCTTTGGGTGGGAACGTAGGATGGCCAACCCCACTGCCCCTGAATAAAGAGGGATCTGTGACTGTGCATCCAAGGAGCCAGGGAGGCACTGTCTAGATCGCTCTCTCTCCCAGAATGCATCCTGCCTACATCCAAATCTTGACCCCCACAGGCTCATCCTAGTTCTTTGTAGATATGTGGAGCCTGAGTGGCCCAGCAGGGAAGGTCTCCACGAAAACAGCCATGGCGGAACAGCTTGTGGGCAGCTATGCAGAAGGCCTCCTGACACTGCCCAGAGGCAGTGGGCTGGCTAGATCAAGGCTACCCAGGATTTGTTGTCCAGAGGCATCGGTGTAGAGAAGGGAGGTTAGAGGCAGCAAGCAGACTTCCACCACATGCAGCCTTTCCGGGGCCAGGGGTCTTGCCAGGCAGGCAAGTGTCCCCATGTCAGCCTGTGTGCTCTGATGCTCAGGCATCCCAGCTTAGAAGGCTCCTGAGAGCAGTGCCCTGAAGCCGGGCTTCTGGAACCTTCCACTCATTTCATAAACATGTGACCTGCACCCACGTGCCAAGGGCTCTGCTAGCTGCTGGGCAGGGGGTGCGGGGGCAGTGATATGGACCAACTGGCCCCATCGGGCTACCTGAGACTCAGGGGCTGAGAGGCTCTGCAGAGACACGACTCCCAAGCCCCCAGGACAAGCTGGATAATCCTTTGTACACTGGCTACTGAGTCTTCATCCTCGTAGGACACAGGATGTCTGGGACAGAGAAGTGAGACAAAAGTTCCAATTTGTCCTAGAGGTCACTGTTTCTTACACTGCAGTTCCCTGAGAAGTACAGATAGCTCAGGCGTGGATGGGGGTAAGTGCCTGCAGGTCCCCTGCTCCCCCCTAGACAGGCAGAGGCGGTGCTTGGCCTGGTGCAGCCTGCGCTCAGAACACAGTGTTTGGTTTCCAGGGCTGCAGGCCTGGTAATGCAAATGTCGGTTCTGTTTCCAACAAACAGTCGCAGCAATCTGCCCGGGGAGGAGCCCAGAAACCCTGGTGAGACAGCCACGCCCACTGCCTCCCATGAGTCAGCTGCAGGGCAGGGTGCCCACCCCCTTCATCCCCAGAGTCACCTGTGGCCCCACTGCAGGTTTTATAAATAAATGAGAATCTGGGCACACACCAGGGGCCTGGGAGACTACAGTGTGGCCTGGGCCTGGATGGGTCAGCCTGGGCTTCCAAGGTTCTGTCCAAGGGGCCTCAAATTCTCAGGACAAGGGTATAGGGGTCACGGCTTTCTCTCACAGGATTGGGCCAGAAGCCATAATCTGAGATCTCTCTTTTCCCCAAGTCACCTGGCAGGGAACAAACATACCAAAGCACAGCCTAGTCTTGGCTCTGGCCTCCCTGGATGCTAAGTCCGGGGCGGGGGTGGGGGGTGGGGGGGGTGGGGGGAGGCGAGGACTTTGAGAGCCTGTGACATGGCCATAGAACTTCTGACCATGCAACTGAGCTGGACTTGAACCCCTTCTCATCTTACTGTCTGCCCAAGCCTGAGGGGAGGGACCCAAGACACAGGATGCAGGAGCAGGGTCTCAGGTACAGAGGCCACTTAGAGTTTCCATGCCCATTAACTTTGACTCTGTCTCATGGGTACTTCGGTCTATCCCTGGCCCACAGGAATAGCAGTGGAAAAAAAAGTAGCAATTCTTGTTCTACATAGCACTGCTTACTGATTGCTGAGCCTGCGGGCGCAGCCAGTAATGAGACACTTTCCACCCTCACGGCCCGCTAGCCCCTCAGACAGCGGATTTCCTGGGATCTGTGGATGGTGATGCTGGGCCAGGTTCAGTGAGTGGTGTTTGAAGGAGACAAGGTAGCGCTTGATCCTGGATGCTCAGATCTGCTGCTGAGGGTGCTCAGAGGGCATCCGAGAGGTTAAAGACCAAACAACTTTGCTTCATTTGTCTCTCGCCCTTGTCAGCTTTCTCCATCCACAGCATGACTAAGCACCTTTTCCTGGGGCCAGCCTGAGCTTGCCGAGGTCCTTAGCCCCCATAATAGCCTAGCTGAGACCCTCACTGTGCTTTCCATGTTCTTTGTGACTCAGAGATATTCAGGAGGTTGGACCAGGCCCCTCTGCCTGATGGCGATCCCTCAGATGTACCCACATAGGAAGTGCAAGCTGCCTCAGGACCTTTGCATCTGCTGCCGTTTCCCACAGCGCAGCCCTACCTCCTCCTCTCCCGTGATCTTTCCTGTCACTACCCTCAGGGACCTACTGGTTCCTTAAGATCAGGGCCAGGATCCTTATCATTGATTGATGTGCTGTCACCTGAGGTGAATCTTGCCTCTCTAGTGACATTTCTGGGGTCAAATGGTCAGGAAGCAGGTGGAGTTGTTCTAGCCTGGGAGGCTGGGAAAATTCACAGGCCATCGAGTGCTGCAGAGCTGAGGACTGGCAGAGTGAGTCCCAGCTGGTGAGTCCCCCAGGGAGAGGGTCCCCTCTGTGCCCAGAGCTCCTCACAATGGTTTAGATATGTCACACTAGGTCCTAGTCCTGACTTTCGCCCAGTAGTATAACGCCAGGTGGCAGTGGGGTCACTTCCTGGAGGGTAGGCAATTATATTTTCAACCCCCACTGGTTGGTGTCATGATACCTTTAATTGGAGCCTCACACCCATCCAGTGATCCTCAGATTGTCACACGGATAGAGGGCGTGCCACCCCGGGTCTAAAATTGGGTTTTCACTGTTCCGAGTTGTGCAGTCTCTGATTGGGGCCAATAGCTGCAGATTAGGCTAGCACAAGCTCTGGACATCAGTTTCCTCACCTAGAACGGCAAAGACTGCCCATCCCCCCAGGGCTCATTTGGAGGCTTAAGTGAAGCCAAGGTGAGCTCTGGGTGGGGCAGGGCAGAAACTGGGATAACTGGATGCTGTGTATAGGAGGCTGGAACCAAAGATGCTCCTTGCACCCGGGCAGACATGGCTGAATCCCCTGCTCCTCTTCCACTCAGACCCGCAGCCCAGAATCCAGCCTGAGCGACAGAGACAGGGGCTTGACCCAGGAAGACGCTGGGACGATTTCCCTCCACTTGTCCCCTCCTGGCCTGGCCATCTGGGCCCACGGGCAGGAGTGCTGAGCAGAGACAGAGATGGTTGCGTGGGCGCAGGGGCTCAGGCGCGCAGGCAGGGGGTTGCCAGGCAACAGCCACGCGCATCCGGCCCATCTCCTGCACGGAGGGGCTGGATGAGCACAGGTTCCAGCCAAATCTAGGAGCTTTGCTGCTGGCTGAGCCTTGCTTTCGCTCGGGGCAGCAGGAGCAGGACGGTTTCATGACAGCTCTTTGGTGCCGAGGGAGACCTCCCTGGTGGGCAGTGACCTGTTATACCCACGGCTCCCCTCAAGCTCAGTTCTCAGCAGAGGGGACTACGTTCCCTGAGCAGATGCTGTGGCTCAGAGTCGGGAGCAGAGACAGGATGGCCTGACTCTATGGACTCTGTGCCCAACCTCGGCGGGGCACAGAGGCTTCTGTTGGACCCAAAATGTCATCAGATGCTGATGTCTCCCTGCCTGGACCAAAGTGAAGAGAAACCCAGATGGGGTCCAGCCTGTCCTGGGTTACCTGGATCAGGCCTCAGCAGGCAGCCTCCCTGGAACGTGCTTTGAGCTGAACTCTGCCTTAAAGACACTAGAGTGGAAGTTTACAGCTCCTAACCTCTGTAGGCTTCAGTCTCCCCAAAGCATATCTAGGGTGGTCTGGTGGGTCTCCAACTATTCTATGTAACCTAAAGCCCACACACCTCAAAGGCAGTCACACTTGGAGCCCCTGGGCTATAAGAGAAATATGGGACTAGAAAGGGACCTGAACATTGCCTGAAGTCTTCTCGGGGAAGGCAGTTGGGATTCCAGCTGGCTAGCGTAGAAGTCAAGGCTTGTGGATACGGCATACTGAACTTACTGAGCAGATTCGCAGCCCCCGTGAGCTGAACTGTTCAACCAGGACCACTGGGGACTGGTCGGGCAGACTCTGTACATCCTATGATCCATCCACCCTGCAAGCCAAGACAGTGGCCAGTATACCCTACACGTCCAGTCTTGTTGACCCCCCCCCAGATGAGTTCAGAACTGGACACTGGGTCCCTTGTGTGGGTGGAGTTTGGGGCTGTGGCCGTAGCCTTCACTGGGATGACCTCCCCTTGCAACAGCCCTCACACGCTACAGGCAATGATTTTCCCACCACCCATTTGGGAGCCTAATGTCCTCTACGTAGCCGTAGAGGCTTTTCTCCTGTGTGATTCCTGGCTCTTATATCATAGCGATTCAATCTACTACCATGTTCTCACATCCAGCTGTCTGCTCAGTCCCCAGCTGTGGCCACCATATGCGACTGAGCCAAGCTAATCACAGACCTGGCCTCTCTGCTCAACAAGGGCTGCGTCCCCGCTCTGCCAGCTCCAGACTTGGCACTTTGCAGAGACAAGCAGAGGGAGATGATGAGGCTGGGTTGTGGGTAGAGATACAGTATAGGTAGGAGGAGCTTTCTGACGGAGGTCAGTGCACCAGAACCCCTGGCTGCCCCTGGGTCCCACATCTAAGCTGTATTGGGCAGGGTATCTCCAGGACTCTGGGACTCAGTCTGTTCAGCAATCACCGCTTGACATTAGAAGTGAGGATCCATCCGGAACCAGCAATTTTCCATGGCCTGCAGTCACTTCTCTTTCCACTTGATTGTCAAAGCTCCTTCCTTCTCATCTCCCACTGTGACATTTAAATCTTGTGAGCCCAGGACCCACTCCATCTCAGGGCAATGTCTAGAGCCAAGCCCCACCCCCATCCCTACAGCCCTTGTCCCAGAATGGTATCTGCCCAGGAAGAGATACAGAACTGCCAGCAGCTTTCTCTAGATAGACACACTGGGCCCTGCTGAGACACCAGGGTTCTAGAAGGGCAGAATCATCCTGGAGAAACAACCCACATGGGGGGGGAGGGGGGACTCAGAAGAGCCAAATGGGTTGGACGTCCCCGGAGGAAGTCACTATTTTGTTGCAGTCTAAGCCATGGGCCTGGCTTGGGGGAAGAGGGCTTTCATCACTAAGCCTAGGGATCAGGGTCACCTTGGGGGATGTGACATTTTATTAGCTACTCCCTCTGCTGGAAGGGTCTCAGGAATGTCTACAGTTGATGTATCCTTAGTGATGATTGAGGATACCATCTCATCTCTTCTGCCAAAGGTCTTAGCATCACCGTTCCTATCCTGATGGTTCAGGATGGCTGAGAACCCCAGAATCAGCAGCCAAGGCCTCCTAAGGATTCTGAGGATGAGAACTGGGATCTCAGGAACAGCCCTAACACACATGCTGTCAATAGCTTCTAGGAGTCAGAAGTATGGGTGCACAGATCCACACTCCCCAGGGAACTAGGGGTGTCCCCTTTATGTACAGTAAGATTCTAGGGTACCACGTCTGTGCAGACCTGTCCTGTGATCCTTCAGAACTCCCAAACTGGGTCCTGATGTCTATCCTAGAGTGGTGGCCCCAGCCAGCCCCTGAGTCTGGGGCCTGTGTTCAGGACTCTACCCCTCCACCCATTCAGCAGCCAGAGTGAATGTCTCCCAATGCCTAGAGCTCATTAGCCATCCCCCCAAGCCCCGAGGTTGCAGAAGCTAGGTACCTACTCTCCCCGAGCACCCATCCCCCTTCCTGTGATGGCTGTTGTTAGTCACACATACTGCTCTTATTCTGGGGTCCCACCACCGTAGAGACCCTCCCTGGACTGTGTGTCCCCCAGTCCAACAACTTTGACCTTCCAGAACCACTTTGACTGGCCACCAAGCCACCTGTGCCTGGCTGTGGCTTTAAACAGTGGTGACTGAGGAGGGGGGCTGGCCTGGCAGCTGCCTCACTGAACCTCGGCTTTTCCTATGATAATTTTCCCATCGCAAATCCTACTAGATCACTCACACACCATTAAAGAGTTTAAAAATAACAATTCATCACAGATCCTGTTGGCTGGAGTTCAAGGCAGGTGTTATATACTCAATTGAGAGTCAGCCTTCTGTCATGTGAAAGGCACACCTTTAGAGAAGGCTGGAGAGTTGTCCAAGGTAGGGACACTGGCCTTCCCAAGAGAGTGGGAGGCAGATTATTCCCTTTCTGGGTCCCTTGGGAAACCCCTGTGCTTTCTAGGGCTGGGGAGACTACAGGACGGGCCCCTTGTATACTCTGGATATGTGGAAGGGTATCATCTCTCATGATTCTATCTTCACATCCATTCTTTTTGTGTATGTATATGAGTTTATGTTTTTGTATATGCAGTTATGTGTGCAAATATATACACATGTGGAGGCCAGAATCAATGTCTGGTATCTTCCTTGGTTACTCTCCAGCTTGTTTTGTGACAGAGCTTCTTATTGGACATAAGACTCATCAATTGAGGTAGACCAATTACCCAGAGATACTCCTGTGTGTCTCCCCAGAGCTGAGATTATAGGTACCTAGGGTTTTAGTTTGAAGTCTGTTTTGTCAGGTATTAGACTAGCAACTCCTGATTGTATGTGGATCCTATTAGTTTGGGTTCTTTTTCCACTCTTTCCCTTTAAGGTGGTGACTGTCTTTAAATCTAAGCATACCAGAAACATGGATTTTGTTGTTTGTTTCCTTCCTTCCTTCCTTCCTTCCTTCCTTCCTTCCTTCCTTCCTTCTTAGAATTATTTATTTATTTATTTATTTATTTATTTATAGGAGTACATGGTAGCTGTCTTCAGATACACCAGAAGAAGGCATCAGATCCCATTACAGATGGGTATGAGTTGCTGGGAATTGAACTCAGGACATCTGGAAGAACAGTCAGTGCTCTTAACTGCTGAGCCATCTCTCCAGCCCTAGATTTTATTTTTCTAATCCATTCAGCTAGCCTGTGTCTTTTGATTGGAGAGTTGAGACCATTCATATTTAAAGTTGTAATTGAAATGTGTATTTTGTTATTTGTTCTGTTTTTGCTGTTTGTGTTCTCGTGTTTTGTATTTCATTAATTACAGGTTCATTTGTTTTCTTTCTAGAGCCTTCTGGATGTGCTAATTTCTCTCTTTGGTTTGAAATATTGCTTAGTTTAGCATTCTGCTTAGCATTTTTCTGTTGTTGGTGTGATTTTTTTTATTCCTCAACTACAGCGGACAGTTTTGCTGGGTATAGCAGTCTCAGCTGGCAGTCATGGTCTTTTAGAACTGGGAATGCATTACTCTAGCTTCCAGAATTTCCACTAATGGGTTTTCCTTTGTATGTGACTTATGTTGTTTTTGTTTGTTTGTTTGTTTGTTTTTTGTTTTTTGTTTTTTTTGTTTTTTTATTTTTTTGTTTGTTTTGCAGCCTTCAGTGTTTTTTCTTTGTTCTGTATATTTACTGTTTAAACTATGATAAGCCCAGTAGAGGTTCTATTCTGGTCTTATCTAAGTTGAGGGTTCTGTATATGTCTTGTATCTGTATGGGTATGTCTTTCTTAGTTTGGAGATGTTTTCTTCTCTTTTATTCCTAAAGATATGGTTCTGGGGTTCTTCTTCCTCATCCATGCCTATAGTTAGATTTGATTTTGAAAGGTGTTCCTTTCCTCTGCATTTTCCTCTTATTCTTTGCTTTTCCTTTCCTTTTCTTTTTCTTTTTCTTTGCTGTTTCTATCTTGTTTGGCTCATCCTACTTGCCAGGATTTCTCTTGAGTTTTCTGAGATATTTAGGTTTTCATTTCCATCTTTTTTCTCTTGTGCTCCTTTCATTTCTTTATTGAATTTAATCTTTATATCCTGAATTATCTCTGCCATTTTATTCAGCTGCATATTTGTATTTTCTTGAAGATCACTGAGGTGTTTTTATTATCCTCAATGTTCAATGAAGTGTTTGGTAAACTTTAAGACCATTCTTTTAAATTCTGTGTCCTGGGTTCCTTTAGGTAGCTCTCATCAGAATATGTTTTTATAGGACTAGCAGGGTGATGGGAGACATGCTGTCTTGGCCATTCAAGCTGATTTTATTTTTATAGTTTCACCTGGGCACTGACTTCTTTGTGGTGTGTGTGTGTGTGTGTGTGTGTGTGTGTTTGGTGTGAGGAATCTGTCTTGCCTTAAATTGGGCTACTACAGGAGCTACATGACCTGAGCTGGGTCAGACTAAACTGGTAGATGAGCTGTTTAATTAGACCAACCAAAAATGACTCCCAACCCATGGGTATGGAACTTGGTCTGTGGGTGCAGAGATGCATGCCCAGGTTTATATGAATGATCCATCTCACACCTCATGTTTGTGTAGGAAACATCTCAGCTCTCACATCCATCCTTTGGTTAAGTCAATGTGCGTGCTCCCTTTTCTGAGCAGTTGGCCTTCTAAAGTGGGTTCTCTGCTTCTCAGTGAGGCAACTCATTGCTATACTCAAGGAATAGGAAGTTAGGAAAAAGAATTTGAACCCAAACAAGCTGAGGTGCGAGTAACTGTCAGTCAGATTCCAGTGTTGGAGAAGGTGCTTGTATCCATGGAAGACATCTGGCCTCCAAGGCTAGTGAAGAGGGACACCAGGTAGGGAAGACCCACAGGTAGATGTGTGGAAAGGTACATGAGAAAGTGTCCCAACACGGGGGCTCTTGGGTAATCTGGGCAGACAGGGGTGACTCTTAGTGGCAACGTTTTAACTTTTGGTGATGGGGGACCCGGATTGACCTTCACCCTTGACTCTCCAGGCCTGGTGAGGAGTTTTTCACTGAGATACAGGATGTCTGGTCTTTTGACTTTGAACTAGGCCATGTTCTGAGAACATGCCATCGCCTCCTGTGTCTCCTCTCTGGCTTGTGCTTGGGCTGAGGGAGGGGAAGCCTTTTCCGGTTTGTTAAAAGATCAAAGGCTACTTCAAGGCAGCACTTTGCCTTACCTGTGCAGCAGGCAGAGCTCACTACTCAAGCACCCAGGCCTCCTGATTCCAGCCCACAGATCCCTTCCCACACCACGTCACTGCCAGTCCAACTGGCCGATGGATTTGCTAAGCCCCAGCCCATCCTGGGACAGGCATAGGTCAGCTCTGAGCCAGCAGAGAGCCCCCAGGAACCACAGGGGGAGAGAAGATCTTTCCTGGTTACTATAGGGGCAGTGTACTCTATAGGACCCTGC
This sequence comes from Apodemus agrarius, assembly GCA_964023405.1. Classification (NCBI taxonomy): domain Eukaryota; kingdom Metazoa; phylum Chordata; class Mammalia; order Rodentia; family Muridae; genus Apodemus; species Apodemus agrarius. Next base: position 14,142,850 of record OZ030015.1, read on the forward strand.
CACACCCCAAGGTCACACTTGACTTTTCAGAACCATGGAGAATCAACTGTTGTTTTAGGTCACCAAATCTGTGGGCTCGGCCTAGAGTGTCTCTAGGAACTGGTGTAGGAGCTTAATGATCACCACCCTGAGCTTTAATGATGAGCCACAATAAAGGAGATGGAAATGAGGGGCATCCCAGGGACAGGCAGGATGGCATGGGAGGACTGGAGGTGGACAGGTGCCCAGTGCAGCCACAGGGTCAGAATGATCAAGGAAGGGACCAGTAGGAACGTGGTGGTAGACTGGAACAGGGACGGCTGGGGAAGAACAGATATGAGACGACCTTGAGGCTGGTAGTGCCCCCAGCCAAGCAGGCCCTATGCATCTGGAGCCAGGACACAGAGTCTATTCCCGATCAAGGCTGGCTCCCTGAGCACCCTTGCTGTTGTTCAGAAAAGCTCCACTTACAATAATGCACAGTGCATTAGCGCCAGGGAGGGGTCTGCTGCCAGCCTGCCCTGCCGCCCTGGCGTCTTTACAGGCCCTTTGTGTCGGCCGCTGCTGGGCTATTTCAAGCCTGATCAGGGGCCTCTAGGGGGAGGCCTTGTTAATGGGGAGCAGCCAAGGCCACACCCCCGTGCCTCTGTGGTAGCTCCACCCTTCACCCTAGCCCTGCTCTGGTGCTGAGAGGCCCTCCCCGTCCTGACTTGCTGTTTATGAGGCCATATCTGCATTTAACCACTGTGTGCAGGAGCCTCCTTGCCCTTGTGAGGGTAGATGTTAGCCTAGTCCATGGCTTGGGGACATGTCAAGTGGAATGTGGGGCCCGTGTTTATCTAGGGGTTAGGGCAGTCCACTGCTGCCTTTAATTTTGATGCCCAGTGAGTACCTAGTACACGAGCAGAGCACCATGGAGTCCGAGGATGGGGCTCAGGCTGGCTCTGTGAAAGGAGGGAATGCAGGGCAGGGGCTCCTGTGTGGAAGCCAGATGTCTGGAGGCCGGAATGGAAACAGGCAATGAGGATATGAATGGGGCCTGTGGACTGACTGGCCAGGAGGACAGAGATTGGTCCAGTGGCCTGCTGTTTCCTCCCGCACTTAATGGGTGGTTTGCTCCCTCCTAGTGGAGACTTGAACTTTGAGTGCTTCTGTTTCCATCCGCTAAGTGGCTCTAGGCCGCAGCCATGGCTCCCAAGAGGACCTTTGGGGTCACAGCATGTGAGTCTAGTTGACTTTCTTGGTGTCTATTTTCAGGGGCTCTTTGGACTAAGTGATGGGTGGGGCCCAGACCCTCTTGTCTATTTCTGTCCCTGGGTGGTGGGCAGAAAAGAGCTGGGCTAGGCTCCTGGGCCAACATCACTCATGGGCCTGACCGCTCCCAGATACACTTGGCAGGGATCCCTGGATGTCCTGACTTCAAGGTACTACTGTCCCCTTTACCTGCCATCTCCTCACAGGGCAGAACCAGAGGGTAGGGGAAAGGAGGGACAGGCAATGGGAGAGGCCAGCACAGTAGGGGGAACCCCGCCATCCCAGCCTGTTTTCAGCGCCTGCCCTCCAAACGACTCTCAGCCCCTTATCTCTCCCCAGCACAGCCCTAATCTGCTCTGCTGCTGCGACAGCATCTTTTGGAAGATGCGGGGCCTCTTAACATCACTGGGACTGAGAGCTCCCAGTGCCTCCCCATCCCCCTCAGCTAAGATAGTCAAGGTCACGGACTGCTGTCCCTGCCGGAACCAAAGGCATTCCTAGCCGGTGCGGTGGCTACAGAAAGAAGCCTGCTAGGAAGAAACATCAGGCTGGCTGACCAGAGGCCTGGGTCAGGGGGTCCCTAACAACTAATACCATGACAGTGGAGGGGACCAGAGGCCATGGGTTCACTGCCACTGTGGATGGGTTCCATTCTTCTCCCTACTGGGCCCAGGGACAGAAGTGTGCCCACTTTCCCACTGTTCTCCAGAAACCCCAGTTGCTACGTTGTCTAGCTTTCTGGGCAGGGTATAGAGGGAGATCATGGGACAAGCCCTTCGGGACAGCTGGTAGAAAAGCAGCAGAGAAGTGTGGGTTGTTGATCCAATGCCCCTGAGCCCGTGCAAATAGGGGTTTTGGAGGATTGTATGGCTGGACTAACCGCCAAGTATTTGCCTTGGGCTATTTTCATTGTGATGCTTACATCCCCACTGATAGTGTCTGTCCTGGGAAGGTGCCATGAGCCTCCAAAGCCTTCCAGGTTGGGCCAGCCCACCCTCAGCACTTGGCAACCTTGGCTGGCTGTGCAGACAAGTCCTGTGTCTCCAAGCCCTGGGATGAACCAGGTTCCTAAGGACCGGTGAACCGAGGCCCAGCTGATCTTGCATGATAGGCAGGAATGGGACTACTCTGTTCTCCTGGTCAATGGAGAGAGTCTTTGCTTTGTGTGATGCTGGCCCTTCATGGCTGATAGGTCTTCTGGGAGAGTTTCAAAGACTCTGTCGACTCCTTCTGGACCAGAGCTACTGTATGCTCGTGCATGTTCACGTGTGTGTGTGTGTGTGTGTGTGTGTGTGTGTGTGTGTGTCTCGGGGGTACACGTGAACATGCAATCGCTCAGGGGAGGCTAGCCTGGCCAGCCCAGGCCCCTGAGCCCACATGGCTCCACTCCGTTGAGTAGCCTCAGGTCCAGAGCTGGTGTCCATGGGGACTTTTTTTTTTAAAGCATCATGAGATTTCTCTCTATCCAAAACGATATACCCCATACCCAGTCCCACAGATAGGGCCTAGGGCTGTATCTGAGGTGCTAAGGGGTGTCCAGGCCCCTCACCTACAGAGCCCTGGATCCTTACCTTGAGAGGAAAATGAAGCCCTGAAGAGACCGCCAGGAACCCACAGCAAACCAGTCTGCCTTCCTGCTCTGCACGGGGATTTTCCTTGGGGGCCACAGAGGGGCAGAAGCCAGCAGTCCCCTTGGTCCCTGCCCTACCTGTCACCCCTCCAGCAGGAGTGACAGAGTGGCCAGAGTTCCTATTCTGAGACTCTGAGATGTGAGTGTGTGTGTGTTGGGGGTGGGGGTGGGGGCTCTGATTTACAGCCCCAGTGAGCGGGGGTGACGCCAGAGGCATACGCACCCATGGTAGTTAGGGCCAATTCTTGGGCTGACCTTGAGGTACAGCTCCCTTCTCATCTGTTACACAGCCGAGAAACACAGTGCCAGTAGGTCTCAGAGCCTGAGATTGGGGGGACACTGCAGGATGAACATAACAGAATGAGTCAGAGTTCACTGGAACTCAGGATGCACACGTTCCCAGGGCCCATGACATGAATCTTCCTTTGCTGGCCACCAGCTGCTAACTGTTAGCCTTCTAGCCCATGATAAAGCTACTGAGACCTCTCTAGGACTTGTAGGACACCCCCAGCCTCTGGCTGAGCGTTTTGGGGGAGACTATGATGCCCATCTCCCCGGGAAGCTCACACTTTGTCCCTGGGGCAAGCACTGTAATGACAATTAGGAGTCCCCGGGAGTATGGCCACAGTGGCCCTGTGTAAACTAATGGCACTGCCTCTCGGAGCTTCCGTTTCTGCATCTAGGCGTTTGGGCTGTGGAAGGGAAGGGAAGTGGAGATCCTGGTGGACTCCACATAGTACAGGCTGAAGTTGTCCTTTCCATTGGCCTTTGAGCCTGCAGGGCCGGCCAGGGTCAGGTCGGGCACTTCCCACCTGCTAGGACTCAGCTCAGCAGCCTCTGTTGAACTAGCCCATCCCAGCCCTTCCCCGGGCCGACTCGGAATCTCTGCTAAATCCTCTATTTAATTTTCTTCTCAGGGAATTGTAGGAGGTTTTTCAGATAAAGCTGAGCTGATAAAGGGGGGATTTGGCTGTTCTCAAAGGCAGCAGGGCCTGGGCACTGTCTCACGGGGCCTGTCCGGTATGAGGCAGCTACACCCAGAGAGCTGTGTTCCTCCCCTGGCTCCCCAACACAGGAAGCCCCTGGTGGGGGTGCATGAAAGTCACATCCGGTCCCCCAGCCCTGTCATTAGTTCCTGTACATCTCAATGGCTCCTCCTGGTTGAATAGGCAGTTTGGGCCAGCCAGGGTGGTGCTCGTCCTTAGAAGTCCTCACTGTCCTATAGGGAACCCAAAGGCCCTTTTCTTTCTGGAACCACCTCTTCCTCTTTGGGATGGCAGTATCTTTCCTGGCTGGCTAGCCTCTGCCCAGCTCCCAGGGCTGATGCCAGGCAAGGCCTCCTGTTGGCTTGGTATTTGAAATCTCAGATTCTCCTGGGTGTCAACTGTGTGTCTCTCCTGTCCCTGGCTGGTTCCACCATGACATTCTGATAAGTAGCTGCCTGTGTCCCTGCAGTAATGGCAGGCTCACTCCCCACAGGAAGCTCAGCTGGGACTCCAGATGCCTGTCTACCTCTGCGCTTCTGTGTGTTTCTCTGATCCCAGATACACTCTGTCCTTGGAGAGGAGTCCTCATTGTGGTGCTGTTTGCCCCCTATTAGGAGCAGGTCCCCGCTATTTTTCTGGCGATGGTGTTGCCAGGACAAAGTTTGCTGCAAACGGTTGTTGCTTGTCCTTTTTGCACCTCCTCCCTGGATTTGGAGTCATTTCCCGTGGCTGTATTTCAAAGCCTAGCATTGCTCAGTGGCTGGGTGGTCCCCGTGCATGCTGCCTGAAGAGCTGGATGGCCTGCCGAGAGGCTCATTTCCCCCAGCGTGTCCATACTGGGCGTCTTAGTCAGGGCTTCTATTCCTGCACAAACATCATGACCAAGAAGCAAGTTGGGAAGGAAAGGGTTTATTCAGCTTACACTTCCACGTTGCTGTTCCTCACCAAAGGAAGTCAGGACTGGAACTCAAGCAGGTCAGGAAGCAGGAGCCGATGCAGAGACCATGGAGGGATGTTTCTTACTGGCTTGCTTCCCCGGGCTTGCTCAGCCTGTTGTCTTATAGAACCCAAGACCACCAGCCCAGGGATGGCACCACCCACAATGGGCCCTCACCCTTTGATCACTTTAACTCCCCTCTCCCTGATCACTAACTGAGAAAATGCCTTGTAGCTGGATCTGGTGGAGGCATTTCCTCACCTGAAGCTCCTTTCTCTGTGATAACTCCAGCTTGTGTCCAGTTGACACACAAAACCAGCCAGTACACTGGGTTTCTGCGTTTTGATGTTTTCTCCTATTTGTGGAGTGTGGAGGTAGTTAATATTTTTAAGGCATGGAAAGATGTAACTCAAAGCCCCTCACTGAAGTGCTGTTTCCTTTATTTCTATTTGTCTGGGGTTTGTTCTGTTTGGGTGGTACTATGGACAGAACTCGGCTCGTGTCCTGGCTAGACCATGCTCTGCCAACCACAGTCCATCCCTCTTTTGCTTTTTGTATTGAGGCAATCTTTAACTACGTTGCCCAGGCTGGACTTGAACCTGTGATCTTCCTGCTCTATCCTTTCCAGTAGCTGGGATTCTAGGCAAGCACCATCAGACCTGGCAAGAGTTTCTTTTCTATATTTTCAAAGCCATGCATGGTCTTGGAGATGTGTGTACATATGACGTATGCGTGTGAGTGTGCACGCTTGCATGTGTATGCACATGCGTGTGGCAGACAGTGATTGACCTCTCGATAGCCTCAATCACTTTTCTGCTTTGTTTTCTGAGACAGCCTCTAACTGGACCTGGAGCTTGATGATTGGCTAAGCCAGCTGTCCAGCAAGCCTCAGGAGTCTTCCTGTATCCACCTTCCCCGCTCTGGGATTAGAGGTATGGGCGGCCACACCCAGCGCCTGACAAAGGTGCTGAAAACCCAGACCTGGGTCCTTGTGTTTGTGTGGCAAGCGCTTAGCTGACGGGGCCAACCTTAGGGATGTTTAAAGAAGTGCTCGTTTTCACACCGCCTTGGCGTCGTGGCTGGGAAGCCTCTCACACAAAGCACATCTACAAGGTGGGAACATCGTGAGTACCAGGCTGAGTAACTCTGCGTCCTTGAGGTGGACACAGCAGGTAGCCTGAGCCACACGAGCCTCATCCCAAAGGTCCCTGTCTGAGTCTTGCCTCCCTCTGGCCCAGGGAGGCGGAGTCCCTTGTGTTCACTGCTTGGGGAAAGGCAAGGGTCAAATGGGAGTGAGTCACCGGTCCAACAGCCTCCTGGCCCTGCCTTGCCAAATGGAGAGGCTAATGCCCAGTGCCCACCTCTGAGGCCAGACCACTGGACTCAGCCCTCTGCCAGCATGTGTCTATGCCACTTCTTGCTTTGTCTTATCTTCTAGGGCCTGATGACTGACGGGAAGCAGGGCTTTCACCGTGGCCCTGGGAGAGACACCCCCCCCCCCGATATTCTTTCTGCACAGCTCTTTCCTACCTTCGCCCAAACTGCTCTTAGAAGCTTGGACGCCAGGATTCTTCTTCCCGGAAGTCCTTGGCTGGCTCCTCCTCCTTGTTTGATGCCCACTGCAGCACCGGCTCAGGGGTGCCAAAGAGCTTTGGATCCTTCTGTAATTAAAGTGTCCCACTGGCCTGGGGAGAGATGTGGCCGTGCCGCCCCCTGCTCCTGCCGCCGGGTCTGCGCCAGCCAGGATGCCTCCTCGGGCTGTCATTTCACACAGTAACAAGTAGGGAGTCTGGCTAGGGTAGGAGGTGGCCAGATGGTAGTCTCTCCTTTGTTGGCCTTGTCCAGTCAGCGTGACCTTGGGCCCATCTCAGCCTGGGGCCTGCAGGCTGTGCCTGTCCTGGATAGAGTCTATGAGGCTGTATGGCTTCCCTCCCATTTAGAACCTTGGGGGTTGGGGATAGATCTGGGGAGTGGCTCTGGCCTTGGGGAGCTGCTAGTGAGACTCAAAAAGAAAGGGGCCCTTTTGCCCACGTCCATTCCACTCATGATGTCTAGAGTCTGTAAAGAAATCTGTGCAGGGGATAGCTGTCCTCTTGGTCAGGCCTGCTGCCTCTCTGTTTCCTAGGTATCCTGCAGGGCTGTCCAGAGTGGAGGGGTCTGGTTCTCGGGGACATGGGCAGAGTGTCCTCGGAGCTGGCACTCCTAGTCCCATCGTGCTGTGGGAACTTTCACTAGCCCCCAGACTCAATCTTCCCTCAGTAAGTGCAATGTGGGAAGAAGGCCAACGTAAGAGAGGACCCCACCCCCACTCCATACAGTCCCGTGGTGTACCACCATTGTGTCCACACGTCCCACGCAGTCTGTCTGTGCTCGCCGTGGCTTTGCCTGCCTGTCCCCCACTTAGCCCCAACTTTGAGTGTCATTGTGATGGCCTTGTCAGTCCCATGAGAATCTTGTGCAATGACAGATGTTCCTCCCCGCCCCCAAGGGTTGGGAGGGGAGAGGCTGGGAGGGGCTACGCACTGGCCCCTTCAGAGCTCTTTCTCTGCTCTAAGGGTCAGACTAGAGACTATGACTGATGGGGACAAAGGCCCAACCCATCCCTGAAGGTGTCTGGCAACTCTTGACCCCACAAGCTGGTGACTACCTTGGAGTCTATCCTGACCTAGAGGAACCTGCCTTGAGACCTGGCCTTCCTCACTAGCCTGGGGGCTCCACGGGAGCCCCGCCTGCCTGCCGTGCCCAGTACTTGAATACTGCAGGTGAAGATCGACTAGAGTGACCAGGTCCAGGCTAGGTTTCTTCCTTTGCAGTCCCTGGCTGCTCATGACAGGGATGGATCTGAGGAGAAACCGTGGCTGTGCTCTGGGTGGCTTTGCACCTGCTACCGTGTGGGGAAACTGAGGTACAGAGGAACATAGAGGGAGGCTCTTGGCCTTTAGCGCTTGACGAACAATGGCAACCCTTGCTTGATCTGGTTATGGATTCTCGAAGCTTCTTCTGCCCACAAAACACACACATATAGTGTTTTGTGGGCAGAAGAGAGAGAGCCAAGGAGAGAGAGCCCAAGGTTGAGGGATAGGACGATGGTGAGGGCAGCAGCTGAGGGGCTGTGACTGTCAAGCCTATGCTGGCTAAGGGCGTGGATTTCTTTCAGAGAGGACCCAGGGTGTGGGGAGCCTCTGGGGAAGACCAGGTGGGCGGGGAGGTAGGCCGCTCAGACCAGAACAGTCAGGAAACAGGTGCTTGGCACATTCTGCAGCCAACGTCGCCCTCTGCCGGTCACACTGGCAATCCACTTGGACTAGGGTTTCTTATGTCCAGGTTGGATGGCAGGGTTTCCCGTCCAACTAGCGTCCCCGGGAACAACTGCCCAGACAGAACGTGTCTTCTCTTTCTTGAGCAGATCAGGACATTTGACCCCAGATATGTCCAGTGGGGGAACCCCCTTCAGAACACTGGCTCAAATCCCCCAGAGGCTCTGGGTCCACGTCCAGCTATGGGGTACAGGAGGAAGAAGTGGCCCAGGAAACAGATGGGGTCAGGGTCCCTGTGGATACTTCCAAGGGCTCAGCTCCCAAGGTGAGTCCTGGAGGCTGAGGTAGGGTGGATGTTTGGTCGCCTGGGCCTGCATGTGGGGTTCAGACCACATTCACAATGGGGCCAAGTTGTGGGATCATGGGGGTGGGGCTTAGGGCATGTTGGTAGTGTTGAGGATGAGAGGCACTTCTCAAGGTGAGGAATCCACTCACGTTTCTATGGCCATACACCTCCCGAAGCTCACCCCAAAGGGGTCTTTCCATAGGCAGAACCGCCTCCATCCTGCTCCAGCACAGCAAAGCCAAAGTTCAGGACCGTGTCATGGAGGAAAACCTCGGGAAAGGAGCTGAGGAGCCGGAAGGAGCCAGGGTGTCAGGGACTTCAGGGCCCTTTGCTACGCCAGCCCTGGAGCCCAAGGGTCCTCCAGTGAATGAATCCTGAGCTGCTGAGGCTCGGGCCAACAGTGTGGCGAAGAGCTGAGAGTTGGGGATTGCCTGACGCCGTGTGTGTGTGTGTGTGTGTGTGTGTGTGTGTGTGCATATGGGTATTTGTATGCATGTGGAGGCCAGAGGAAACCTTAGGGCACATTTCTCAAGCACCATCCATCTTGGGGTTTTGTCTGCTTTTGTTGTTGTTTGGGGTTTTGTTTGAGATGGGGGGAGGTGTCCCACCAAATAGCCCAGACCAGGCTGGAACTCACTATGTAGACCAGGCTATCCTTGAAATCACAGAGCTCCACTTGTCTCTGCCTCCTGAGTGCTGGGGTTAGAAGTATTTGCCACTATGCCCAGCCAATCTTATTTTCCAAGACAAAGTCTTTCACTCATCAAACACAACTGGCCAGGTTGGCCTGGGAACTCCAGAGATGAACTGTGTCTGCCTTCCCGGTGCATGGATTTCAAGCCACCACACCCATTTCCCCCTGCCCGTCTTCTGGGAATCAAACTCAGGTTCTTGTAAGACAAACACTTTCAGCCATTTAAGCTATCTTCCCAGCCACTGCTTGGCCCTTTAAGAGGGCAGTTCTGTTCCTCCCCCTTGAGTGACCTGTTGCTGAGCAACAGGAGGCAGTTGGTGTATACAATGTTCCTTAGGCAGCCAGGAACCTTGCTTGGGACGGAGTGACCAGTATTGCTCCACTGATCGTGCCTGGACGATTGCCTGGTGACCCCTTCTCTTCGTTCCTGCCCCCCCCCTTCCTGCTCAGCCAGCGGGCACCAGGCAGCAGGCACCATGGCACAAACCGTGCTCCTGACCAAGGAGCCAGCCCCACAGTCCATAGACGTCTGTGAGCTGCCCCGCAAAGAATATGATGTGGCTTGCAATACGGGCGCCTACACGTCCTCGGGCCTGGCCACCGCTGGCTTCCGCACAGCCAAATACCTGATGGACGAGTGGTTTCAGAACTCGTACGCCCGCTACCACCAGGCCTTCGCAGACCGGGACTACTCTGAGCGGCAGCGACATGAGAGCGGTCAGCTGGCAGCCGAGACTGGGGCTCTGGCCCAGCGCACGCAGCTCGACTCCACACGAAAGGTGGGAGAGCGTCTGGAGGACATGCACTGCTGGAAGTCAGAGCTGCAGCGAGAGATAGACGAGCTGTCTAACGAGACGGATCTCATGATAGCGCAGAAGCTGCGGCTACAGCGTGCCCTGGACGCCACCTCTGTGCCCTTCTCCATTGCTACTGACAACCTACAGTGCCGAGAACGCCGCCAGCACCCGGACCTCGTCCGGGACTACGTGGAGGTGGAGCTGCTGAAGGTGCAGTCCTGGCTGTGGCTCAGGCTCAGAGTGGGGGGGGGGGCAGGCTCTGGCACACATATAGATAACACAGCGCCTCAGTGTTCACAGGGCGCTGTGCCCCTCTGCCCATGACCCATGATCCTTCAGACAGTAGGATTTTTACCACATCCAAAGAACTTTCTCTCTTTTGGGATTCCTTCCAGCCCACAAGATCTCAAAGATGTTAAGTCTGATTCCGAGGGGACTTTTGTTTGTGGTGGTGGTGGCTTTGGGGTGGTGTTTGTTTGTTTGTTTGTTTGTTTTCCAAGATGGGTTTTCTTTGTGTAGCACTGGCTGTCCTGGGACTCACTCTGTAGTCCAAAGCTGGCCTCGAACTAGGAGATTGACCTACCGCTGCCTCCCAAGCGCTGGGATTAAAGGCACGCGCCACAGTCTGGCTGAGGTTTTGTTTTGTTTTGTTTTTGGCTTCGCCCTTTTAAAGGCCCCCATGGACCACCATGCCGGTCCCTTGCTGCTCTGTTGGTGTTCAGGGTAGAAAGCCAGGCCAGCCAGTGCTGCAGGCGTGGGGGCCATGGCATCTGCTCTCTCTCCCCAGAGCCCCAGGGCTCCAGAGCCTCAACTACCAAGTTCTCCTCCTGGTATATACTTATAATCCCAGCATTGGGGAAACTGAGGAAGGAGAACCACAAGTTCCAGGCCAGCCTGGACTACATGTGAGACTCTTAAACAAACAAACAAACAAACAAACACCAAAACCCAACCCAACCAAACCCAAACCCTACCACCCTCTCCTTCCTTCGTTAGAAACCTTTCCCTCAAATCCCAGCACAGCTTGCTTTGGGGAACCTTGTATGATTATGGGGCCACCCAGCTTAGAATCCCTCAGAGATGGAGCCTCCTGCAGTGGGCTTAGGCCTGTGGCCAAGGATGAGTGATGGGGCTGGGGCCTCAGGGAACTCTGCCAGTGGGGGCAGAGATGGGAAGGGGACGGAGGATGCCAGACACTGGAGATCGTGGCCCATGTGGACTTGAGCATGAAATAATCCTGGCACCCAGAAAATGTTGGGGTAAAAGGAGACAGAGTTTCCTACCTATTCTTGGTGGGAAGTGGGCTGTGGACAGAGGGCATCCGATGTCCTATGGGCCTGAGGTCCTCAGAGGCAGTCTAGGGTCTGATACAAGGCCGGTGCTCCTCAGTGTACTGTGGGAGTGTTGGGGATGGCCCCAGAGTCTGGACAGCTGCCTTAGGTGATCCAACAGCCGAAAGGCACCTTTAGAGGAAACACTCACTTACAACATGCTGAAACTACCCAGAATGAACCTCGTACACAAGGGCTGAGTTCATACTCCTTTTTCTGGGGGTGAAGGGGGCAGAGATTAAGGCTAACGTTAGTGCTGGGGAGGCCCACGCCCTGGCTCCTGCTGAGCACCCGAGCCTCTGAGCAGGGGTGCTCAGACAGGACTGTCTCATCTCCAGGAGACCGAGCTCATCAAGAACATCCAGGAACTCCTGAAGAGGACGATGGGACAAGCTGTGGGCCAGATACGGTGGGTCACAGCAGCCCCCAAGAGACCCGAGGGGTACACATACCCGAACTCTGTCCCCAAGGCTGGTCTGGGGTAGGAGGCAGGACAGGCAGGGAGCTTCTGCTGTGGCCTCTGAATCTTAGCCAGAGGAATGCAGGCACTGCTCGGCTGGGCATGTGCTGCTGTCTCCACTTTGTTCTGGAACCCTGGCTCTGCTGGCCGTGGAAGGCTGTCGGAGCACAAACTGGAGACCCCTGGAGCTGAAATAGGGCCCGCTTCCCAGTGCTCCCTGGCACATAGTGAGAGGTGAACCTCCCCTCTCCCCCCAGGTTGAACCGGGAACATAAGGAGTCGTGTGAGATGAACTGGTCAGACAAAGTGGAAGTCTACAACATTGACGATACCTGCGCCCGCTACACCAATGAGAGCACCCAGGTGCAGTTCTATCCGCATTCCAGCAAGTTCGAGGAGAGGTAGGTATTGTACCCCCTTTGTGCCTGCCACTCTCTCGGCTCTACTTCCAAAATCTGAGGAAGGACTCCCGCCCCACGAGGACCGCCTCAGCTCTCCTGGAGAAGCTCTCTCTGCTGTTGGGGTGGACTAACTGGAAAGCCTAATTCAAGTGCCTGGCACCCACAATTCACACAGGATTGGTGCCCTGTGGGTGGCCTGGAAAGCGTTTCTGCTCGCGGCCAGCAGAGGGCAAGCAACCGCCACCAGAGGCCTGGTAGAGCCTCGGGATGTCTGTGTGAAGGGGGAATACGGGATACACTGGGGGTCGCCGACAGTGCGGGAGGTCTCTGTGTGGCTACACCCTGACCTGGCCGCAACCTCCACCCTCAGTGCCTCCACGCCCGAGACGTGGGCCAAGTTCAGTCAGGACGTGCTACTTCGAGCCGAGCGCGAGCGGCTAGCCTCGGTTAACCTGCGGAAGTTAATTGACTGCATCCTGCGGGATACGGCCGAGGACCTGCGGCTGCAGTGCGACGCGGTGAACACGGCTTTCTCAAGTCGCTGCGAAGAGCTGGACGACTCACGCCAAAAGCTGCAGTACCACCTGCAAAAGGTGGGACCCCAGGGCTCGCCCGCCTTTGGACACGCCTACCTGTTTGAACACACCCAGGACACGCCTACCAGCTAGCCCATCCCATGCTTAGGCCCCGCTCAAGCCACGCCCATCCCTCTCCTAGGACTTGGGTTCCCCTAACCACCCGGACCAGGGATGCTATCCATTCTATGCTTAGGTCACCACCTGGCCTCACGCGTCCTTCTGTGACCAGCTCACGCAGAAGCAGACATCCATACACTTTTGTAAATTCCCTGGTTTGATGTAAAAGCAGTTTTGGAGAGAGATCTGCTGGCACAGCCGCTGCAGAAGACTGACCAGCGGGAGTTGCGTGCTGTGGGGGTTGGGAGGAAGATAGTATTGGGGGCATAGAGTGACTGTGGGGTCCTGCTTTTAAGATCCCACTGTGGCCTATCTCGCCTCTAAGACCTGACTTTCGTGGCCAGCATTAGAGAGCAAACAGACTCATGAGAAACCCCCCACACACACACACACACACACTGCCCCCAGAGCCTTCTACAGGGCTGCCCCTGGACACAGGCCAAGGACTCAGTGTCTCTAGTCTAGATGAGGGAGCAACTGGATTAGCCCTTCCCACCCGCTGGGTTAGGATAGGCAGGTGCCCTGTTTGCTCCAGGCTTGAGTCAGCCTCAAACTCACACACACTGCCCTTACAGAGCCTGAGGGAGATCACGGACCAGGAACACCAGATCGCAGCCTTGAAGCAGGCCATCAAGGACAAGGAGGCCCCTCTGCGTGTGGCCCAGACTCGCCTTTACCAGCGGTCACACCGGCCCAATGTGGAGCTGTGCCGCGACAACGCCCAGTTCAGGTACCGCTTGCTGCGCGACTGGGGTCGTCCCTGAGACCCTTCAGTCTTCCTCAGCACTTGAGGCTACCGCGAGCCCCTCCCACAGCACCAGTCCCACATATGAGCAGACATGGGGCTTGTGGGGAGGAGTCTGGAAGGGTTTTGAGTGTCAGGAACAACACAGGATCCTGTGTCCCTCTGGGATGCTTTGCCTTCCTGGAAGGAGCAGGGCCACCACCCACCCCTGTAACTGATGTAACCCTGTGTTCTACGGACCTCCTACAAGCGTGATGGATTATGCCTTTTACTTTCCGGATCTATCCAGTTTCAGTATGCCCTTCTAAGCATAAGCATAAGTCTTCTTCCTCCTTCCTCGACTGTAATTTTGTTCTAGAAATCAAAGTTTCAAGGAGGATTCCTGCCTGGAAACCTCAGCGTTAGCTCTTTGAAGATGCCATTGCTTATTTTCGCCACAAGGTGGCAGTGTTTCAAGGCTCCTTTTCCTTGCTCAGGCGCAGCTCAGGGAGGCCCCTTTGGGCTGGAAACGAGGGTCTTTCTAATCCATGCAAGTTCCCAGGAATGTTTGCAACACTAGCCACTTCGGTGGAGTCCATGTCGGCCTGTTGGGGTCCTCTGTCTCTCCCCCAGCTTACCATTCTTCCCCCTGCAGGTTGATGAGCGAGGTGGAGGAGCTGAACATGTCGCTCAGAGCGCTGAAGGAGAAGCTTCAGGATGCGGAGCAGGCACTGCGGAACCTGGAGGACTCACGCATGAGTCTGGAGAAGGACATCGCCGTCAAGACCAACAGCCTCTTCATCGACCGCCAGAAGTGTATGGCCCACCGCAACCGCTACCCCAGTGTCCTCCAGCTGGCTGGCTACCAGTGACTGGGGCGGGCACCTGCGCTCACCGTTTCATTCAAATAGAGATCTCTTTAGTTTTCCACCTAGCGTGGCATGGTTCAGGGCGAAGAGGCAGGTGGCTGTCTGTCTGGACGGGTATTCCAGAACTCTGACACAACCAGGCTTTGTCCATGAGCCCGTATTCCAGGGGAAATGGTCTGTCCAGATGAGCCCCACCAAGCCCGGTTTCTCCTATTGTCACCAGCAGTCTGAGGGACTTGTGTACCTGTTAGGGATCGCACATTGTTCACTCTCTCTCTCTCTCTCTTATCTCCCAGGCCTGAGACTTGGCTCACATTCCTTTGATTTTACCCTTTGCGCCACACAATGCCCCCCCACCCTGCAGTCAGCCCCACTCAGGGTAAATTATCCAGGCAGAATCCCACTCCAATTACCCCCTACACACACACACACACACACACACACACACCTCAGCACCTCTCATTGCCCAGTGTTTCTGAGGTGGAGCCGGGGGGCGGGGGCGGGGTGGCGTTTAAACCCTGAGACTGGGGCTCAGGGGTAGGGGGTACTTGTCTCTTGTCCTGGACTGCTGGGGGAAGGGAGAGGAGTTCCATGCTGCCACCACCACAAGCCTAGCCACACATAGGCAGACACCTGACCCCATTCTGACCCCTGCTCCCCTATCTGGTGATATCTGCTCCAGGGGAAATTGCCACATGTCCCCATGCTCCCTGCAGATCAGCATCTGGAGAGGAGGTTCTGCAGACATCAGAGTTCCTGGAAATCAAAGCCTGGAGAGGGACATGGGACAGCTGTATGGGGGCAGTTGAGGATAGGCAGGCCTTCCTAGAGGTGGCAGCCTGGATTTCACAGCAGAGACCGTGGCGCTGGTCCCGGACCAGGGGAGCATGCAGCCATATTGAGCTGATGGGGCCCGGTGGTTTCTCATCTACTCTGGAGTTTACCTGGACCAGGCTCCACAGGTCCCTGAACACAGGGCATCGGTTCCCTCTGGGATGATGTGTGTGCCATGGGGTCTTATCAGGGACGGCTTCCTGAGGAGGAGCACGGTCCCTGAGAGAGGGGCCCAGTTCAGACAGAAAGCTCAGCCTAGGACCCCGTCACCAGCACTTCCCTGCCAGACAACCCCCTCCTGGGCCTCGTGGCTACCGTAGCCTTTATCCTTTCTCTTCAGCCCCCGCAGTCAGGGGTGGGGGAGACATCGGGTCCTCCCCGCGTTGCACTATTCAGAGGACACGTCACCACGGAAACCATGCCACTTGTCACAGTTGCTGGTCACCACAGCGACAGCCAGAAAGCTGCTCACGCTCTTTGGGGTGCCGTTAAAAATGTACCCCGGGTACTGCCACCACAGGGCCCAGCCGCGGGGTAGTTCATGGGTTCAGGGGTACATGACACCTGTGGGCCTGCACCCCGATACCTTATAGGTGGGAGGCTAGGAGCAGAGGCGGAAGGGTTCTCAAGCTGCCCGGGGGCTGCTGAGCTGGGGTGTGGTGGGTGGGGGCCGCAGAACCCCCACTCTCTGCCTTGGAGTGGTATAGTGGGTTGTCCCAGGTCTGGGTAGACGTGCCTCCCTGCCAGCCAGGAGCTCCCTGGCAGCAGTGGCCGGGCACCCACTTGTGCACGCTCTCCTCCTTTCCCTTCCCCCACCCTCAGCAGCCCCAAGGCCTCTCCCAGGGAAGTGGAAACCATCTAGGAAGAGGAACAATCCAGGAGCTTCCTGGGCGAGCAGGCCTCTCAGTCCCCACTGAGGCCTTTCTGTCTGCTCCAGCCCATCAGCAGTGCAGGCCGCCTCTGACTTCCCAAGGATGGTAGTCAGTCGGTGGGGTGGAGCACAGGCTCAGGGTTGGGGCAGCTGGGCGCTCTTTTAAGTGTTTAAGAGTTTCCCCACCATGGTGGGCCCTGTCATTTCATGACTGGAGAGAGCAAGGCGAGGAGGGCCCTCGGGCTCACACCCCAAACAGCTGGGCATGGCAGGTGAGCCTTGTCCCCAGGGTCTGATTTCTTCTTGGTGACCACAAGGCGATGAGGAAGCTGCTGCCACCGTGAGACCATCGGGACACATGGTGGCTGGAGATCCCTGCCGCTTGCTCCAGGAGGACCCCTCTGACTTCGTGTCCCAGGCAGAGAGAGATGTCAGAGCAAGGATTCAAGCTACCGCAGCAAACGGGAGGGTCGGCGTCTGCCCTGGGACGTCCTCTGGACCTTCTGCCACATGGCCTTTCATGGGGGAGACTTTAGTCACTCCAGATAGGTGCAGGCCCTGACAGACTAAAAATAGAGCGATCTGGCCACGCCCAGTGTAGTGAGCCGGTAAATGAAGGCAGCTAGACCATCTGCAGTTTCCTCGGGCAGCTTATAGGCAACTGCACCACTAAAGAGTCCCACCGGCAGTATGGATAATTCACAAAAAAACTAAAGATCCTCCCCTAATACCACCCCAACCAACCTCTGCTTTCTCTGGAGGATGGAAGTGCTCCCTGAGGATCTCTGAGACTCCTCCCCACTCCTGGAGAGTGAGTCCGTAGGCTGGATCTCAAGAGTCTCAGGCCAAGTGATCACAGCTACTCCGATTCAAGATGGCAGTGATCATGCCCAACCTAGCAGACTAACGCCCTCTGCCCCCCGCTCTGGGCCCATGGTTTAGAGTTGAAAGAAGCAGCACAGGTGCTCTCTCTAGGGCTGTGCTGTCCAGGGACATCTATGGGACGGGTGTGGTAATGTTGCTTGAACTTTTCCTGGGCGTATGGAGGACAAACGCTTTCTCTCCCCACCCCTGTACCGATGCCCCCCCCCCAATAAGGCACCAACAACTGACCAAAGTACATTCCACTCAGTTCTAGCTTGTTAACACAGTGAGTCTATTATTAAATGGCTTTACCTACAGAACACGGGTGAGGGGCTGCTTGGAGCCACCTGGGCACACCCTCACCCCAACAGCTGCATCACTGGACCAACTCACCCCAGCACGGCTGTTACCTCACGCCACCCCAACCCTGACTTTCTATGTACTCTGACATCTGAGCCATGGAGACTGCACACAGCTGGCGTGAAGGGGTGGAGGGGGCGCTGAGATGGCTGGTGAGGAGTATAGGACACCCCCCCACACTCCTTAGAAGAGGGAAGTCAGCGGCTCCGATCACCAAGGTCACACGCAAGTGCCCACAGCTTCTCTGCCGTGGCTGAAGGAGAGGATTCCATAGCAGGCCGACACTGACTGACCCATTCGAGAAGGTGTGGAAAGTGAGGGCCATGGCCAGCTTCCCTGGCCCCCTGTTTCCACCAGAGTCAGCCCTGTGTTCCATCTAGACACTGACTGGATACAGGCTGCCCTGGCTTCCCTGGGGTCCCCCTCGGTTTCCCTCCAACCACCCAGGTCTCCTTGCCCATTGAGCCACCTGTCTGGACCACGTGGTCACTTTCTTGGAGACCAAGAATTGATCCTACGGCCCTAACGATGGCTCTGTGACCCATTCTTCCTTGAACTGGCTGGCCTCGACTGGCTGCTGCGTGATCTGTCTTTGTGCATGTGGCCTCTGACCCCTCCCCCGGTCACATTTCCTATTTGTAGTCCATGCCCTGAACTGGGGGCCTGGACAAACTTCTGATGCTCACCCAGTTATCTCTGCTAAGTTACCCCAGTACCTTCCTGGACTACTGATCACCTCTATGGGGGAGGGAGGGGGAGGCTGGGGAGGGGAAGGAAAGGGAGGGGAGGGGAGGGCGGGAAAAGGTGTGACTCATAGAGTGTTGGTTGCTGAGTCCCCCAATGCCTGGGCATCCCAGCTGCCCCCCACCACTGGCACAAGCTTCCAAGCTCCCAGCGCTACACATCATCGTAAAGAGCATGCCTTTGCAGGCTTCTGAGGTAAGGGACAGCAAAGGGCATGCATAGATTTTCCATGGCACAGCAGGACATCTACCACTGGGGGCCATGACACCCTGTCGTCACGGTGATGCTGGTGGCTGCTCTCAGCCGGAGCTATTTCTGGCCTGAGACTCGCTGTCCTGTCCACTGAGTCACCCTGAATGCTGACCCTCTGCTCAGCGTCCGTAGACACGTAAGTCTGCCTGGCCAGTCCCCTGGTTGCCAGAGAGACAACCCTGCCCCCCACCCCACCCCCAGCAGATACACACTTGAAAACCCCAGAGTGCTCTCTAGCCTTCACTCCTGAAAAAGGCTCTTCTCCTACACACCTTACCCACCGGGAGAGTCCCAGGTTACCCCATCAGAGGGCATGTCTCCTTAGGGAGCACCAAGGGTGTCACAGGGAGAGGGACTCTGGGGGCTAGAACTGGCTGTGGCCAGTAGTATCCCTCACTGGTGTCACTGTCTTTTCTGCTACAGGGCTTGCACCTAGTCCTGCGGCGTTGACGTGAGAGCCCATCTATTTCAGAGACCTAGGGCGCCATCTTTCCTAGGAGACCTCAGAGGGGCCCCAGCTCTGGCACTAGCTACTTATTTCTTTCAGGGAGAATTCTTTACTGTCTTTATCAGCCAGGTCAGGCAGAGATGCTTCAGGAAGGGGGGCTGCAGGGCCTGACGAAGGAGATTCAGTCACTAGTGTGTCTTCACACAGCCCCCTGCACTCCCCCATCCCCCTCTGTCTGAGTCACCATAACCGACAATGGGTGACATCAGCATCAGCTGCCCCCCCCCGGGGTGGGGGTGCTCTGTGTCCCCTGGGTGCTGAGCTGGTGTGAACGGTCCTCAGTAGCCAGCCCCCAGGGGTGTCCTTAGTCTCTACCAGCCTGGGCTCACCGCGGCTAGCTCTGAGAGTCCTCAGAGATGCACACTCAGGGCCTCTTCACTTCCTGCGCTCTCTCCTGGCCAGCCGAGCAGATGGTCTGAAGGGGAGCCGGGAATGTGGCTAGACTCCAGCTATGCCAAGCTACGGGATGAGCCTGGGCTACCCCTGCACACTAGCTGTGCGCCCCCCCCCCAACAAGCAGCTTGCCTCGGGGACACTCAGCCCTTGGGGTAGTGTGTGCTGTGTTCGGGGTCCTATGCGGGCTCGACCTTGGATCTCCAGGGACTGTTGGACGATCCCCATAAGTCGCTCCTACTAGGGTGGCTCAGGGGGGGTTCAAGCCTCTGCCTAGATGATCGGGGTATCATTATGGGGGAGGAAGGACATCACACAGAAAGACTGAGTGCCACTCTGCAGAGCGCCCTCCGTCCACAGCTAGACACCAGGACCAGGGAGTCAGTGGCCCAGCTTGCTGGGTGCAGCGTGGTGGCCCCAGTCTGGATCCCCTGTGCCAGCTTCCTCACCAAGCCCTGTCTTGTAGAACTCACTACCCGAGACAAGTAGCAAGCTCCATTTCCTGTAGCAGAGGGGATGGCGGGCAGTCTGAGGTACTGTACACCACAGGGCGCAAAGGAGGACCCCGGAGTCCTAGTCAGGCTGTAAAGAGCCTGGCGCGGGTGGTCTATGGCAGGCTGGGCGGTGGATGGAGTGCCTCTCTCAGCATTCTGCCCAGCTCTGTGGAGCCAGCCTTAACCTAGTGGTCTTGGATAGACCGAGGAAGCCACAGGCGCCAGGCAGCATCAAAGGTAATGGGGAAAGAGCCGTATCCAGAGCTGACCAGAGGGCAGCATTGCTCTGAGAGAGTAACTGGAGGTGGTAGGTGACCTGGGGATAGGATGTCTTCATGCCACCCTGGGCAAGGTGGTCAGCCTCCCCTCTGCCTGGCAGTGAGTCGCTTCTGCCTGAAATCTCTGCTGTGTTACAAGGTTACAAGGGACACCAGATCCTCAGAGCTCCAAGAGTGCACACCTCACCAACTGGGCTCCGCAGAGGCACCCTCAGCTCCTGCAGCAGCCACCTGCATGGGGCTCACGATGGCCCCCCCCATTCCATACCCGGCACTCCAGACTCAGTATGTGAATGTCAGCTCTCGGGGTTGTGTGAGGCAGGCCTATCCTTATGGGGACAGTGGCAGATGAATGTACGTAGTACAAAGAGCTGTGGCACTGGGCATGTGGCTGGTGGCTGAGAGGCCTCTCATCGTCCTGTTGTGGATGGCTGTTCTTTGAGAAAGTCAGTGCCGTAGCCCACTTGAGCGCTTAAGAGCTGTCCAAGGCCTGTGCCTCAGGAAAGGGAGAGGGGCTCTCAAAGCTGTAACTCTCCCTCAGGATGATAGGGAGTTAACTGTTGCTGGAAAGGGGGGGGCAATAAGGTCCTGCCCCTCCCCCAGGATTGCAGATAGATACTGGGGGTCAGGACTTACAAAGCTCCACCTTTCCTCTTAGATTTTTTTTTTTTTTTTGAGACAGGGTTTCTCTGTATAGCCCTGGCTGTCCTGGAACTCACTCTGTAGACCAGGCTGGCCTCGAACTCAGAAATCTGCCTGCCTCTGCCTCCCAGAGTGCTGGGATTACAGGCGTGCGCCACCACCGCCCGGCGTCCTCTTAGATTTTATGGGCAGTTAATAGTAGTGGTATGCATGGGCCCTGGCTCTCCCTAAGGATATATAGGCCCTTGTCAACGGCTGAGAGAGACATTTTCTCAAGTGACGCGGCTGCCCGCGAGTTGTCTGTGCTTCGGTGAGCAGCTCCAGTTGACCCCTTTGGTCGAACTTGAATGGAATTGTTTGTTCGGTCTGTGGTTGTTACCCTATCAGGGGCACAAAGACACTTTTTTTTTCCATCTCTCTATGAAAAATTCATATGACAGGAATGTGGGGATGCCAGGTGCCGCCTAGGAGAGGAGCGTGGCTCTGGCCGTGATGGGCTGTGCCAGGGCCTGCCGTGCAGCACACACTCCTCCTCAAGGCACGGAATGGGACGGGCAGAGGAGGGAGGCCAAGGGGGCTCTTGGAGGGGACCCTGAGACCGACTGTGGACGGTTGAGGAGGCAGGAGGTGGCAAGGGTAGCGGCGGGGATTTGGCACGAGGCAGTAGGAGTCACACATCAATCTTGGGGTGAACCCAGAGCTGAGCACTGAGGGGCTGGAGGGGACTCATGAGGTCTCCCATCTGGAAAGGGCTGGGTATGGAGGAAGGTTTGGACGTTGGCCCCAAACCTTAAGATTAGACTCCAGGGAGTCACTTTGTCCTTGGACAGGTAAAAGTCACCTTGTCTGACTGTACCCCTCTTCCTCTGGGTAAAACCTGTGTGGCTGTGGCAAGACATGTCTCAACCTCTGCCTGCTCTCAGGTTGGAGAGACTGAGGCTGTCCATCTCCTGTGCCTGTCCTTAGTCAATCCCAGCTGGCCCCTGTGAGATTTTTCTCCTCTTCCCGGCTCTTCTCTCACACCTGGCCTCCTCCTAGGGCAGCTCTAAGAGTTTCATTTGGCACTCCAAAGCTGACCAAGTTGGCTAGGATCTAGGAGACCTGCACAGTCAGGGGCACGGAACCATGGCAGAAGGTGTCAACTGGTGGTCCAAGGGCTCTTCTCTCCCTGTGTTGTGCTGGGGTGATTGGTGCTGGACAGTCATTGGGCACCAGGTGTCTATAGTCCCCCAGGCTTTGCCTAGGAGGCCTTTTCCCTATAAGCCCTGACCGTATTCCTTCCTACATCCCTAGTGACCAATAGACAAGTGTCACTATGATCCCTCAGGATTACCACAATGAGCAAAGACTGAAAGCCCTGCCAGGAGATATCTCCACCTGCCTACCTAAAATGACAGACAGGTCCAAGGATGGGCAACAGGCGAGGTAATAACGGACACTATATCAGTAAATTGTCGCCTGTAGTACAACCTCACCAACAAGCTGGCTGTGGAAGCCGGGTGGCCCTGCCTCTCATTTCGGACCCGTGTTTGGGTCTCAACGTGTCCTCCGCATTCCCTTGTCTGGGGAATGAGCTGTGACGGGGAAGAACACGGAGCGAAGCAGTCCCAGAGTGAAAACCCGGGCCCTGAGAAGGTAACCGTGCGGGACAGCTCTTACTGGTGTTTGTGCTAAGACACAGTGGTGAGGACTGTGAAGACAGACATTTCACCCTGGGAAGTTCAGCCGGGGGAAGATCAATCCACAGAGACAAAGCTCAATCAGAAATCTCAGCTTGCTGCCTCAACTCCCCCACTTGGTTTCAGCCACATGTCTGCATGTCCCTAGCTCTGTTTTCTGCTATTTTCCCTCTTATTTGGAAGCCATATCTGAGGGGACAGACACTCTGCTCTGGCTAGGATATTCTCCGTTGGGAACCCCAGTTGGCTCTCTTAAATAACTCAATTTCTGCTGAATGTTTTAAGCACCCAAGCTGAAGATGTTTTGCTACCATCTATATATGTCTTTTTCTATTATCTTATTCTTATCGTTTTCCTTTTGCTTTATTTGAGACAACGTTTCTCTGTATGCCCTGCTATCCTGGAACTCACTCTGTAGACCAGGCTGGCCTTCAACTCAGAAATTTGCCTGCCTCTGCCTCCCGAGTGTTGGGATTAAAGGCGTGCGCCACCACCGCCTGGATAGTTATTCTTTTACTTGGCTTGCTATGTACTCAATAAACTAACTGATTCAAAATGGCAAGTGTGGCTATTAAACATTAGTCCCTGGACCATACAGAACTCAGGGCTGGTCAGCTGAGGGGTCAGAGGAAGGGAGGGGCGAGGCTCCAGTGGACAAGAATCTATCCCATGGCTCCACACAAGACCAGTTTCTCTTGACCGTCTCCCTTAGACAGTCCCAGGGCTGTCCCTGACTAAACTCTTAAGAACCTCCCATTTCCTTACTCAGATATTCACTTCAAGTGGACATAGGGTGTCCTAGTCAGCTCCTGAAAAGAAAGATTACCCCAACTTAGGAGGCCACCAAGAGCAAGACAGGTCTGCAAACACTTAAGCATAAATGTCCAGCGAGATCCCAGGGGGTGGGGCAGGTCCCAGGGCTGTCCTCATCCCAGGAACCAGCCCCACTCAGGATGCTGAGGCTGATGAAACTCAAGTTATACTTTGACCCTTGGTTTGTGTATACTTAAGCTAGACTAGGCGGACACACCCAGGATGCTGGGCAACGAGGAGGTATGTCAGGAGCTGCCCTCAAGTGCTGGTGGGGAATTCAGTACAGAAAGGGTTCCCTGTAGAGATAAAGGTACCCACACAGGAAGAGGATGCCCAAGGCGGAGTCCTCCCGGGTCCTAGTGTCCTCTCTCCCCAGATGCTGAGGCCCACCCTGGGTAGCAGAGAAGCCGAGGCAGGGACCTGGCTGTGCATCCTTAGGCCTGTTTCCTGACCACTGAAGCACCAGGGCAAATGGTCAGCACTTACAGGAGCCTGCTGGACTCCAGTGCTGGGCACAGCGCGCTCTCTCGCTCTCTCTCTCTCTCCCTTGTTCTGAAGAACGAGGTTCATCCTGGTTGCATCCGTACAAAGCCTGCATTCTGTCCAGTTCACACGTGCAGTGGGGTACCTGTTGAGGCCTCCATAATCAGGCCTGTTCTGCAGTCCCAGGGAGCCCCATTACCCTTTGACAGCATTACAGTGTGAACACAGCTGATACTTCAAGGCTGCTGGGAAGCCGGGGCCAGAGGCTTCCAGGTGGCTTAGAAGGCCAGAGGGGATGACACCTGGCCTTGGTGCAGACAGCTGGCCTCTTGCTCTTGAGATGAAGGGCATGTTGGAAGAGCAGCCCTGGTCTGTGGAGTGGTGACAAGGGCCAGAGGATGCATGCTCTTAGGCTGCTGTTCTTTGCAGCCTTTGCAAGGGACGCCCAGACGATACCCTCACTCAGCCCCGGACCTGCCCCTCAAATCCACAGAGCAGGTGCTTCCTTACATCTGCAGATGGAGGCAGGAAAGACTCCTCTACCCATGAGGCCCAGGCTGGAGAGACAGGAAAGCCACAGCCAGGCCTGCTTCTAGGTGGCCCATTGGGAGGGGCAGAACTGGGCTCACAGAGAGGCGATGTCACCATGGGTTGAAACAAATCCTGCCCTGATGTGAGCAGGGCTGAACAGAAGAGGAAGGCCTCCTCTCTCAGAAGGCAACAAAAGATGACTGATAAACTGTAGTGTGTGTTTGTGTGTGTGTGTGTGTGTGTGCACGCGCCATATTCTCAGGGTAACACAGGACTAGGGGTTGGCTCACACTCTCAGGGATGTGCCTGCACCTCCCCTCTCCCCCTTTCTCCTTACAGAGTGTCTTCCTCTCCCTCCCAGCTCATTTATCTTGAAAAGATGCCCAGAGCTGGAAGGGGGTGTGAGAGTCAGGGTTCGATTTTCTGCACAGTGATAAAAGCCTGTGGGACACAGCCGACCCTGGAAGAGTGATAAGCACACCCTGCAAAAGAGCCCAAAATGGAAAATCAATGGCACCCTGGCCAGGGCCCCGAGCAATTAGAGATTACAGTTAGAGGGAATTTATGGCAGCAGCCCGGACCGCCAGCTGTGCAGATCCAGACTTAATCAGGAACATGTTGGCCCCACTCCATGTGATAAAACTAAGAAAAATACAGAGGGGACGGTGGGACGGCGCAGCGGTTAAGGGTGCGTGCTGCTCTCTCAGACTCTGACTCTCAAACCCACTGCTGGTAACCCACAACCACCTGTAACTCCAGCTCCAGGGGAGCTGGGAGCCTCCGTGGGCACCTGCAACTCCTGAGCATTTATCCACATGCATCTACATATACCTACACAGAATTAAAAATAAGCAAAATCAATCTTCTAAGAAGAGAAATAGCCAGATGTGGTGTGTCAGTTAACATCTTTAAAGCCAGTACTTGGGAGGCAGAGGCAGAGGCAGAGGCAGAGGCAGAGGCAGAGGCAGAGGCAGAGGCAGAGGCAGAGGCAGAGGCAGAGGCAGAGGCAGAGGCAGAGGCAGAGGCAGAGGCAGAGGCAGAGGCAGAGGCAGAGGCAGAGGCAGAGGCAGAGGCGAATTCTGTGAGTTTGAAGCCGGCTAGGGAGGGAGGAAGGAAGAGAATCCAGATGCACAGACATTCTGGTGATGTTCCTGTCTTATGTTTGACTTCCAGCTAGGTGGATTCCCATCAAAACAAAACCCTGAATCATTAGCCGAAACTCACACAACAGGACAGTTCCTTCTTGGTGGCAATCAGCCGAGAAGCATTTGACACACAACTTGGAAAGCCTCTGCCTCCATTCAGTCCCTCAAGGAGTCTGTGTTCATGGGTGGCCACCCAGTCTCCCCGTGGGCCCTAGTGGGAGGAGGACTCCATTCTTAACCTCGTGGCTCTGCCCCTCCTGGGCATCTTAAGCAAGCGGAATCAGAGCATCCTCCTATTTCCTCCTCCTCCTCCTCTTCCTTTCCCCCTCCGTTTCATCTTTCCTTTTTGAGACAGCGTCTCTTTCTGTATCTGAGATTGGTCTCAAAGTTGTGATTCTCGCAGCTGGGGAGATGACTTAGTGGTTAAGAGAGCTTGCTGCTCTTGCACAGGACCCGAGTTCTGTTCCCAAAGCCCACCTCAGGGGCCTGCACACACCTGGAGCTCCAGCTCCAGCTCTAGCTCGGATGATTTCTTGTATCCACTGCCATCTGCACACATGTGACGTGTGCCAGTGCCTACACACACACACACACACACACACACACACACACACACACGGAGGTGGGGAGAAAACAGGGGAAGGACAGGCACAGAGATAGACAGATAGGCATATAATAAATTAAATTAAATTTTTTGATCCTCCTGCCTCAGCCTCCCATGTTCTGGAATCACAGGCTGAGTCACCCTGCCTGGTTAGACCGCCATGTTTCTGTTTCACCCTCATTGTCACGGGAGTCAGAATTTCTTTTCTTTTTATGGCTGAGTAATATTCCACTGTATGGGTAGAGATCATCTGTTCATCTGAGGGATCTCTAGCTGCTGAATATCACGGGCAGTACTGCTACAAATATTGTGTAGAAAAATACATATTTTTCTGTGTAAAATAGCGTTGATGAGGAAGAATGAACAGACTATATGATTTTGGAGGTAGCTTTCTGGGGATGAATTAGGAGTGAGGACACAGACTTCTGAGGTAATAGGCTTGACCACTGGATCCTTCCCAGAAGCTTTAGGCTTCGTGGGAGGGAGGAGAATCAGGGGCCAGATGGACAGGTGTCCCCTCCAGTGATCAGAGTGAAAGGTCACGTATCTCCAGCTTGCCTGCCCAGTCTCGCCTTTCCCACTGGCCTATATTCACTCTGCATGGTGATGGTCCCTTCTGGCTGTGCCTGACTGTGGAGAGCCCAGGGGAGATCAAGAAGGAGAGAGGGTGGAAGCCACCGTCCCTGGCTGTTCCTGCATGGGACCTCTCTCTTGTATTCTCTTCTGGACCTGATGATTCTGTCCCTGTCTTCTGTCTCAGCACACACAAGCTCCCACTGTTTCCAGAAGCACTACATGTCCTTCCATGAAAACTTTCTGTTGTCACTCCCATGGAGAGGGATGTTTCCATCACAGAGGGCGGGATCCCAGGAAACATGGAAGATAGGCCTTGAAGTGGGAGGGAGCAGAAGAGACTGAACGGCCATCACCAGCCCTGCTCCCTTGAGGGCATTTAGTGCCTCCTACTTGGTAGGAGGCAATTGTGTCCTCAGGCACCTGGGCCAGTGGCAGCCTGGCATCTTTACTCACTGACCTGTCCTTCTTCCCTAGGACACCTGAAAGTGGCGGCTGATAGGGACAGCCCTCTTCATTTCCAGAGTCAGCCCTGGGAACCCTGACATTACTCCTGCTGAGAGAGCGTGGGTAGGGGAGCCGCTGTGGCATGGCTCTATCAAGGGAACTATTTCATTGTTAGCACCATTTCCAGCCTGCACCCCACCCAGCCAGGCAAACAGACATCTCCTGTCCCCCCTCCATCCGCGGCCCTGCCCCACAGGCTGGATTTCCTGGGCAAGGTCGCTCTGTCACTAGAACCCAGTGTCCAATAAAACCCACGGATGCAGACAGAGCCATAAAGTAGATCAGCAGATCGCCACAGTGGCCCCAGGATGTTTGCTTTGTGCCACCCCGACAACTCTCCGTGGCTCTAGTGGAGGACATGTCAGCCCTCACAGTGTCCAGGGCCTGTGGCTCTCCTGGACACCCTTCAGGCCTTTAATGCCTCTGGGTTCTGTCTCCTGCTGGAGCCTTGTCCCCTCTGCCTATTCATACCAGCTAAGGTTGAGCTGCACAGAACCTTCCAGAATATTCCACATATTTCTTAGTCCTGGGTATTTCCCTATCTTGCACCCTAGTCAGGAACCAGTCTGGTGTTACTTCCCCAGCCCTTACCAGGCACCCTCTCGGAAGCTCCATCTCCCTCACCCAGCTTGCCTGCGTCACATCCTGGCCTCTTCCTGGCAGCCCAGCATCCGTGCACTATGCACACCCTGGCTCCTGGCTCCTCCAGTGTCATAGAAGCGCATCCTCGCTTGTGGGCGGACCATGATGAAGGCTCTTGAGGCTGAGTTGGGGCTGCACGTATTCCTCTTTTCTGCTGCAACCTGTCCCTGACACCCCTGCCGATTCTGGCAGGAGGGCAGGCTCACCTGTGTTCTTGACTTCTGAGACCTCAGACCCATGTTCTGTCAGAACACTCTCTCAACCTTGCTCCGGGGAGCGGAGGACTGGCTCTTCTGGCTCATGGGGTCAGTATGGCAGAGACATCAGGGAGGCTTGAGAAGGGGAGTTGTGGACCAGTCCTTTGGGTCTGGGGGGAGGGCAGGGACGATACACACTTAACCAGGGCAGGGGAACGAGAAAAGGTCACAAGGGTGTGGCCACAATGCAGCCCTGTTGGGGTATGAGGATGGAGTGGGGTCCAGGATCTCTCTGGGTTCTGGGTGCTGCTGCTTGCCCTATGGGGCTTCAGGCTGGCGAGATGAGAAGCAGGGTGCGTAGAGGAACAGGGGAAGCTTCTAGAACCAAGGATAATCTAAGAAGCACCCTCCATCCATCCCTAGGCATGACTTCGTGGGGCATGTTGGTCCCTTAGCTCCTGCGGGAGGATGCCGGCTGACTGTTACATCTGTACCCCCGAGGGCACTCTTGCCTGGACAGGAACCCCCTTTGTCAAAACTGCTGCCAGAGATCTGAGCCCTCTGCTAATTCTCCTGGGCCCTTCGGTATGGATGCCCTTTGGCGGTGGTGGGGGGTGGGGATAAAGTGGCCTCCGTCTCCTCTGGACACACTCCTCTTTGGGATGCTGACATGGCAGGGTAGATTCTGCCACCAGCTCCTGAAAACTGAGGACGGAACCACCAGCTGGAACTGCCCGTCACCTGCCTCACCCGGGGTCAGTTCTCGGAGAGCTGGTGACGTTGCACACTGTGGGGCTCTCTGCCTTAAGCTGGCTTCACTTGGTTCCACAGACAATATTTGCTTTGGAAAAGAACCCGACAGTTTATTTTCTAATTTATTCAGAGGCAGGTTGTCGAACACAAGTGCCCTCATTATGAGGGATGAGCTTACAGGGTTGGCATCTGCCTGGGGAGGGGTCACATTTGAGGCACAGCAGCGCCCCCACAGCCTTCCCTCTGCCCGGTCCTGCTGGCCTGGCCTCTGCACCCTCCCAGGGAGTCAGGCATGCCAGTCAGGGCAGCCCAGAGCAGAAGAATAAATAGTAGGATTAACTTCTTTCTCCAGCCCTGGGGACACCATGGCAAAATGTGGACATGGGAGCTTTGAGCACATTCTGGGTCTGGAGTGGAGAAGCTGCTAGAAGCGGCTGAGGCGGGGTCACAGATTCCCCAGGGACTTGGCCCT
The DNA here is from genome assembly GCA_964023405.1 of Apodemus agrarius. Lineage (NCBI taxonomy): Eukaryota > Metazoa > Chordata > Mammalia > Rodentia > Muridae > Apodemus > Apodemus agrarius. Next base: position 14,171,849 of record OZ030015.1, read on the forward strand.
CTCTGGCACTGGCTGGCATTTGCACTCTCACACGGTAGGTCTTTCCAGGCTCTGCTGTTTGTGCTGGGAGCAGTTCCCGCCTGCTCCCTGCTCACCCTGCTCCTTCTCCAGGGACTGAGCCCCAGCAACCTGCCTTAAAGAGGTGGAAGGGGACTGTTAAGTCCCCTGTGTGTCCTCATAATCTCTAAGCCCCAGGGGAGCCTCTTTCCGGGGCCTTTTCCTGGCCTTTTCCCGGGGCCGCCCTAACTGGGCCCGTCTGAAGAGACCAGATCCCGGTGTGTCCACTACTCTTCCCAGTCTTTGCCCTGTGCCTGCCCCAGCTACCCTTTCCCATCGTAAAGGCCAAGGCCTCCCTTTCCTCATGCTGGAGAAAGATGGGGAGCAGACAGAATAGGGCCCCCGGGTTTCATCTCTGTGCCCCAGAGACAGTACAGCTTTGTTACCACAGTTGCCTCAAAGTACACGCAGCTGCAGGATCGCAGAGGCTGGGGCCGCACACGCGTGGATACCTTCCATTTGGTTTCCACGCTGACCAGAACATGGAATGGAGGCTGAGGGCCAGCAGGCCAGCACTTCAGGGCGGGTAGTCACCAGCACACACCAATAGTCTACAAGAGAATCGCCTCTTGGCCACCTGCTGGAAAATTGCTTCTTGCCCTGAGAGGCTGACAAGAATTGTGCCACAGTAGGGGTGAAGGTGTCTGAATATTTCCAGGAGCAAGATCCAGCCCGTCCTCCCTGCTGTGCCTGTCACGTGGTCTCCGAACTCCCAGACCCTGGTCTGGTAGAATGTTTTGGTGAGAGAGATGGCTGGTCACCACAGGACACTCACTGGCTGTGCCGTGTCTACCCATGGCTTAGCCATAGACATCTGTCTTCACACTGCCACCAAGAGGAGTCCAACTTGTAGGCCTGGGGGGGGAGGGGTGAGTGCATCTCAGCAATCTCTCACATCCCAGAAGACACCACCACAGAGGGCTGGCAGGCCCGCCCCAGGTGTGACTGGGACACTCAAAGCCTGCTGGTCTGCATGAGCCCGTTGGCCTCACAGCTGCGCGTGGGCAGTGTGGCCTGTGGCCGCCCGCTCTTGTCTGGCCGTGGCTCTATGGCTTCTGCGTCGTCCATACCGTATCCTCTACGCAGGCACAGAACCTTGCGGAAGCTCTGGCGGAAGTTATCAGAGAGAAAGCCGTAGAGCAGGGGGTTGGCACAGCTATTGGCGTAAGACAGGACCACCACAAAGAAATAGAGGCCAGCCGAGATGGGTTCCTCGGGCAGCGTGAAGGCCAGGTTGACGATGTTGACGATGAAGAAAGGCAGCCAGCAGCCCACGAACACCAGCACCACCACCACCACCATGCGAGTCACCTTGCGTTCTGAGCGCCTCCGCCGCGAGGAGCCCACGCGCATGCCCGCAGCCTTCACCTTCACGACGATGAGCAGGTAGCACAAGCAGATGACCAGCAGGGGCCCAAAGAAGCCCAGCACGGAGGTGTACGTGATGAAGGCTGCACCCCACAGCCCCACCGGCTCCGGCCAGCTCAGGTTACAGGTGCCCCAGCCCTCCTGGACGTCCGCGAAGACCAAGAGCGGCAGAGACATGAGCAGCGAGAAGACCCAGACGGCAGCACTGGCCAGTTTGGCTACCCGCGGGCGACGCCACCGGGCTGAGCGGAGAGGGTGGACCACGGCCAGGTAGCGGTCAACGCTCATGACCATCAGGCAGAAGATGCTGGTGAACTGGTTGATGCCGTCCAGCGTCATGACCAGGCGGCACAGGAAGGAGCCAAAGGGCCAGTAGGAGACAGCATTCTGCGTAGCCAGGAATGGAAGCCCCAACATAAACAAGACATCAGCCACGGCCAGGTTCAGGATGTACACGTTAGTAACTGTCTTCATCTTGGCGTACCGCAGCACCACATAGATGACCAGCGTGTTTCCACCCAGTCCCACGGTGCACACTAACAGGTAGAGCACGGGCACTAGTACCGCCCGGGCTCCCATGGGTGATACCGGGCCCACCAGTGACCAGTTATGGTTACCGCTGGAAGCAGCTGAGGCATTCCAGCTAGGGGTGGACGCCAGAGAAAGGGACTCCATGCTGTCAGCTTCAGGCCGGGTGCCAGACCACGCGTGTCTCTGCAAGAGAAGAGGGTGTCACTAGTGGGCACATTCAGGCATTTCTTCCCGCCGCCGTCCCCAGCCCGCCTGCCGGACGGTGATGGGTAAACATCATTAGGCACGTTCAACTTGGCCGGGAATCACATTAAGCAAATTGTTTGGAAAACAAGCTAGAGAGGAAGAAGAAGCCAGTGCGGGGACAAGAGGATGGGTGGCTTGGTAGCCAAGAGGGGCATTATCTGTCGATATAGACACCGCAGTGGCTGCCCTCTGACCCACGACCCGGGACTTCCCAGGCTTGGCCTCTGCTCTGCTCCTATCCAGCACTCTCTCCAAAACCTCTCAGAGCCCTGAGGGGGCAGCAGCATCTCAGGAGTGCTGTGAGCTCAGAAGGGGTCCCCAGACTGTGAGGAGGAGGAGCTAGTAGAGAAGGGCGGAGAGGGAGCGATGCCGTGGCCACGGTAAGTCTGCCATACTCAACACATGCAGCATCCCAGATCTGTTCCGCCAGTAAGCCCAAGGCTGGACTCTCTCTGGGACGGGGACTTCCCTCCACAGGGAATGCTGTCCCTAGCAGAAGGTTTCTATCCCCTGCAGAGCCTGAGGCTCTCAGAAGCAGCACTGACTCCAGAGGTCCCTGTATGACATAGTGGCTGGCCCACTTCTCAGCTCTGAGGATACTGGGTTGATGTGTACTGCCTGCCCGGGGCAAAGGTCTGTCTCCTGCTCGGCAATGGCAGATGTCCCTGAGCCCTAGGCTTAGTGCTTAGTGCGCAACTGGAAGGTATCTAAAGCAGGCAAACACACGGAACAGACATGACAGCCAATGGGAAGACACCAGGCTGCGGGCATAGCACAGGAGCGGGCACACAGCCCACCACGTGGCAGAGCCAGGGGGTAGCGGACTGAGTCCTGGGAAGCAGAGTCAGAACGCAGGGTGGGTGCTTTGTGGAGAAGGTAGAGAGGCGGGCGTGGGCGGACAGCCTGACAGATGAGTGGCAGGTGCCCACACTCTCTCGCTTGCTTGTGTTTCTTTGTGCCTGAAGTCTTTCATAAAGAACAAGATGCCCACAAGGAAATAAACAGTTCCATCACTCAGGAAGAAGGAGATGGGCAGGGCCGGTGCCGATGGTGGAGGCATCATGGAACCGAACCGTTGGAAGGACACAGGTCGGGGACAGGTTGTTGAGAGAGGCAGGAGTCCTCAGCCTAAGCCAGGCTGCCCTCGGGACCCCAGGCCTGCTCAGCTGATCTGCAGTGACCTGAGCCGAAGCAGACATGGGACACTCCAAGAGCTGTCAGGGCAGGACCTGGTCCCAGAGTGACCAGGATCAAGCAGAAACAACCACATGATGACCATGGAAAGGCAGGCCAGGGAGAGGGGCCTACAGCAAGCAGCAGCAGCAGCAAAGAAATAGATTTCTCCCCAAGGAAGCCAATGCACCACCAGAGTCCCCAAGTTCTCAAGGTTCCTGGGTGCTAAGGAATATGACCAGGAAAGCCAAGGGCAAAGGGACCGGCAGCGGATTGGCCAAGAAACGGTGAAATAAAATAAGTTGACTTAGTTAGCATGCCTTGGACATATAACAAGGAGGGAGGGGTAAGCAGAACAGCTCCCACCCCGCCCCTGCACAAACCTTTTAAGTCACAGACCTTGGGCATGAGAAGTGCAGACATTTAGTGCCAGGAGAGGTGGCGCATCTGGCAAGAGTGCAGCCTGTTTTTGCAGAGGACCCGATTTTGATTCCCAGCACTTACGGCTTTTGTTAGGCAGCTCACAACTGCCTGTAACTCCAGCTCCAGGGGATCTGATACCTCTGGCCGCCATGAACATATGTACTCACATGCACGCAACCACACACAATCAAAAAATTGAACACAAAAAAAATCTTTAACGTGGCAAATAGAGTCATTTAAATAAACAACTAAGAAAAAAAAAGAAGCCCACAAAACCCAAGACTAATTCTAATCTAGATATCTAGATAGTGTTGAGGAGAGATTTGGTGGAATGAAATATACGGAGGGATGCTGAGAAGAGGCATACGCGGAAGAGACAGGAAGGCCAAGCAGGGACCACAAGGATAACGGGGAGGGATGATACCTCATTTCACAGAGAGGATGCCAGATGCCTCCTCCTGGCCAATCATGTCTCTAGTAGGATTAAATCACACTATGCCAGCATCACCTCTGAGCTGCAGGGCATTGCATAAAGAAAAACTCCCAAGGAATAGCAGCAGGACGCATCATGGAAACACTACAGACACTGAGAATGACAGTTCTGTTCCATCAGTAAAGATAGGAGGCGCAGGATAACCCCTCTTTAATAAAAAGACCGAGGGTAGCCCCCGGGATGTAGTCATTGCCTAGCATGCATGTTTCAGACCTGGGAGGGGTGATGACCCACAAGTCTCTGCGGCAGCTCCATGCACGCTGGTCTCCTGAATCGACTTTTCAGTGCTCCTGGCTGGCTCTAAACCATGGTCGTGGTTTCATAGGCCTGCGACTGCAGCCCCGGAGAAAGGCTGAGGCAGAGGATCAGAAGCTCAAGGTCATTCCTGACTACTACCAAGTTTGAGGCCAACCTGGTATACATGAGACCTGGTGTCAAGAAAGGGAAGGGCTGGGGCTGGTGAGACGGCTCAGCGGGTAAGAGTGCTGACTGCTCTTCTGGAGGTCCTGAGTTCAAATCCCAGCAACCACATGGTAGCTCACAACCATCTGTAATGAGACCTCATACCTTCTTCTGGTGTGTCTGAAGACAGCTACAGTGTACTTACATACAATAAATAAATAAACCAGAAAGAAAGAAAGAAAGAAAGAAAGAAAGAAAGAAAGAAAGAAAGAAAGAAAGAAAGGGAAGGGCTGACGAGGTGGCTCCGTGTTTGAGAACACTGACGGCCCTTCCAGAGGAACCCAAGTTCAATTCCCAGCACTTACGTGACAGCTCACAACTGTCTATAACTCAGTTCTCAGGGGATCGAGGCCCTCTTCTGGCCTCTGCTGCATGCACAGCACAGCATGTATGTGGTACATAGATATACATGAAGACAATACACATATCGATAAATCACTTAAAAAGACAGTGTTAGAGGACCTTCCTTGGAGGCCGGTAGGTGGAACTACTGATTGGCTCCCAGGGCCTGGTCTCAGCAAGGATCTTTACGACACTTTCAAAGTTCTGCTCACACGTGCCATGGACAGCCGTGGAGACCTCTCCTAAAAAGGACCACGACCATGGTTTAGAGCCAGCCAGGAGCACTGAAAAGTCGATTCAGGAGACCAGCGTGCATGGAGCTGCCGCAGAGACTTGTGGGTCATCACCCCTCCCAGATGGACCAACCAAGGGACCTGAACAGAATGAAGGTGCTGCTCCACCCCTGGAGAGGGGCTGTCCTCTGTGGGGGAGGGCTGATGGGCGCAGGGCCTCCTGCAGCGGCTCTGGCTTGGGGTGGCAGTTCTTGAACGCACACTAAGCTCTTTGCTTCTCTCCTCTCCTCTGAAGCGACTCTCTGGCCCACGCCCTTCTCACTGCTACCCAGAGCCCAGGAGTGGCTTAGCAGGCCACCAGCCCTCGCTGCGTGTGCAAACACTACAACTCCCAACCAGTCTCAGAGCTACAAAGAACAAAATAGGCCCTAGAGCTGTGCCTGTCTCTTGGGATACAATTCTACAAGAACCATTTTTAAAAGAGCAATTTTTTTTTAATCACAGACTTACATGTTAGGGACGGGGGCAAATTGCCCCTCAGACCATTTCAATTGTGGGAGGGAGGGGTGAAGGAAGGGGTTTCACAACAGAGTCCAACCAAAGACCTGCTTAGCCAACCCCCCACCCCCACCACCCCCACCCCGTTGATATCACTTCCTCAGCAGATGCTGGCCCTGCCCACCTCACCCTAGAACCTGCCCGTGATCTTTGAGACCTTGGTGTTTGACTGGACCCTTACTGGCCTGGAGATGCAAGTATCAGATCTTCCATCCTATAGGCGTCTGCCTGCCTGGTAGACCAACAGGGAGGGCCAGGACTGCACAACCCCACGAAGGGGCTCAGGTGGGTCTCCCTGCCCTGAAGAAGGCAGTTTCCATTTTCCAGCCCATTTCCTCAGAAATCTGAGCCTTTCTGTTATGGAGAATCCAATGTCTGCTTATGGCTGGTCTTTGGTGCTCCTGGAGGCTCTGGTGCATCCCACCTGACCCTGCAACACATTCTGTTGCTCGGCAACAGTCCCAACATCTGACTTCGGGCGCCAGGGTTCTGGCTCTCATAACCCTAAGTCACACAACTGGCGGCAGGGACGGGAACATCAAAGAAAGTTCCAGGACATTCTTCATCCCACGCAGGGGGGCGTTATGATTGGAGGACTGGGGGACTCTCGGACATAAGTGCCCCGCCATGGCCATGTAGGGACTCCGATTACCAGAGGGAAGGGGTGTACCCAGATTTCCTGTTCTGGGGCAAACAATCCCCGGAGACCTCAGATCCCGTAATGCCAGGCGGCAGCCCCATGGATGACACCACTCTGCCGGCGGCCGGCGGACCCATATACAGATTCCTCCCCGACTGTCCCCCCACCCTCGGCGTCCAGCTGCAGACCTCCTAGCCTGCCTGATGTTCCCTCTGCGTCCTCCCACCTTCCCTCCGAGACCATGGCTCCTGGGCTCACCCAGTTCGCACCCCTCCCTGACACTGGGCGCGCGCTCCCTGGAGAGACCAGGGGTGCATAGACAGAGGGAGACGTCTGGGTCCCTGTGGCTTCTGACCTGACCCAGGCACAACGGGAGGCTTCCGAGTCTCCAAAACAGAGGCAGGGGGATGCAGCTCCAAGGTTGGAGAGCGGACGCGAGAGAGGCTGGGGCAGAGGCAGGTGAGCCCCGCAGATGCCCAGAGGAGCTTGGGAGCTGCAGGCAGGGGCCGAAGGGCGGGACCCCAGGCCTGGACTGCGCGCAGAGACAGCGGGAAGAAGCGACAGACCTGTGCAGGACAGAGTACCCACGCCGGGGCGGACGAGGCGGTGGTACTTCGCGGTTAGGCAGCGCCCTCGGGCTCAAAGAGCAGAGCGCTCCCTCGATTGCTGTATGAAGTCGGCGCCCGCCCTCAGGCTAGGGGGAGGGAGAGGCTGGAGGAGATAGAGGGGGCGGGGCGAAGCCGGGCGGGGCGAGAGCCTCCGATGGGGTGGGGTGGTGAGGCAGGGTAGAAAGGGTGAGCTCCCATGGGCAGGTCGAGAAAGGGGGTTTCCGGGAGGATTCGGGGATGGGGCAGTGGAGTCAGGTTGCCTGGGTGGACTCTTGTCTAGCTACCTGATGCCCCAAGTCACCTAAGTCTCTGAGACCTTTGTGCAGCCCTTGTAAGGTCGACCGTGACTTAGACCACGCCCCCTCCCATCCTATCCTTTTCCCAACCACCAGTTTGGGCTCTGACTGGAAGCTTAAGGCTGAAGGGAGTCCCCTCTAGTGTCTGGAGAGTCTGAGTCCTCACTCCTGAGAGAAGTCTGGTGGCCTACAGAGGTATCTATAGAGCACCAAGAGCAGGGGGGGGGGCGCGGGGGGGGGCAGTAGGAATCCTCAAGGCGGAGTGTGATCCCTGAACAGGCGGGGGTGAGCCTGAGAATCTGTGCTTCCCACGAGGCCCCGAGCTTTGAGGAGTCCAGCAACTCACTGAAGAGCTGCTGACTCTAACAAGAGTTGAGTGCCTGCCTCCTCAGGAGCTAGGCACGAGGCTATCCCAGCAGCTCTCTGGCCCAGAGCTGGCACACAATTGAGTTCTTTTACCTGATCTGAAATCCTGCAGTACTACCAAGAGCAGCTGACACACATCCAGTTGACATCAGGACCTGGCCAAAGGCTGTGGGAGTCAGCTAAGTACTGCTTGTCTCAAATGGAGATGCTTCAGCTGCTCAGGTGGGTGGTGCCTGAGCGTCTCTCTCTCTCTCTCTCTCTCTCTCTCTCTCTCTCTAACTTTATGGTTTCTCCATGGAACTTGGATTAGTTTTGTAATGGAGGGAGCTCAGCTGCTTAGCAATGGTCCGTGCTCCATCTCCTCATGGTACTCCTCCTCCCCAGGCCGACTTGGACTCCATCTTTAGGAAGAGTTCAGCCTTTCCTCAGTCCTGAGCTCCATCTCCTAAGTGACTGTCAGCTTCCTGAGGAGGCTGTCCAAGGACACCTCCACGGTTCTGCAGACTGGGGGGCCTCCTCTCTGGCTTCAGATGGCAGCTGCTAGCCCATTGCTTCTAGGGGCTGATGGCTGCTTCCTCTGGTGCCTTACAGGGCACGTCAAGGCAGAATGAGCCACCCTGGATACCCAGGGTCTCTGCTAGAAACAGGCACGGCATGGGCAGGGAGCCAGACGTTCGAGGTGGTGTGGGAGGTGTTCCGGTGACCATGTGGGATGAGGAGACAGGCTGGTGTGCATGGAGTTTCCCAAGCCCTCTGGCTAAGGAGTTAACCTGGGCACTCATCACCGGGCCTTCTAAACCCTCTCTGTGTTGAGGTAGGAGACCATTTCTGAGCACTTCCAGTGAGGCAGGCACCCCTGGGGACACCGTGTTTGTCACACAAGTTCAGTGTGTACAAGAGTAATAATCAATAACAAAAATTTAACATAGAAAATTCTAGGGACTGGAGAGATGGCTCAGAAGTTAAGAGCACTGACTACAGGACTAAGATTCCATCGCCAGCACCCACATGATAGCGCCAAACTGTCTATAACTCCAGTTTTAGTGTCCTCCAGTGTCCTCTCTGGCTTCTGGAAGTACCGGGCACACATGTAGTACACAATCACACATGCAGGGCTTTTCCCAACCGCTGCCTGTCACCAGACCCGCATTCGCGCGCACTGCTTAGTGTGGCCATGTCCAAGATTAGGAGCTGGACAGAGTATCAAGTTGAGTCTGGCCAGAGACCAGCAAAGGAGGCCTCAAGAGGCTGCTGCTTCCAGACAGCACAGCTGCCTAGACTCCTCCAGCAGGGACAGCATAGACGAGCTGCACGCCTTGCTCCAGAGCCTAATCCTTCCACCAGCCCAGATCTCCACCAGAACCCCATGCAGGCTGATCCCCACCTGACCACACCTCAGACTTTATCACCAACAGAGTGCACTTAGAGGTGGGCAGGGTCCCACATCTCCAGCTCCCTGGTCTCTGAGGTGGCAAAGACCGAGGCTGCCGGCACCCGAAAGGCCAGTACACACACCCTCAGGACCTTGCTTGGCCCCAGCGAGGTTGGTTCCTTCTCAGAGAATTTTCCTATTATGGGATGTGGGATGAAGAGTGACAGGAGCTGGCCTCTGGCTGCCATCTGAACCTGCAGGCTGAGCATAGGGTTGCCTTTGGCCATAGAGCCACCCTAAGGATGGCACTAGTGGGACACAGGACAGGACAGAGTGGACCTCTCTCTTAGAGTCATATGAGGACTAACTCCGTAGGCTGGCCACGGAGGGGCGTGTGGCCAGACTCACTCCTTACCTTATGGAATTCAGGTCAGCCCCTCACTGAGTCCCTATGGCAGCAGGCTGGGGGAAACCACTGTTCCCTCGCTAGAGCAGGCTAGTTCCCACGGGTCTCTGTCTGTCATATTGGCCCAGGGTGCACGCTCTGCCCTCTTGATGTTCTGGAGACAATCAGGTCCCTCTCCACCAGACACAGAGCTACGTTGCTGGACATCTGTAGTCTGCTTGTCCATATGGGGTCTTAATACAGACACCCAAGGGTGCACAGAGACGGGGGTGGGGCTTGGGGGGTGGGAGGATGGGCCCTGGTACCCCAGTAGTTCAGTCTCCTTAAAGGAATGTGATATCCAGACATGCTCAGCGAAAGAACCCAGCCGGCGGGTCTAGGTTTTGTTTTTAGTTATCTGTTGTTTCTGCCTTACACAAAGAGCTTGGTGCCTCTTGGTCCCCACTGATTCAAGGGGCTGGTTCCCCGATCTGCCTGCTGGCTCTGCCCTGAGTGATGCCTTTCTTGGCTACCTGGCCTTGTCCAGCACTCTGTGCAGGTGCTAATGACAGCCACCTTCCATCCCACGGGCCAGGCTAGGCCTGGGAAACACATGAGCCACAGGGGCCCCGGGAGCAAGACGGAGAACAAATCAACATTTCTCAGCCCTGGCGCGGACTCCGGCACACATAACTTGGGCTTTCCGTACACAGTAAATAGAGAGGGAGAGAACGGGTCTTTGGGCACCACGAGTCCTTGCTGTGCCCAGGTGCCCTTGCCCAGCCTCCCCACTGTGCAGCTGGAGAAGCGGAAGGCCCAGGCAAGGAGCTGGGCATTGGCTGAGGTTTCCAAAAACCTCTGTTCTCCTCTGCCGGGACCTTGTGCTGGGACAAGTCTGCTGGTGGAACAATGTGAACTGACTATCCTAAGGTCTGTCACTGGGTAGCCCCAGGACTCCCGGACCTCCAGGCTGCAGATCCAAAGCGGTCTGATTGACAGGGCAAGTCTCAAAGGTCCCAGCCACCCCCTGCTCACATCTTATGGAGAAACTTGTGTCTACCGTCCTAGGCTGGGTTCCGGGGAAGCCAGAGAGGCTGGGTCAGGGCCCTTCTGCATCCACCCTCCTCCCGTAAGTCTCTCACCTCCATGGAGACACCTGGGTTCCCCTGTGCCTGTGTAATACAGCTCTTACGGAAGTGGGTGCTCCACGCCCCGGCATCTGTGGCCTCTGTTCCACGGTCTCCGTGCCTTTTTCCTCAGCTCTGATCCCAGCCCCCTCCCTGCCACTTTAAGCCACGACAGAGCAGAGCACTGTCATGTTCCTGTTTTTTTCCCAAAAGGCTCCTGGAGTCTCCTGTTGGAAACAGAGGGAGACGGCTCCTGAATCAGCCAGGATGCTGGGGTTATCTAGGTCCTCTGAGAGGCCATGATAACATAGAGGTGGCCTGGTGGCTGGAGGCCTGCGACTGCCACCTTGGTGACCTTTGCTCTGGGCAGGAACACCTTCCCCTCAGGCTACTCTGCCAAGGAGGATCAAATAAGGTGAGGCCCGCTTGGGACACTGCTGAGAGGTCCAGCCCAGGGGGAGGATTAACAGCTGCCTGGAACCATGGCAACGGGACAGGACAGTGGCCTCGTGGTCTCCCCAGAGATGGTCCCAAGCACCATTTGTGGGGGACCTCTACTCCTTCTGGGACCCACACGTATGACACCTTGTCAGAGGCTTCTCAGTGGCTGCCAGGTGCAAAGCTCTTTCCCTGACTAGGAGAGGCCTGGAGGCCACGAGGCGCTGGTTATTCAAGAGCAATGGAGGCTGACTCCATCCAGACACCCTGGGCTTCTCCTACTACCTCCGATTGCCAAGCCTCGACTCAGCCGTACCCCACGCCTAATACACCCAACTTTCCTCTCGAGTAAATCCCTTATTAGCATCAGTGGGCCTTCGTTTGGGAGGACTCAGCTGGCCCCACACTATCCTGGCTTCTCTACTTAATGTCTAGGAGTCTGGTACACAGCAGTAGTCCAATACATCCTGGCTAGCCCTCTTCCTGGCCTCTGCTGCTGGGGCGAGCGGTGGGGCCCACGCAGGGGGAGAAGATCAGCTTCCTGTGGTGCCAGCACAGGGGGTTGCCACCCACTCAGGCTCTGGGACATTGCCTGCCAGGCTCCCAGCGGGAGCTGACGGTCACATGGGTGCAGCCGTGGACTGTCTCATTAGGGCGGCAAGAACGTCTCAGTAGAAGAATGGGGATGTGTCACCAGATATGGAGGGCATAATATAGTCTACAGATTTTAACTAGGGGACTGGTCGGCAGATGGTCTCAGTGAAGATGCATGAGTGAGGTCCAGGCAGACAGAGGAGAATATGATGCCCAGCCAGGGACTAAGCAGACAAGGTAAAGTGGACTGTTCTAAGCCCTATTCCTGGGAATCCATAATCAGGAAGGGACAGCTAAGCCCCTCCTGGCTGTGGTCACAGACTCCAGTAAGAGCCACTTCTCTATTAAAATGGGACACCTTAAATTCAAACCTCCCAAGCTACTAGCCTTCACAATGGGAGGTAGGGCTGAGCCTCCAAGACAGGCTCCATCCGGCTCACAGTTTTTGAAGAGGTACTACCTGCACTGCAAGCCCTGCCTGCTGTCCCGTATGCCTCTCCAGGTCCCAGTTTTCTAATCTTAGGCTGAAGGACCAGTAACGAGCTACCAGAGGGGAGAAGTCCACCCCAGACAATGTTGGTGGAACTCCTGAGCAGGGTATGATGCAATAGTGAACCACACCCTAGCCGCCCTGACAGCTGCTGCCAGAGCAGGGCCTGGGTTAGCCCTGGTGGGCTGGATGGCGGCCAGACCTCCCTCGGATCATCTGTCCACCCATAGTCAGGAGATCGTCCATCAGGGCCTGGCTGCAGAGGCCCATTTCCGACCCAGACCACAAACTGCCTGTCTGAGTACCACCCAGAGATCAGTGGTTCATGGGGAGATAGTGAGAATGTCGTTACGGGGTGCAGACGGCATGCCACCCAGGCCAACAGGAGCTGCTTTTCCAAGGATGGCCTTCTCTAGGGGATCAGGGGCTTGGACCCCACCCCTGACAAGCATATGGTCCTGTTCCTAATTGGAGTGCTGTCCAAGAAGTCACTTTTCTCTCCAGTGAGGTGGAATGAAGACTGATTAGTGTAGGTCTGTGGCCAGAGAAGACAGCCGTAGCTGCCCAAAGTGAATGGGAGGGGCCGCTCCACATCTGCAAGCTTACTGAGACTCCAGCCTTCCTCTGGAGAACGGAGGGGATGTGGCCAGATGTGCTCCTGGCCAGGCCAGGTCGTCCATAGCTTTCAGTTTCTCGGGCTGTACACTCTAGGACAAAGGAGCTGTTCGTTCCCTGCCTTCCCTCTCTTCCCCCCCCCCGCCGCCCCCGCACACACCACCCCACCCCACACCACCCCCCGGACAGCAGAACCCTTCGAAGCCTTGCATTCCGTGTCCAGGGCACATTTAGATGTCGACTCATTCAAAGCTTGTTTAACTCACGAATTTATGAGCCCCAGACAGATCAAGCAAGCATGTTTCCCTTGATTTGTTCACATCAATCAACTACCAAATCAATTTTTAAAGGTCCATTTCATTTGCCGGATGCAAGCAGGCCTCCGTCTTCCTAATACATTAGGATCCAGCAATTCATCAACTTACTTAATTTCATTTCAATCTGAAAGCCTCATGGCGCTGGGGACAGAGTCCTTCATCGGAGAGTGAGTCATTAAGCGGCACATGGATGTGCAGGGCACAGTGCTAGCTCCTTGGCTTCATGAGCTACAGGGGCAGTGGCATCTGGAAAAGCAGAGGACATCAGCCTAGATGCCCTGCCGTCACCCAGACCGGGACCAGCTGCCCCCAAGTCTGTACCTACCTGACCAGTTCTCTCCATTGCAAGTTGGTGTTTGTTGTTGTTATTGTTCATTATTTTGATTAGCATACAGAATAGTGGCTTTAACTGTCACATTTTATTTTATGCATACAAACAGGGGTGCATCCTGTTTGTATACATCACTTGCATACATCTGTGCCCTCAGAGGCCAGAAGAGGGTGTCAGATTCCCTAGCATTTGAATTACAGATGGCTGTGAGCTCCTGTGTGGGTGCTGGGAATTGGACCTAGGTCCTCTGGAAAGGTAGCCAGTGCTCTTGACCACTGAACCAATGTTTCAGCCCCTAATTTTCACATTTTCATATACATATATCACTGGATGTAGCTCCTAACCACCGCACCACCGGTCTCCCTCTCCCTCTCCCTCTCCCTGCTTTTACTGTCTCTTACTTCCCCCAAATAGTCTCCTCTCTATTTTCTTTTTTAAACAAACTATTTTATTTTTAGAATTATGTGTATGTGGGGGATGGAGGCTGTGCACATGAGTGCAGGTGCTAGAGGAGGCCAGAAGAGGGCGCTGAATCTCCTGGAGCTGGAGTTGCGGGAGGTTATATGCCAGCCAGCATGGGTATGGGGGAACAGTACAGGCCCTAGTTCCCAGTCCCTCCCTTCTACTTTATACCACCATGCATTCATTCATTCTCTCTCTCTCTCTCTCTCTCTCTCTCTCTCTCTCTCTCTCTCACACACACACACACACACACACACACACACACACACACTGAATCTTTGACTTGTTTTATTTTAACATATCTTCAGTTCCATCCATTTCTCTACAAATGTCACGACCTTATAATTTTTATGGCCAAATCAATTCCTTTGTGTATATGAACTGCATGTTCTTCTGTGGTGGCCATCTAGGCTGACTCTGTTTCCTGTATGTTATGAACAGTGTAGCAGTCAACATGGGTGTAGGGGATCTCTGGGCTATTCTGCTTTTTTCCACTTTATATGAAGGACAAATAAATATCCTAACATAGTTATCTGCAGAAACTCTTTCCTAACATGGCCATACTGGCAGGATTCAGGGTCAGATTTTAGCTAATCTTTGGGAGTGGGATACAATTCCTCCTACATACAGGCCTTCAAGTCTTGGGAGTTCTATTTGCCCCTGGCCCTTGGTGGCCACCGCCTGTTCCACTCACCACATGTCCCTCTTTAGGCTTCTGTTCAAGACTCATATATCCGATCCATGCTATGGCCCTGAGAGGAGGTGGAACCAGGTATCTAGTAGAGACAGATTCTGGGAGGAATGGTGTTCACCCTACCTGTGGGATTTCTGGACCTCTTGGGAGGCTGTCTAGGGACTCCCTAGAGGAACATTCCTTCGAGACTCTGTTGTCCATTTGGTTCAAACCAAATCTTGTGTTGGAACACGCCTAATGGCAGTTTCTGCTTCTTGTCTGCCCTGAGCTGTGCCCATGGGCAGCTGGGAAGTTTTCTCAGCTTAAGGAGCAACTCGCTAACTTGGCGAGTGTCAGAGCGGTGTCTGGAGGTCTTTAGGAGCCACCATCTGGCTTAATACTATGCCCCTTTAGCAGAATAGTAGTGGTAGGGTCTTCCCTAGGACCTAAGACCTATTTACCCACAGATTCTTGACCCCAGTAATAGTGACAGGTGTGGATTTGATCTTGTGGAGTGAGGCTTAAATCCAGGCAGGAAATGTTTGGCTATTCCCGAGCGCCCATGCTACTGTGGCACTGTGGGCCCGTCACACAGGCCAATTGTTAGTGTACCTCACAGGGTTCGCAGCTGGGTAAGGCTGATAGCTGTTCTTCTCCTCTGATAGAATCCATCACACCTCCCAGTGCCATGAACTCTGGCCAGTAGAGGCGGAGCTTCCAGGAGTTCTATGTCTCTATGTTCTGTGACTCAAGGGTGTGGTGTCTACAGCAATAGGGTCTCACCATCAAGTTCTGGACGGCAACCCAGAGCAGAGGCAGCCGCCTGTAATGTTTGGGCATCTGTGGGCCCCCACTGGCCAACAACTCCAAAAGAGGTAACTAGTGCTTGGTGCTAGGCTTTTTATCTGCTGTTCTGACATTACTGGGAGGGACGCTGCCCCTTTTTAGAGGAACTCCATTTAAACTCTTGTTATGCGCGCTTATGTATAGATTTTAGGAAGCATCCGCGGTAGGAGGTTTCCACACGACTTTTTAAATATTTTAGTGTCTGTCGCTGTTCCCACACTCCCTCCTTCCTGCTTCCTGTCCCTGCTCATCCTTCCTGCTGCAGATGGCTTCCTCCCTTTATACCTCACACTCCACCTTTCTGCCTGGTAAGCTGCCTTCGTCCCGTGGCTCCTTACTACTCTCCTGACCTCTACAAGTATTCCAAATGAGTCAGTCCTATCTAAAGGTTCAAAGCTAGCGTCCACATGTAAAAGAAAACCTGCGACATGTGTGTTTCGGAGTCTCGGTTACTTGACTCGGCGTGATGGCTCCGAGCTCTGTCTGCTTACCCGCGGATATCATAACTTAACTCTTCTTAACCACTGAAGAATATTCCATCGTGTGAACGTACCAAGTTTCCATATCTGGTCATTGGATGACGGACGTCTAGCTATTTCTATTTCCTGGCTATTGTGACTAAAGCACTGATAAGCCCGGGTGACAGCAAGTGTCTCTGTAGTAGGATACAAAGCCCTCGTATTTGCCCTCGTTATAGCTGTTGCATGCGGTGGGTCTGCTTTTAGCTTTTGGAGGGAGCTCCACAGTGATGACCACAGTGGCCACACTCCCACCGGCAGTGGATAACCGATTACATCCGTACATCCTTAACACCATTTGTTCTCTCTGTCTCTGTCTCTCTGTCTCTCTCTGTCCTTCTGTCTCTCTCTAACCCGCAGCTATCTGTATCATGCCCCTGTCCCAAGGCTCAGGGATCGTAGAGGACTATGATGCTGACATATGTAAGACGCAGAAGAGGCAGGTGACTACAAAGAAAACCATGCTCCCTGCACGCACCAGGCGTGGCATGTGTGAACTCACAGGGCCCTGATGGCATGCTTGCACAGGACCCCCACACGCCCCAGCCAGGTTAAAGCTCAGAGTGAGGGGGTGTGGCCGTGAAGCTCCGCTTGCTGAGGAGCCTTTGGCCTTTGATAGGTCCCAGGAGAGGAAAAGCGAGTTCTCCTTAATAGCAGGACCCTTCGTAGACCAGGGGATGGTCACACCCCAGAGCATTAGGCTGCACAAAAATTGGACTTGAAGTGTTAAAACTGAAGAGTTAAAAATGAAGTTGGGCTGGGCGTGGTGGTGCACACCTTTAATCCCAGCACTTGGGAGGCAAAGGCAGGTGGATTTCTGAGTTCGAGACCAGCCTGGTCTACAGAGTTCCAGGACAGCTAGGGCTACACAGAGAAACCCTGTCTCAAAAAAAGAAAGAAAGAAAGGAAGGAAGGAAGGAAGGAAGGAAGGAAGGAAGGAAGGAAGAAGGAAGGAAAGAAAGAAAGAAAGAAAGAAAGAAAGAAAGAAAGAAAGAAAGAAAGAAAGAAAGAAAGTGAAGTTGGTGGGTAGGGAGGTGGGGTGGATCTGGGAGGAGTTAGAGAAATGAATATGATAAAAAATATTCTATATGAAATCCTCAAATGATAAAATAGTTTTAAAAAGAGCTGTCATGGGGGCTGGGGAGATGACTCAGCAGGTAAAAGGACTCAACACACAGGAAGTAGAAGTGAGGTCAAGCCGGCGCCAGGCTAAGCAGCCAAATCAGCAAGCTCTGATGCAAGCCAGAGACCCTGCCTCTGTAGAGAAGGGAGACCATGACGAAGGAGAACATTGGGTGCCAATTTCCGGTCTCTACACACGTGTGCATCCATGCCTATGTGAATATGTATACAAGCACACACCACACACACACACACACATGCAAAAGAGAAAAAGAAAGAAAGAAAAGCTTCCCTCTGGGACCATTATGAATGTGTGTGTGTGTGTGTGTGTGTGTGTGTGTGTGTGTGTGTGTGTGTGTGTGTGTGTGTGTGTGTGTGTGTGTGTGTTGAACCAGATGTAGTATGGACAATGTCATGGGGATTCACTGCCCACTGTACAAGGTGGATTCTATTACAGGCTGGGGTATGCTTCTGTTCACACACACACACACACACACACACACACACACAGAGAGAGAGAGAGAGAGAGAGAGAGAGAGAGAGAGAGAGAGAGATGACAGAGAGACAGAGAGAGACAGAGACAGAGAGACAGAGAGAATTGACTATAATGCTCAACCCTCTTCTGTTTCAGGAGCTCACGGGGGAGATCACTTAGAGCATCAGGCTGGGGCTTTGTACCGAGAAAGGGTGCTAATGGGACGGTCATCTCCTGTGCCCCCAGCAACATCCGCTGGCTTCCTGAGGCTTGGTTGTTATGCGTCCTGAAGCTGAGGCTTGGTTGTTATGCATCCTTGCCAATAATCTCTCTGCTTGTCAGAAGGCCTGGAACCCAGCCAGCCTGGCCTGGGCAGTGATCCATGACCATCGGTCAAAAGGTATGCTCTTTAAAGCCAGATGCCAGGACCAGATCTTTGAAGTCTGTTCCCATTTCATCTCAACCCAACATCTCTGGCCCATGCAGGGACGTAGGCTCAAGTAACACTGACGAAGAAGAGAACAAGATTTGTGGCAAGCTGTCCACTGAACCCTTTGCAAATCATCCTGCTTCAGCACCTGTGAGGGGTGGGTGACATCTCAGGTGCCTGGACATAGCAGGTACAACCCAGATCTTCAGTCATCTATCTGAGAGCACTGAGTCTGGAATTCTGGTGGGGATGCAGCGGCCTGGGCCTATACCTGGGAGTCCACCACCTTTTGAGTCAGGGGCACTGATAAGGGTCTGCCAAGTGCGTGATTACCTGTAGGTTGTGGTTTCAGGACACAGAGGCTAACAGGATCTAGCACTGTAAATGTGACACCGCATAGAAAAGCACCCTATAGAACGGGGTTCCGTGGAAGTGACCCCAATGAGCTCACAGAGAGTGGAGTGACTGCAGACACAGGAGTGTGTCAGCTACAGTGGTAATGGAAGACACTCAGCAGAGGAAGATGATTACAGGGGTAGTCGTGGAGATAGAAACCAACACCGTCAACATACAAAAGCCCAACAGATGTGAAAAACCAGCGGGTGAAACCTTTATGACAAGGAGCAGAGATAGAAGCTCGTTCTAAATAGCCTGTGGGTGTGGCCAGAGAATAAGGGTGTTGGGCAATAGGTCATTTGGCAGATGGCACAGGGCACGGCTGGAGAGAGACTGAGGCTGCGCTATAGAGTGTTCCTGCTGGTGACGTTGGCTCACCGGGGCCTAGGGTGACAAGGGTGAGTGAAAATTAAACAGGGAGAAGGTTGGTGGCATCTGATGTCCTAGTCCTGCTGCCAGACTCTCCTGCTCTATGAAATGCAGAAAGGGGCTCCCCAGGCCCTTTAGGAAGACAAGGGCTTGAGGTTCCCAGGGAGGACCCCCTGAAGCAATGGAAAAAGGGACAGGGCCAACTGTCCCTTCTAGAAGTAGGAAGAAGAAAGTGGGGTTCTGAAGGACTTGGGGTGGGTGGGGTAAGGGAAGGGAGGATAGATACATTTCCCCTTCTCAGGGCTGAGCCTTGATCTCTGCTCCCGCTAAACCAAGCAGGTAAGGGGGAAATGTTTGAAGCCCTGTGAGCTCTGAGGCCTGTGAGCGGATTCTCACTGCAACCCATGTCAGGTTGACACTGTGATAATCGTCTGAAGAGACAAATTATAACATCAGACAAGGACAAATTACAGGCTCTACAGGCTTGGGAGAGAGAGGATATGGGCTCTTTATCAGTCCTGCCTCCAGAGACTCTGCTTACCCTTCCCTGATTCTCTCTGATTTTTATTGTTTTTTTCTTATTCTTTTCTTTTTACTTTTCTTTTCTTTTCTTTTCTTTCCTTTCCTTTCCTTTCCTTTCCTTTCCTTTCCTTTTCTTTTGAGATAGAGTCTCATATGCCTTGAACTCACTGTGCAGCTAAGGATGGCCTTGACTCCGGATCCTTCTGCTTCCCATCTTCTGAGTACTGAGGTTCCGGGTGTGTATCAGGACACCCAGTTTATTCAAGCCCTCCCTTCAGGCCTGTTTCCTGGGACTCCCATCTGCCCTAGACCCCAAACTGGGTAATACCCGAGTTCCTGCCCTTCCAGCCCTGAGCTCTTTCTAGACCCTGCCTGGGCAGCAAAACCAGTGGTCTTGGAGGGAAGTGGGTGGAAGAGACGGCCTCAGCCAAAGTACAGCAGCTGCTGCAGCAAGGACTACAGTTCCCTCTGCCTTCACTGAGAGGGATGAGCTCAGACTGGATGCTGGACCCTGGGCCACAAAGCTTCCCACTGGCTCCCTCAGCTGTGTCAGTCCCCCTGAGGTCAAGAGGGACGAGCCTAGGCTGCAAGGTAGGATCAAAGTCTAGCCCCCAACGGAAGAACCCATAGGGTTCTAGTGCAGAAGCCCCCACCAGCTGGCCTTTGGTGCCATCTTGTGGTCCTAGTGGTCAATGCATGCAGCTGTCTTCAGGACAATTCAGGGCCAGTCTGGGAGAAGACTCAGAGTCCGGACTGGTCCTTCCCTGCCAGGTCCTTCCTGAACTAGTTCAAGGGCACCAGCTTCCAGGCCAGTGACCCAGACCCACAGGCTAGGGAGTGGCTTCCCAGAAGCTCTCACTGTGTAGTCTTGTCTGGTCACTCAGCACCTCCACAACACCCCCCTCAGGCGCCCTCAGCCTTGACGTCTTCAATGACCCATACTGTTTCAGAAGGTCCCCGGGGCAATGGCCGTAGGGCCTATCAGAGCTCTTCCGTCTTCAGTGTGCCTTGAGAAGCTCTCCCAGGCAGGCCTGCACCTGAGATCAGCATCTTCAACCTTGCCTCCTCTGAGCTCACGGGCAGGAGGGGTGGGGCCAGTGGCTGGCCAGGACTCCTCTGCACAATCCTTGAGGCCTCACCCTAACGGTACCTCCTCAGATTGGCTTTGGGGGAAAGGCTAGCCATTGTACCTTGTCTGAGCTTAGCTTCACAGGCAGCCTGTGGCCTGGGCCTCCTGAGGGGGTCTACCTCTACTCCTTTAGTATCAGCCTGTCCCAGCAGCCTCCTTCCTCAGTTTCCCTTTACTCTGACATCACCTTGCAAGGCCGTGGCCCTGCCTCAGCCCTAGTTCTCACTGCCTTTGCTATTTCTGGCATGGTAGGGCAACCCGGGGTGATGAGAGGGCCTGTCTGACTCAGGGTGTATTGGTCAGCCCCCACAGCAAAGCCTGGCGTAAGCCCAGGAGTGTGACGCCACCCTCTTTGTCCCTGTGAGGGCGTCCTTGGGATGATCCGCTTGCTCTCATGGAGCTGAACATGGTGTTCCAGACCTGTTTAGCATGTATGCCTAGCTAGGTTCCCTCAGCGGCGTTCACAGCCTTCTCAGACCTACTTCTGGGGACCCTACTCCAAGCAGCCTTCTCTCTGTCCCTGCTCCACCTAAGCACCCCTAAACCTCTAACCCAGTGAAGGGATGTTCAGTTACCTCTAGCACTCCTGTGGCACTCCATCTCTCTCCCAGGCTGACACCGAGGGTTTATTTGCTCGTTGAGAACAGGCCAACATTGGCCAGTGGGGGGCGCTCACACAGTTCATAAAAGCACATTGTACGGTAGCATGCAATGATCTCATCAGTCCCCCAGATCAGGGGTGGGGTCCTCCTCGTGATGCCTACTGCCTTATAGCTAGGGTTTCCCATGCTGTGCTTGAAATCCCCACCTCAGGCCTAGTCCCAGATCCCTATGGAGACCTTGGCCTTGCTGACCAGCTGCCCACAGTGCCCGCTTGGGAATCTAAGCCATGCCAGGCAGGGGACAGAGATCTCTGCCTCTCTGTGCTCCGTCCTCTCTCTCTCTGCTGGCTCTGCTGCCCCCAGGCAAGTGGCCAGACCAGCAAACCCAGCCCCCCAGCAGCTGGCTGGCCACCCTCCAGGCAGCCCATGGACTCTGCTAGTCAGACTGACCACACCTGCCACAGCAGATGGTTCAAAAATCCCCAAATCCCGGCAAACCAGCACTTGGTCCTGCAGTGGCCAGGCCAATATGTCCTTGGCTCACGAGTTGGGCCTGTCCCTCACTGAAACGGCTGTCAGGGACCGTGGCCAGGTGGGCAAGCAGATAGCGTCCGGGATCCTGAGATGCTAGGGTTGCCTCCTCCAACCCCTTGTGGGGCTTCACACAGGGTCTGTTAGGAGAGAGGAGACTTTGCAGTTCTATCAAGTAACATCTGGAAGGGCCTGGGCCGTCTACTCCCAGCTTGTCCATTCCAGGACCTTGGGGTCCTATGTGAAGTGTGACTTGGGGGCGTGCCTTCAGTGGTTGGAAAGGTGAGGCTGTGTCTTCGTGGGAGCCACTTGGCCAGATCCCAGCGCCTGAACTGCTGAGCTTGCTAATTCATGTCTCTGCTGCTGCTGGCCTGGGCCTGGCCCTGCTCCTTGCTTTGCTGGATGCCAGGCAGTCAGAGTCAGAGAGGACAAGGAGGTACCACCGACTACCTTCCCAGGGCCCCAGTGGAGTGACACCCCAGCTCCTTTCCATGCCTCACGATGCAGAAGATAACACCGCATGGTCATCCCTTTACCGTGTTGATATTCCTTCATTCCAAAAGCCTTTACTGAGTGCCTACTGGGTGTTAGTGGATCTTTGACTCTGGAGTGGACCCACCAAGACGTCCACAGATAACAGCACGGTGCACACACTGTGAAGTCTCTTCCCCCTTAGTCCCGCACACACCTGCTGGGCCATAGGCATCGACCAGTTGGGAAAACAGCAGCAGCCTTTGCCCGTTGCCCAGAGGCTAGAGAGGGACTTCCTAAGCAGGCCAGTGTGCTGTGGCTTCAGTGTATAGTTGGGGTATCGTCTCATAGAAGGCGGCTATGACAGGGGTCTCTGGGTTACATGGCGTGTGGGAGGTAGGGAGCCTGGTGTAAAGAGGGTAGTCTGGGGGGGGGCAGCCTGCAAGTCTCAGTTCCTTCCCTCCTCACCTCCCCCAGCATCTGCAGCCACTGTAACCGATCCCCCGTGGGGGCTGCCTGGGCTTCGGGCTCTCCTGGCTCCCAAGCCTCCGGCCCAGCTGTTGCAGCGGAGGCCTTGTCTGTCCTCTGGGCCAACAGCTGCAGGCCCGGAAGAGCCCCCCCCATCCCAACCCAGAGCAGGTGTGCCCCCTACCCCAGTCCAGCCAGCCAAAGATGGATCCCAGGGGTGCAGAGCCCTGAACCTTATCCACTCGGCCCTGGGGGGGACCTGGACCAGCATGGGCTTGGGCCTCAGGCCTGAGGGGAGCACAGTATCTGTGGAGTAGCATCTGCTAGGGCCACCGCAGGATGAGCACCAACAGCCAAGGGCTCACATGGCGGCAGCGTGTGGCTGGGCACAAGAGGATGTTCCTTTTATATTATCAGGGGGCCCAGTCCCTGGTGCTTGAGACCGCTCTCCTCCATGGCCCTCCAGCCTGTGGCTAGTGCCCACTCCACATACCCAGCTACGGCCAGGTGAAGGACCATTCGCACCTGCAAGAGTTTCTCATCTTAAAGCTACTATTCCCCCCTCCCCTCCCCACCGTGTTCCCAGTAACCCATCCTGCCCTTGGGATGGCCAAACCTGTGTCCAGCCTTGGCTGGCCTTAGCCCACAATATGACTTCCCTGGCCTAAGGCTCCAAACTGGGAGCTATCCAGAGTCTCCCTCTCACCTCCATGCCTAGCTCTAAGCAATGGTATCCCTCCCCATCCTTCCCTGCCTCCTGAGCCTCTCCTACCGGCCTGACCTACTCACCATGCCGCTGTCCTGACCTCCCAGTTCCTGCCAGGCTCCACCATCATTGCCTAGCACAGTTCTTCTAAAGATGGAGACAACTCCCCTGCTGGACCCAGGCATGCTCCAATGGGATGGAGGAGATTGTGTATGGAGACCCCTGTACAGAGAAGCTGGGAGTCCTGGCCTGCTGCCTTCCTACTTCTGGTACCTGCACTAGGCAAAAGTATCCTGTACACTTAGTTCCATTGGAACCATTGATTGGAAGTGGGATTTTTGCAGGTTTTACAAGCTGACCAGAGATCGAGTAGGATCCGGTGCAGTTATAAACTTCCCTAAGGACAACAGAAGGAGAGCCTGGAGCAACATGGCCACAGGCCATACACTGAGATGCCGGAACACTCCTCTCCAGGCTGGCAGGGGTCAGTTCCATTGAAACTTGGGTTTGGGTGAGTGCCCTCCAGACCTGGGGAGGACATGCTCCTTCTATTGTACTGCCCAAGCAAGGCAGCCCCAGGACCCTTACACAGACTGTGTTGGCGTAGGGTAAGGTAGAGATCTGGGGCAGCTGTGTCCTTCCTGGGCTCACAGTCCCCAGGACCTTGTAAGTTCACTTCAGATGTTCTGTCAACCACCTCTCCATAGTGGCTTATGGCCTCTGCCTATTCCCTATGACCTTTCCTCTGGGAATGGCTTCTGACGGCCATCTTGGCTCCTGAGGCTCTGCCCAAACAGGAGCTTCCGTTGTCCTTGAGCGAGGACAGTCGGGGCCTAGAGGGCCATGAGCCTTGGCTGCTTCTTGGCCCTGACAAAAACCTGACAGACTTGGCCTTAGCACTGCTAACATCCAAAACCCACAATGGGAACCAATAGGGGCGGGACTGTGGCACCTCGGGGGACTTGTGGACAGAGCAGAGTTGGGTCAGGGTAAAAGCACCCGGAAGCAGATGTAGGATGGGGAAATGCTAGGGGAGAGGCTCCTGTTGGCTAGTCTGGGCACAGGCAGGTGTGTGAGTGAGTGAATGAGGGACTGTGTAAGTATGCATGCGTATGTGTAGCATTGTTCAAGCCAGAGCCCAGAATGCCATGCTGTTCAGGGGGAGGTGCTACAAGTTGTCGTGTCACACGTTGTGAGTGTGCAGGCCTTGATGAATGATGTCTGCCTCTGAGGAGGTCAGGAGTGTGGCTCATCTGGCCAACAGGCAGAAAGAACCAGGTGACAGAAGACGCTTCCACCCAGCTGGAGAGCAGAACCTGGCACACACAGACGTTCAGGCAAGTTGCCCAGTGGCTTAGTCCCCAAGACCTTGGGAATCCTTAGGTGTGACCTTAAATGAAGAGTAAAGGCCAGGTAGGTGGCCCACACTTGTAATTCTAGCCCCTGGGGGACTGAGGCAGGAAGATCAAGGATGCCAGACCAGACTGAAATAGAGTCTCAAAGAAGAAGAAGAAGAAGAAGAAGAAGAAGAAGAAGAAGAAGAAGAAGAAGAAGAAGAAGAAGAAGAAGAAGAAGAAGAAGAAGAAGAAAAAGAAAAAGAAGAAGAAGAAGAAGAAGAGGAGGAGGAGGAGGAGGAGGAAGGAGAAGGAGAAGGAGAAGGAGAAGGAGAAGGAGAAGGAGAAGGAGAAGGAGAAGGAGAAGGAGAAGGAGAAGGAGAAGGAGAAGGAGAAGGAGAAGGAGAAGGAGAAGGAGAAGGAGAAGGAGAAGGAGAAGGAGAGGAAGGCAGAGAGGGAAGCAGGAAAGAAAGGGGGAGGGGAGACATTATCAGCTCCCCCAGTCTGGCCCTGTTCTGACCCACATGATGGAGGCCTGGGCCAGACAGAGTCGCCACGTCACTGCCTCCTCCTTCCAGGCAGCTTCAGCCCCAGCCCCATCAGTACCATCTACTCCGGGGGTAGACACCTTGCTGAACTTCTCCTGGGTGTGAGGGGGTCAGGGTTGCAGGCAGGTGACCTTCTCGATTATTTCTTCCTCAGGGTCTTCCAACATCTGAGGGTGTGATTTGGGCCTTGACTGAGTCTGGATTTCTCATCACAGGAGCCTTCGCTTCTGAGAGACGCGCTGGGTGGATGTTTATCTTATCCCTTCCCCGGGGCAGACGTTTAATATCTCAGCAGCAGGTTCTCAGCAGCTCCTGGAGTTGTTGGTCCTTGGGGCTTCTCTTTTCCAGACCCTCGTGTGTCTGTTCTGGGCTG
This sequence comes from Apodemus agrarius, assembly GCA_964023405.1. Classification (NCBI taxonomy): domain Eukaryota; kingdom Metazoa; phylum Chordata; class Mammalia; order Rodentia; family Muridae; genus Apodemus; species Apodemus agrarius. The sequence goes on from OZ030015.1 coordinate 14,197,289, forward strand.
GCCACGGATCATGTTTTCTCTTGAAATAAGTGGTTTTGCCATTAAGACCTTCACTTCAGCTCAATTGGTCTACCATGCCTCTCCCCTGGCCCCAGCTGCCTGTGGCTTCATCGATGGGCTCATTCTGGGCCTGCACAGAAGCCAGGGCCATCCGAGAGAGGCCTACACAGGCCTACACAGGCCTTGGATCCCTCACACGGCCAGAGGAAGACCCACCTCTCAGGATAGCAGCTGAGATTCCCAAGAGGAATAAGCATGTATTTGGCACCAATTATATGCCACAAACAGAATAGTTATACCTGAACTTGATATAGCCCTTATCACCATGGCAGGATGAGGTACTAAGGAGGCAGCTTCTAGTACAGCTCGCCCCCTCCCTGCAGCTGGCCTCCTGCTCCCCACACCTTAATCTGACATCCTCGCCTTACTCCATCAGAAGGAACTGAGGCTAAGTAGCCAAGCGCCCAGCCAAAGGCTCACAGGTGGTCCATACCATTTGTTGGCACAGAGTAGTACGCCCCATCTCCTGCATTCTTTCCAACCTGGCCACCTCCACCAGTGGAATCTGAGACCTCTGGTGTGTACCTATTGTAAAACATGTTCATCTGTAGGCTTAGAATTTTTTTTAAAACCTACTTTAACCTACTTCTAGCCAACCATCTAAAGGTAGAGCAAAGATGGTAAACAGGACAAGGGGATGTGGACCTATTTAGAAGTAGTTCTTTGAAGTGATTCCAATCTGTTTGTCAGGATATCAGCAGTCCAGTTCAGTAGTGTCAGGACACCAACAATCCAGTTCAAAAGTGTCACCAAGCACGAATCGGCAATGGCAGCACAATCCAGCAGAAACCACCAGGCCTCAACTGAATCAGCACGACTCAGCAGAAACGACGGGACCAGCTGGAATGTCAGGAGTTCTCTGCTGTGCCTCCCTGTCACTGTCTGCTGAGCCCTACTTGCACCCTCTCTAAACATCACATGTCCTCTCCTGGGTCTTACCTCAGCAAAACATCATGTGAGTCTGTGTCACATAAGACAACTCGAAATTTCTACTTTAGTCATCTGAGCAAAACCAGTCACCATGTTCATGAGACCAGCTCTGCCTGCTTGTAGGAGATCCTCAAAAGTAGGTGTGTTGACTGTCAAGTCCCCTCAGGACAAGAGGAAAGCGAGAAAGGTCACTGGACCCCCACCTGAGATTCCTGCCACTCATCCAAGCCATTTGTGTGCAATTCTGTCCTAATTGAACATGAGGTCCTGGGAGGGGCTCTATAGACAATCTCAGGGAGCCCAACCCGCTGAGCTGGATAGGATAGGGATACAGCTTGAAGTGTCATGGGCCACATGGGCTGTGGTGTGAGGCTTAGGGCCACAAAGGAGTTCCATTCCTAGTACCTTGGAGTTGGTGTGATGGGCTAGGCAGAGCCATGAGATCCTCCGTCCTCAGGCCCAGTACTCTGAGGTAGAAGACACCCGCCCACTTCCTGCCACTGGAGGTCATCTTAACCTTGGTGCGAAGGTGACTCGAGCTCTCGTCCCGTCCTCTACCTTCTGTCTGTAGCTCTTCTGTCTGACCCCTGAGGTTGGACCAGGCTCAGTTCCTTCAGGTCTAGTGGACTTGCCCACTGGCCTGTGTGCACACTGCAGACAGGTGGTTGTCGATGGTCAGGGCCAAGTGAGAGCACCCCTTCTCTTGTGTAGCTTTGTTCCAGCTCCATTTGACCATGGAAGCCTAGATAGCTCTATTCTCCCCACCCAACCCTCCCGATCAGGACCCCCTAAGTTAGTGACCTCTCTGTGACCCTCCTGTCATGTCTCAGTCATCCCAGACACTGTGATGATCCATGAGGACACACAATAACTCACTCTTTCCAGTCCTGCCCTGCTCCCAAGGCTGCCAAGCCTCTCTGCTCCCAGGATCCCCAGAGCTGACAGGTAAGGTTGGCAGGAGCCAGATGTCCAGAGCTCCACCCATCCCATCAAGGCACATGTGGCCCTTGTCTCTATAATGCTCCCCTCCTCTCAAGGCATCTGCAAGGCTGCTCCGCACCCTTAGGCAGTTGACCACAGCTGCTGTAGCCTGTCTCAGACACTCAGACTAGTGTGTGTAAGCACTGCAGCACTTTGTGACTGGGAGGAAGGCTGGGGCTGATGACCGGTGTGACCTTTAATATCAGCTCTGACCCCTGACCCCGGGTGCAGGTTGGCATTTATCAACTTGACCCAAACCTAGACCTCTCTGGGAAGAGATCTTATTGAGAAAATGCATGCCTAAGATTGGCTTGTAGACAAATCTATAGGGCATTCTGTTAGTTTATAATTGACATGGGAAGGTCCAGCCCACTGGGGGCAGTACCGCCCCTTGGCAGGTGGTCCTGGAAGCTTCCTTTAAGGAAGCAAGCTGAGCAAGCCATGGGGAACAGGCCAGTAAGTAGCGCTTCTCTGTGGTCTCCCTTTCAGTTCCTGTGTTGAATTTCTGCTCTGACCTCCCTCGGTGATGGAGTGTGGCCTGAGAGTTGGACACTGACATAAAGCCTTTCTTCCCCAAATTGTCCTTTTGTCATGGTGTCTCATCCTAGCAATGGAAACCCTAAGACTCCATGTGTCCAGGACCCCAGCGAGGAATCAGAAAGTGCGGTGCAAAGTGCCCTTCTCTTCCAGACAGGGAACAGCCCCACACATGTTTGGGAGACACATGACCTTCCTGTCCCCTGGGGAAGTGTCACCCCCTAGCCTGACTCCTGGTGACAGGCCATGCCTTGAACGACCACTACAACCACCCAGTGTGGCACAGCAGCTGCCTTCTGCAGCCCTTACCAGGTTCCCTCCAGCTAGTGCCTCCCCCTCCCCCACACGTGTGAGCACAGCTGCGGCCCCAGGATCCAGAGGAAATCCTCAGCTTTGCACAAGCCCGGGGGACCCCCTGAGCTTGCAGCCTGCAACAGCCGGGCTGGAGCACGCCTGTGAGGAACAGTTCTTCCTCCCAGGAGCAGAGGCCGTTTCTGAGATGGGGGCAGAGGAGGGGGCGAGACCTCTCTACTAGGGACCAGACCTTCTAAATTTGGAGTTCTGACCTACACAACTGAGAAGATAGGAGACTAGGCTTCACACCACGGGGAGGGGAGGGGGGCTGCGGCTCTCCACAGAGCAGCTCTAGGGGAGGACCTGAGCTGTGTGCCTCTTTCCAGGGCTCACGGGGAAGTTAGGCCATTCCTCTCTATGTGGCTTCCTAAGAAGTAAAGAAACAGCTCAAAAATTAAACCCTGGAAATTCTCACCAGAGGGCACAGAGAGCCAGAGATTTGGCCCTGAAGCCCTCTCAAGGATTTCAAGCCCTAGCCAGGGTTGACCAGCAGATCTGGGTGCCCCAGGACGAGTGCCCCCCCCAGTAAGCCTAGGCTGACGAGCACAGAGCCCTGCTCAGAGACCCCTGTAGGCTGCAGAGCAACCTCTCCCACAGCCCCGGCAGCCTCCACTCTGTCTCCTGATACTGTCTGTAGGCGCTGTGAGCAAAGGGACGCTTGGGCCATCTTACAATGGGGTTGAGGAGTCCTGCCATGGCTGCCAGGCTAGGGAGAGTGAGGATGCCCTCAAGCCCCACATGCCAGCTTCAGTGACTAAGCCGGGGCTCTTCTTCCTTCTTCTTCCTCCTCCTCCTCCTTCCTCCTCCTCCTCCTTCCTCCTCCTCTTCCTCCTACCTCCTCCTCCTCCTCCTTCCTCCTCCTCCTCCTTCTTCTTCCTCTCCCTCCTCCTCCTCCTCCTCTTCCTCCTCCCCCCCTCCTCCCAGGTCTTGAAGGAGGGAACAGTGTTAGGCTTGGCTGGACTCAGGTCTGAGCTCTTCCACCCACCCCTCCCTCAGCTTAGCATCTCTGGACTTCCTACATGCACTGTCTTGTCCCTCTTTTGTCCCCCTCAGGGACAGCTCTTGTTGACCAGTGGGGCCATAGGTCACATCCCATGGGTTGGGGGGGGGAGAGGGACACTGTGATAACATTTCCTCTCATACCTTAAAGCACGGTTCTTCCCCCACCCCCCGCCACCACTACACATCGAGAGTCGGGATGCCGGAAGACAGAACCTGGCTCTCAACCGCCTACCAACAGTCTTGCTGCATTTGCCCAGTGGGATGACTGGAGTTTTGTTGTTTGTTTTTTTCCTGAGAGGTTTGCCTGGGACCTGTATAACCCATTATGGATTCCTGAACCACACCGAGGACTGGAGACTCTCAGACCTCCCCATGGCCACACGGGAACACCGCCAGCTCTCCTGTGTCTGATGGCTTCCCCTTGAGCGGGACCTTGCAGGGGTCCCCCTTTTCCAACAGAATGAGTCCTCAGCATTGCTTGGGGAGGCTCCATTGTCTGCTACTTGTTTCCTGCCAGGCTCTGAGGGGGCAGAACTTTCGGGCCAAGGTGAAGCTGGAATGGATAACCTAGCAGCCCCCAGTTCCTGCTGTTGGAGACTCCTGAGGTCAGCCTGTGGTACGGCCCTCTCAGGCAGACCACCAGGAGAAAGTCAGGACCAAGAGAGTGCTAGGGAGAGGCAAGAACACTGTGGTCCAGGATGGGTAGGGCCAGCCTGGCTGGATCCCTGCTGCCCAGGCAGGGCAGCCGCCCCACCACACAACGGGGCTCTGAGCCTGGGGTGGGCTGGGAGGCACTGCCCGCTGCCCGTTACTCACAAGGGCTTCATTGTGCGGCTGCGGCTGTGGGCAGCAGGTGGCTGCCCGATCCCACACGGGGAGGCCCTGCCGCCAGCCGCGCGAGCGGAGGAGGGCACGACGGGCCCAGCAGGGTGGGGGCATGGGTAAGCCGAGCCAGGTCAGGGCACAACCAACACACAGCCAGGCGCGCAGAGCGAAGATGCCTGTTTCTCTGCCCCATCGCCTGCTCTACTGTGCTGAGCTGGGGCAGCATGTGTGAAGCAGCCCAAGGCCACATGCTAGCTGCACCCAGGTTGTGGGCACCAGAGCAATGGGTCTGAGGAAACGGGGTGGGGGGCACTTCTGGTGCAGGGGTTTAAGCAGCTTCTTGGAGGTGATAGACCACTGCAGGCCAGGGAATGCTGGTTAGGATAAGAGTCAGGGTGCCCTAGACTAACACTCCTTACCACGGGGCTACCTACATCTATCTGTGCCTTTATAGTCCTATGTAGAACAAAACAGAATGTTCTTATGGCAGGAGCTAGCCCATGGGCAAGTTAGCCTTTATCCTTAGAGTCAGAGTCAACGTGGCTGAGAAGTGTCCCCACTTCCCCCTGCATATATTTATTTACTGGCCACCCCGCCCTCTCTAAGGTACCCTCTCCTTGATAGCTCCTCCTCACAGCCCGTCTTCCAGCAACTGACAAAGGCGAGCTTACAGAAGGGCTACTCTCCAGGGAGCCTGTGGGCTAGCCTACTACTCCAGTGAAGGTGGAAAGCCCAGTTTGGCTTCTCTGAGGTGCCCCACCCTGTTGGCAGGGACATATGTATAATGACAACTCTCCCCACTGGAGTAAAGGTGGAGCGACTGGAGGCAGACTCCTGGCGCTGGGCCGCTAGATGCCAAGCCTTCGACAGCTGATGCGGGGTCACTTCACAGCTGCCTTTGGGTGCTGGGATCAGATCACCCTGTCACTAACCCTGGCAGGAAGTAAGAACCCTTCAAGCTGGTCAGTTTTGTAGCACTGGGGCCTAGCTTGAGTGTCCCTCAGGCAAGGGGGTCTAGGTCACTGGCCATTTACACTCGGAATGCACCGGGGAGGGTCGCAAACCGCTGGATCTGCAGCAAGACTTGTGTCCAAATTCAGCTTGTTCTGACTTGACGCTCCCTGGGACTGGAGAGGGGCATGGATGTTAATGCTGGTTGGCAGCCCAGAGCTGCCCCAAACACAAAACAACGGGATGGGAGGGTGAGTCCTGGGTCCTCAGAGGCCCCGCGGCAGGTGGCCAGTGTCCGCAGGCAGCGTCCCCCAGCCCCAGGGAGGCTCTACACAATGGCCTTGCAGGCTGAGCAGAGCCCAGCTGGCTGCTTCAGCAGCCAAGAAAACTGGAGCTCAGAACCCATTGATGGCCGGGGGCCTGCGTGTGTCTAGTCCTGGACCAGACCCTCGGCCTGTCCTTTCTGAGGCTCCGCCTGTGTGCCGCCTTTGATGCCACTGGGGCAGGCTCGCTTGAGACACTGTGAACCCAGTCTTTGGAAGCCAAACCCACTGGGTGCTTTCCCTCCCTGGCACTGCGATGGGCCTTTCCACAGTCCTCTGCCTGACTCTGCCTGTTCTTGGGCCCGAGCCCAACCAAGGAGACCACTCTGGGCCTGGTAGCTCTGGAAGGGGCTTCCATATACGATTCCAGCCTGCTGGACTATTAGAAGGCCTTTCTGGGTGATGAGGAGCGTGAGCCCAGGGCGGTACCCCAGAGGATGGGGAGATGGCCCATTTACTGAAAAGATTTGAGCTCTGTGCCCATGAGGTCTCCTTCCTTCAGAAGGTCCAGGGCTGCCCACTCAACAGGGATGGTGGTGCCTGGCTTGGCACCCTGGCACAAGGCCCTAACCTCTGCAGCTCCTCTCCTGCTACCTCCCTTGGGAAGTTTACCTGTTCTCCTTCAAATCTCCCTGTCCCCAAGCATGGTAAGAGCAAAATAAGTGACTGGGGCCTGGAGCTCCCTGAACCCAGTGTCGCCGACCTCTGTTCTTCAGGGTAGGAGACAGGTTCCTGGCCACGTCCCTGGGTTTACGATACTGTCCTGTGTGAACATCTCTATTTTGTGGATGCTTAGGACCAGGGTTCTACAGCTCTGGGTTCTGGATCTATCAGGCAGTCAGTAGATAGGATAAATCCCCACCCCCACACAATGAATATTGTCCAGGAGACCCCCAAGGTCCTGCCTCTGGCAAGTGAGTGGGGCCCAGTTGGGCATCCCAAATCCCCTCCCAGGCGCCTGGCAGGCAGGCCAGGGGTACATGGGATGGGGGAGGAAAGGGGGGTTCTGAGCCTTGGAGCCAGAGGATCCCAGGGGGAAGAATGGGGCTGGGCCAGGGCTCCACACCACAGTCGCCTGGCGTCTGTCAGGAGGGACGTGCTTGTATAACATGGCACCAATCAATTCTCCCCCAATTTCTTCCTGGGCCAATCTGGAGCCGGATCAGAGGAGGAATTCCACAGCCGGCTGAGTGGAGCCAGGCTTAATGCTGAGGGAGACACCTCCCCCACAGCGCTCCCCCTGCAGCCCCCACGGCTGTGCCCAAATCACAGCCAGAGACCAATTACCAGCCTCCCAACAGGCCCCGGGGGTCCTTGGAAGGGCAGCTGCTGGGCCCTCTACCCTGCATGGGCCCAGCTAAGTGGCTGGAGTCTCACTATCCTTCTACCCTGGATAGGTGGGATCTGGGCCCACGGACACCCCCACTATCTCTAAAGGCTGAGTTCCGCCCACCCCTTCACCATCTCCCTGCCTGGCCACAGAGCCTGGGCCAAGGTTGTGTCTGTTTTGTGTCTATTCATCATGACCGTGCAGCCTGTGATCTCTTCCTGTGTGTGATTTGGTAAACTGAGTCACGAAGCATCTTGCCTTAAAAACTGAGAATGCCCTGGGAGTCTGATGGACTCACAGCTACCCACACACAGCTCACCCCGATTTTTTTTTTACAAGGCTCAGGGTCTAGCTTCCTGGGCAGGAAGCTGGGTGAGGTGTACCAGCACAAAAAAGCATATAGTCATGTGGGTAAAGACTGAGTAGGGGGAGCCGGGTGCCCAGCAAGGGTTGAGACGGCCATCTGGGGAGTGGGGGGCTGGGGAGCGGGCTGGCAGCTGCCGAAGCCTGCTGGGAGCCTCTTAGGGAGGCAGAGGCTGCAGCAAGGCTGACCCGGATGTGGTAGACAGCGCCCTGACCTTTGACTCAGCCCTGTTTCTACCCTGCCCTTGGATGAGTGTCCACTACACTGAGTTGTATGGAAGGTTCATGTTGCTTCCAAAGTTTCTGCCTCGGGACCCAGCCACCATGCTCAGTCCCAGTCTGCCACCACACTCCTTGCTACAGTCCCATTGATGATGTCCAGGGGACAGTGGTCCTACCACGGAATCTTTCCTTCTACTACCTTGAATTTCTCCACTTTGAATATTCTAAGATGTCTCTGAGCCAGGGCTGGGGGCAGAAACCATTGCTGGTTCCTTTAAGCTCTCCCTGACCAGCAGCATGTGCCCACACCCTGACACTTCTTTCATGACACATGTCCTTTCCAGAAATGACCTGGCGCGTGCACTTGCCTCTGTCCGTGCCTGACTTCGAGAAGGTACAAACCATAAGTGCCATTCACTGCTGTCCCCATAACCCAGTCCAGTGCCTGACACCCAGAAGGCAGTGGATACGTATTTTCTGGGTGAGTCAGTGGACAAACGGTCATCGAAATCCTTGTCTAAAACTGAAAATAGAGAAACAACCCTTGAGTTACATGATCCCCCCAACATCTGGTACACAATTCTTTTCAGTGAATTAACCAGCTGTTTTGGAGTCATGCATAACCAGGCTGATTATATCCATTTCTGTAGGTTGACTGGAGTCGGTGGAAGAAAGCAGAGTCTGGTACAAGACCATGCCTGCACAGAGGGCGGGCGGGGAGCTCCCTGGTAACTAGTGTACAGAGGATGAGCTGAAGGACTTGTAAGATGGTTAGAGCCCTACCTCACGCTACGCACAGAAAGAGTCCAGGTTGGAGGGATGACTTTACAGAGAGCACGGAGCCCTAACTGCAAAGAAAACAGAACGTGATATTTTAATAAAACCGTGCTGGGGACAATTTTCTCAACATTGACGCCAATACCAGAAATCATAAAGGTGTCCCATAGTTCTTAAATGGATTAAATTTCTCAGAGTTCTAGGCTGCGACAGGGCCAAGAATGGTAAGACCAAGTCAGGAAGGAGGGCCTTTCCTTGGGAGAGGTTTGGTTGGTTACCCGTTGAAATGAAAAGGGACTGGATATCTTCTTAGGGGTATTGGGGATGAACACCCCCCACCCCCAGGGTCTTGCAATGCTAGCCAAATATTATACTACTGAGTTATTTACTGGTCTCTTTTTTTTTTTTTTTTTTACTTTAAGACAGAGTCTTATTAAGTTGCTCAGGCTGGCTTTGAACTTTTCTCTCCTCCTGCCTCATCCTCCTGGGCAGTTAGGATGACAGGCCTGTGCCTCCAGGCCCAGATGGGATGTCTTAACTGTCTCTATTTCCAGGGGTGTGGGGACTGTGGGTCCCACCCTTTGAGATAAATGACTGCTACTCAATTGACTTCGAGGCTTTCACCTGCCTTGTCTCAGGGAGGGACGGGGGCCTTGAGTGTTCTCGGTGGCCACAGCCATCCCACAAAATGCCCCGGACTTTCTGCTGCTAGCAGAGCACCAGGTTAGTCCTGGGAGAGTCCTGGATCTCTGGCATCTTAAATGCATATGCCCAAAGTACAACGACTATGCCAAGATATGCAAGACCACATGGAGGCAGGGAGCTGATTCTGCTGTGCCCATTCAGTGAGCGCTGTCCCCTTGCCACGCCCTCGTTAGGTTTCTCAAGCTTCCCACGGTGTGTGACTTGCAGCAATGTGCAGACAAGAGCACCTTCCTGTAAGAGCTCTGGAGACCTCCCCTGGCTCTTGGGGCTCCTGGCTTTGCTTTGCAGGCCTTGGCAACTGCACAACCTGTACTTCCATAGCTGCTGATATGGACTGGGTATGCTGGCTTCTGAGTAACTGTGCCCAACAGCCAGGTCCCTCAGATACATTTGGACTTCTTGGACACAGCTTATCGTTCATAGAGACTGCCCCAAGCCTTGTCTCTCTCCAGACCCAATGTAGAGAAGGCAGGAAGGTTTGAGAACAGATGTCTGCATAGTCAGGTATGTCATGGAAAGAGTGACCGGGCTCTGAGACAGTGGCCTTGGACAGACGCCCTCCGTGCTTGTATATACCTGCTGGGTCAGCTCTAGGTGTGTTGGCAACCATTGGGTGCCTGCAAGTGGTTTCCAGCTGTCCTTGGCTCGCTGCTGTGAAAGTTTGGATGTGTGCACCAGCACCTGTTTGACGCTAAGTCAACAAAGAATCTAGATATAGATGTCCCAAAGTAGCCAGGAGACAGGAACCCGTGAAGATGTCTCCAGGTAGGTTTTCCTCAGCCACTGGGTCCTGATTGCTCCCCACCTGTGCCTGCGGACCCAGCCCAGTTCCTCCTGTGACCCTCCAGTGCAGCGATCCAGGTGCTGTCCCTGCCTCTGGCTGGGACTCCTTGCAGTCACAGGCGGCTAACTGGCAATTACCAAAGAAAGCCCACAAACCGCAGTACATAATTGTCCCAAATCCCCAAGGCAGAGACCACATCAGCCACTCTGGGAGAGGAGGAGGACCACACTGAGGCTGGCTCCAGGCAGATCTCATCTCTCAGCCACAGGATCTCAGTGGGGCCCTGCCCCCCACGAGGATTCCTGGGGTGGGGAACCACCCCTCCCACCCACGCCTGTGTCCCCATTTGTTGTTTGCGGCCCCCTCCTCATTTGGGGCAACTCTGGGATTCCATGTTCCCCTTCAGGAAGCTCTAGGCTCTGTTCCTCAGCCTGGGAGGTGGCAGGCATGTCTCTCGGAAGTCGTGGCTGGAGCCTGAGGTTAGCGCAGGGAGGGAAGAGAAAGCCTTTCTAATTATAAGGCTGGGCCTAGGAAATAGGGGGATTACATGCTGGCAGAGCTGGCAAATGCAGCAGCACACCAAGCAATGTGACGTGAGTTAGGCCACGGGAGAGACCTCCCTTTGAAGAGCTTCTCACCGCTGTGGTTGTTCTAGGGGTCTGACTTCCCATGGGGAGAGCTGTCAGGCTCCAGGAGAGATGATGACCCCCTGTGGGTTATGGTGTAATCCAGATTCAGGGGTGGGGAGAGACACAGAGAGAGCCTGGATCTAAGTCCTGACATGCAGGCTGCTTCTGGCTACCAGATTGCCAAAGCAAAGACAGCATGATCATACGAGGACAGTGAGGGCAGAGCTTCCAGAGGGTACCTTGTGCCTCACAGGGGGACTGAGCCAAGAACAAGGGACAGAGGAATATAGATCCTTAGTACAGGCTATGAAGGAAATGGGGTATCCTGTGCAAGAGCCCTGTGGCTCTGACATCTCCTCCCTCAAGGGCCCACAGAGACAGAAACCAGTATAGGAGCAGGGGTGGGCAAATCCAGGGTCAAGTTCCCAGGACCCTCAAGTCCTAATTTCCCTTCAAGGGTCTGCATGCCCTGAGGGAGGAAGTCCCCTTCCTGTCCCAAGGTCCTGTGACAGAGGACATGGACGAACTCCATGACATACACATCCGTACCTCAGCTGGCTGGTGTGTGCCCAGGGCATAGGTGTCCCTACCCAGAGAGAGATTCCAAGTAAGGTCCCAGGTGCTAGGATCCCGTTGAGACCGTCAGGAGGGGCTGTACAGCCTACAGGGTGAGTGGGGCATACACAAGTTTAAACACCGCTTCCCAGAGTCCTGCAACGACACATTCTAGTGACAGGAGCAGGGTAGAAATGGCACTGGGAGACTGGACTGTGCCCTTGGGCACAGACCCTTGAGCCTCTGCAAACCCGTGTAGACTCTGGTCTGTTGGCAGTTTGTCACCGTGACAAGGCAGATAACAAAACTAAGATTCACTTACTTATGGAAGGGAGAGGGCCGCGGGGAGAGACAGAAAGACAGAGATAAAGACAGAGAGAAGCCAGTGGTCAGCCTTGGGTGCTGTTCTTCAGGTGTCCACCTTGTTTATCGAGTCAGGCTCTCTCATTAGTCTGAAACTCTCTGTGCCCGCTAGGCTGGCTGGCTGATAAACCCAGGGAATGACAACAGAAGTTGCCTTCTCTCCTTCTAATGTGCACTTGCACACACACGAACACATGTACCTGTACACACATGAACACACACATACACACAAGAAAATTAAGACCCTCACAGGCAAGTTGTTCCTCACAAACCTAGTCACCGAGAAGCCTGTACCACACAGGCCTTGGGGGAGCATCACAGATTCAAACTGTGGCAGGCAGGGGTTATGGCTCTTCTTACAGGGCTACCAAGATGATTCTCCGTGTGGCGGTCTCAGCCGAACAGGGTCACACAGGAGGCACTTAACAGATGCAGCCGCTGTGACTCCCATATTCTGCAGCTTCACATAGGTGCCAGGCTGAGACCTATGGCCCCTGCTTCCTCACTCTGGGTTCCTACCCTTAAGGGGTTAACGATAAGTAGGTGGGTGGGCTGGGGAGTTCCCTCTTGACCCTTCCAGCTTCTCTCTGCCCCCTCGTGCCCACCCAGGCAGCACCACACAGGGTTTTGTTGTTCGCTGCAGCCCACGCTAGCATCCAAAGGTTGGCAGGCCACACTGCGGGGGACACACAGGGCTGATGGCTGGGCAGGGAGAGGACATGACCCGGCTCCCTCATGTCCAGGTCTAGTGGGCTGACAGAAGTGTCTCCGTGATGGCCTCTGGGAGGGAATCGACTACTCTTACTGGATTAGGTCCATGGTGGTAAAAACAAGTTGTCTGAGACCCACTTTTTCCCCCAACTTGAATCTACAGGGAAATGGGAATCCCAGAGGCCAGTATGTCTGCAGTTGATCAGGCCTGAGGCTAGCCAAATTTTACACATCTCTCTAGAACTTAGGATCACCAGAATGACCTTTCCAGGCACCCCGAGGGTCATGTCTATGGAATATGGCCTTCAACTATCTAGTCCAGCTGCCTTCAAGCTCACAGGAGCAAAGTTAAAACAGGGCCGGCACGTCAGCCACTGCCCTGTGCCCTAGCATCTACTGGGGCCAGGCCTCTACGAGAGTTTGTGTGTCCATTTCCTTCTTTTTGACTGTCCAGCAATTTCAGGCCAGCCCCGCCCTGAACCCAGCACCCCCTGGCTGGGTTCCCAGGGATCTGTCAGCCTGGCTATACTACTGGCCAGTATCTCAGCCAGGCCCACCCCACTCCCAGGTCCAGGCACCTGGCCCTCTCAGGTTCTGCCTGCCTGCTTGGGATGGCACGGTGTCCTCAGGCCTTATCTATGTCCTGACCTATGAATTTCATGGCCTAGCTAGATCCAGTTTTCCTGTCCTCTGTAGTAGGGATCCGCTTGGACCAGTGACATCCGCCTCCCTGTACACTCCCATCTGAAGGAGGGTGAGTAATTATATTGCTGTAACTGGAAATGCTTTTCAGCTGCAGAAACAGCAGCCAGAAGGCCCAGGATCCCACCCAGAGCTCCAGCTGCATGCTGGGCTCCTGGCCTGGTGGCCAGCAAGGAAAATAACCAGAAAAGGGGGATGTGAGGGGCTAGGGAGCTGGCTGGACTCCCCTCCCACTCACCACACTCCCAGGGTCAGATGTTCATAGAGATAGAAGAAGGGACAGATAAATGGGTGGGTGGGTGGGGACATGGATTAGATTAGTGCATATCAGATATGTAGATAGGCCAGTGGCTGGCGGGCAGGCTTGATGAGCAGCTGCATGAATAAATAGGTGGACGGGTGGGCAGAAGAGTGGCTAGGTAGATTGACAGGTGGGTAGAGGGATGAGGATTTGGGTAGGTGGATAGACAGATAAATGTACAGACAGATGGGTGGGTGGATGTGTGGGTGGGTAGATGAATAGAGTTAACAGCCAATAATGTATCTAGAATCTAGCCAATAATGTGTGTAAACACATAAGCTAATGTGCTTGTGGGTACATTATGACATGAAGAAAATAGATCGGGAAAGCCCAAGCACACGGGAGTGAAGGACAGTGCAGGTGATGGACAGAGATTGTCTAAGAGAATATAAACTAAGTGTGTTTCTAGTTCCCAGGGTTTCTGGTGGGGCATAGGCACCCAAAATACGTGTGAGACTGGAAGTGCAAACTTTAACGTTAAAATTCACATCTTTCATTCCAAATGCCTATTCTAATTGTATAGAAATTCATTGAAAATATCATCCTAAGTGAGTTAAAATAAAAATCATCCTGAGTTAACCCAATCACAAAAGAATACACATGAAATGCAATCACTGATAAGTGGATATTAATGAGCCCAAAAGCTCTGAATACTCAAGACACAATTAGCAAATCAAAAGATTCCCAAGAAGGAAGGAAGGAAAGGACCCTGGTCCTGAAAAGACTGGATACAGATTTGTAGGAGAGCATCAGAACAGAGAAATGGGGAGTGGGGGGTGATTGGGGAATAGTTAGGGGGGGAGAGGACTTATGGGACATATGGTGGGGGGGAACTGGGAAAGGGAAAAGCCTTTGGAATGTAAACAAAGAATATAGAAAATAAAGAAAAAGCCGGGCGGTGGTGGCGCACGCCTGTAATCCCAGCACTTGGGAGGCAGAGGCAGGCGGATTTCTGAGTTCAAGGCCAGCCTGGACAGCCAGGACTACACAGAGAAACCCTGTCTCGAAAAAAACCAAAAAAAAAAAAAAAAAAAAAAAAAAGAAAAAGAAAAGAAAAAGAAAAAAAAGAAAATAAAGAAAAAAAGTAAAAACAATAGACATTTGAAAAAAAGAAATTCATTGACTTTGTGTCCAGTTAATTTTTTAGTGTGGTGTTTTTATTTATTTGCAACTTTTTTTAGTTTTAAAAGCTGGATAAATATACAGACAGATGGGTAGATGAACAGTTATAAAAGGACCTGGGAGAGGGTCTAAGGGGCAAGTGGAATCTTCAGCTCCCTTCTCTTTGATGCCAGAGGTGAGAGAGCCACTAGCTTGCAAGGGTCCAGGACCTCACCCAAGAGGCTCAAAGTAGTTGTGAATCCCTGGCCCTGTCCTTTGAATTTTACAAGTCTTTGGGTGGACGCTTCACATGTCATGCAAAAGCTTGCTCTAATCCCTTTCTTGCAAGGATTCAGAGGTTGTGACTGAACTCTCTGTCCCGTGATACTAAATACAGTGGGAATCAGAGTTACCTCACCTGGAAAATGGAGGGTAGATCCCACCCCTGGTGCGCCCATGACAGGGTGGTCTGGGGATCAACAGGCACAGGATCAGGATCTGGTGAAGTTTGAAGGTCTTTACATGATGTCGCGGTTTGAATGAAAATGTTCATCCCAGGCCCACAGGAAGTGGTACTATTAGAGGTGTGGCATTGCTGGAGTAGGTGTGGCCTTGTTGGAGTAGTTGTTACTGGAGGTGGGCTTTGGAGTTTCAGAAATTTAAGTCAGGCTGGGAGCTCACTCTCTCTTCCTGCTGCCTGCTGACCCAGATGTAGAACTTTCAGCTCCTTCTCCAGCACCATGTCTGGCTGCATGCCGCCGTGTCACCCCCCCACCCCCATGAGGATAATGGACTAAACCTCTGAACTGTAAGCCAGTCCTAATTAAATGTCTTCCTTTATAAGAGCTAGCATCCATGGTCATGGTGTCTGTTCACAGCAATAGAAATAGTTTCAGTAGAAACTAAAACAGAAGTGATCACCTTGGGTTAAAAGACCTCAAGTCCTCATGGGTGGTGTAAAAGACACAAGGCTGGGAAAGGCACCACCACAGGGAAGGGATCAAAGTCATGTGTCTGTGAACTAAGGAACAATGAGAAGAACCTTCAGCAATAAACCCAGTCACCTCCCTCAATCGGGGGATCCCAGGGGCCTCTTTTTGGCTGGTTTGTTACCCAGTAGCCTACTAGAGAGCCCAGGGACTGGCAGTCTTCTCCCAGGTGATCCCAAGAGAAAGGTGGGTGAATGAGTGTGTGGAGAGATGGTCTGAGGGTAGACGCCTGTCTTGAGCCCTTCCTTGGCCTCTCGAGGTTCAATTTTTTCATCTATATGGATGTCTTAAGGTTTCACTGCTGTGAAGAGACACTATGACCAAGGCAACTCTTATAAAGGAAAACATTTTAGCTAGGGCTGGGTTACAGTTTCAGAGGTTCCGTCCATTATCATCATGGTGGGGAGCATGGCAGCATGCAGGCAGACAAGGTGCTAGAGAGAGCTGAGAGTTCTACATAGCGATCAGAAGGCAACCAGGGGAGACTTTCTTCCTCACGGGGTGGAGCCTGAGTAGAGCCCACCACCACCACCAAGCCCACACTCCTAGCGCTGCACTTTCTCCAACAAGGCCACACATCCTAACAGTGCCACTTCCCATGGCCAAGCCTATTCAAACCACCACAATAGGGAACAGTAATTATGCAGGAGGCAAGGCCGACTACCTCCAACCAAGCCTCAGCAAACTTTCCTTGAGACTAGCACCGACAGAAAACCAATTTGGCCACACCCCTCCTTGCCCTGCCCAAAGTGGTACCCACAGCTAGGAGCCTGGGTGAAGAGAGAAGGGACTCTGCCTACTCTTTGGCCCAAGGACCCCTGTCCTGTCAGATCATCACATCTCCATGTCCTGTCTGCTACTCAGCGAGGGGCTAGCATCCCAGATCCCACTGGGGCATGTCCTGCCCCATGATATCATGGCTCAAATGAGATGCCCGATGCCCTCCCTCTAGACGCATGTGTTCAAACATTTGTCTCCCAGCCGGTAGGGTTGTTGGAGACGTTATGGGTCCGTGAGGCCTGAGGCCTGGTGAAGGTGTCAGACTTTGAGGCTTATAACCCAGCCTTACTTTATGGCTCAAAATCTCTGATTTCTGATCCCCTAAGATCTAGTGGAGCCACAAGTTCAACTGCAAGTTTCTGCCACACATATTCTTGCTGTGCTGGACTGCAGCCCACGAACCGGAGCCAAAATAAATCCTCCCTCTCTTAAGTTGCTTCTGTGAGGTGTTTTGCTGCAGCAAAGAGAACTTCACTATTATGTCCTGGACCTCTGGCCGGGGAGTGGCCTGTTAGCCGCCAGTAGCCTGTATCCCTTGCTTTTTCTGTGAGCCTATCATGAGTCCCTAGATGGTGCCTGGTCTAAATGCTCTGGAAAGGGCTCTTTCTTGGGCCTGTGATAAGGATTGCTGCCCTAAGATCCCAAAGTTCCCTGGGCTAGAGTCACAGCTTTTGATGGCTACCGCTTATTGGCCTAAGTGACCACAACTCTCCTGCTGAGCTCTGATGACATTCAAGGCCCATGCTGGTCCCCAACTGCATCTACTTATTCCCTGTGGCTTGCAAGATAGCTCCCCCTATGATATCTAGGCCTGGGCTGTGGGAGCAGTGCCCACTATCTGTTCCTGTCCAGCCTAGCCTTCTGTCCCCCCTTCACAGTAACCTGTAATTACAGTGCCTGAAGGAGCTGAGCAGCACAAAGCTACTAATGGACTAAGAATGAGGGTCTTCCTCCTCCTTCACAGAACCAGGGATCCAGGCACAGTGCCTGGATGCAGCTGAGGCGTGGGAACCTGCTGGCCCCGGGAGCCCCCTGGTCTCCCAAGGCTTGCCCCTGCTGCCCCGCCCTCTGAGGTCATTTTCCACCCAGCCCACGTCTGCTGGAGAAAGCTCCCAGAGCACCTCAGAGGGCCAGGCACTCCCCAGTTGCCAAGCCGGAGGGGAGCCACGGGCAAGGGGCCACAGGAACCCCACCAGGCTGCAATTTAAAACAGGAGGCGAAGCTGGCAGCCGCCAGGGAGCAGCTGAAGGGGCCGTGAGGAGCAGCCCAGCCTGGGCCCGTCACGCAGGGTGGAGCTAGGACCTGGAGCCAGCTCTACGTGTGGATGTGTGCACAGGGATTGAGACCTACATGAATGGGGCCAGGGTGGGCTGGCCATCGGATGTGGCAAACATAGCACTTGTCCTGAAGCAGCCCTGGGCCCTTATGTTCCCCAAGTGGACCTGCGAATCCCACGTGTCCCCTTGTATAAATGCAGAAACAGGAAGCTCATGGAGGGCCACGGGATTCCTTGGTGGTGTTATTCCCATGTGAACCCCAGCAGTAGCCTTGTTCAAGACTAGGTCTGTACACCTAGCAGCAGGAACAATAAACAAACAAACAAACAAACCTGATCGGGAACCAAGGTCTGTGGGCAAAGCCAGGTTCCCCTCCAAGGCTTCGGCTGCCTTTATGGTTTGAACGTGAATCGTCCCCCTTACGGGCTCATGGTTTGGGACCAGATTCTCAGTTGCAGTTGTTTGGGGAGCTGGCAGAGCTGGAGGGAAGCAGGGTCCCTCTGGAGGAAGTACCTCACCTGGGGCGCGCTTAGAGAGTTAGAGCCAAGCCTTAGTTTAGTCTGCTCTCTGCTTCCTGATCTGCCAAGAGGTGAGGAGCTGCCAGTGCATGTTTCCCACTGAGCCACAATACACCTTTCTTCCCACAAATTGCGTCCCACAAAAATGGCTATTTCGGTCACAGTAATGAAAGAAATAACTAATATGTTCTGGTTTCCTCTTGCATCCAGTGCTCAGCTGCCTGGACTCATGGCCCCATCCCTCCATCTTGGTCTTCAGCCTCTTCCCTGTGGGTGTGTCTGGAATGAGCCTTCTAGAAGGTTCTAATATACTGATGCCACACAGGAGCGAAATAGCATTTAGGTATCCCCACGCCCCATGGACCTGCCTCACATCCCTGTAACCCCCATGTCCCTGCTGAGTCTCCCCACTATGTCCTCTTAGCCCTCCTGCTGAGGAGAGTCTGGGACTCTAAGCAAGTGGGACAGCTCTGTGTGGCGGACAGCATCCCCAAGCAGCAGGACACAGAGGCGCCAGCACTAAAGATGTCACTGCGGCAAGAACCCCGGAGAATCTGACTCTGAGACCCAGACAGGCATATACTCAGGTTGGTCTCCCTGGTCTCTCTTGAGGTGGTTTGGGCTCTTTGGTTTTTAGGATGGGCCTCTTTAGAACACCCTACCCCTGGAGGCCTCCTTGCTAATCTGCAAAAAAAGAAAAAAGTCATAGTTAATTCCATGTGGGTAGTGTGGTGGTACCCATCTTTAATTCCAGCGTGAGGGAGGTAGACGCAGCAGATCTCTGAGTTTTGGGCCAACCTGGTCTAAATGGTGAGCTCCAGCACAGAGAGAGACCCTGTCTCCAAAAACCAGTAACAAAAAGATTATTATACATCAAAATTGTGATATTGATTATACTTAGCAGTCAATATAATACTGGCTATTATGAGGAACACATGTCTCACTTGGTTCAGCATGGTCCGACAGTGTGTGGCTGTGTAGTGGCGCACCCGTCACATGACCATCACTGTCATGGAACAAGTTGCCGTGGTGATCTACAGGTCACCTTGGCCACGGTGGAACTGCGCAGTGACGGCTGGGTCTGCGATAACAGTGATGGGCGACTAACGCCCCCCTATGGAAGAGGGAGGCATCCCCAGATCATCACCTAAGATTCCAGACAGCATTCCCCCTGCCTTGGCTGTCTATGGTCTAGGAAATGGGCTGGTGTGGTCACAAGAGAGGCAGCTTTCATGAACTGTCACCATGCTGGGATGGTTTTTCTGTGACATAGCTGTTTAGGGTCACCAGCACTCTTGTAAGTAATTAACCCCGGAAAGCTCACTGGCTCAGCAAGCTGGACATGAATAGAATCATACTTTGGTCTCATAGTTCCCTCTCTGGGGTGAGAAGATGTTTCTTTATGTCTCCCATATTAACTGTGATATTAACTTACATGTCGTTGATGAGAGAAGCCACCATCTTGGTACCATCGTGGCTGTCGCTACCGTCACCTCCAGAGCCCAAGGCCCCGAGGAAGAACAGCAAAAGACAACTGGCCAAGGGCAACATTGATCTTGTAGAGTTGCATCGTGTTCACTGGAGCATGCCAAAAATAACCAGAGAGGCTAGAGAGACGGGTTGTTTGGCTCAGCGCCTGCCACACAGACACACGAACCCAGGTTTGGGTCCTTAGAGCCCGTATAAAAGCCGGGAATGCTGTGGCACTGCCTGTAATCCCTGTGCGGGGGAGGTGGAGACAGATGGACCCTGGGGCGTGCTGCAGCTAGACTTGCTGAGTCGGTGAGCTCCAGGTTCATCGGGAGACGCTGTAAGAGCAGCTAAGAAAGACACTCAGCGTGATCTCTGGCATCTACAGATTCACACACACTTGAACACACAAAACACACATATACACACACACACACACACATACTATGCACACACGCACACATGCACTCACACATGCACTCATGTACGCACACACATCCAGAAAGGGAAACTGTCACCTTACTACAAGGGTTTTTGCTCCGCCCCAATCCTTTGTCCCTAGTGCATTATATATATAAAATGATAGCTATCTGCCTAGACCCCAAGTTCACGTCTCCTTCTGTGTGCCTTTGTGCAATGACACAACTTCTCTGAGCCTCTTCTGCTCACAGTCAGGACAAAGGATGAGCCCTGGTCCACATGGTCCTGTGATGTTCCTTACAGAGTGGAGGTGCTGGCATGCGGGGGGGGGGGGGAGGGGGGAGCAAAGGCTGGTTTCCCATGGGAAGAGGCTGGCTGATGGGACAACCTGAGCTTAGCCTTGGCCCAGCCACCTCCACAAAGTGGTGTCCCAGGGCCTGAGATGAAAGACTAAGAAAGGGCACAGTTTGCCCTCTAATCCTAGAGCCTGGGTGGCAGGTCAGGGCACAGAGAGGGTTTGTCTGCCCTGGAAGGCCCTGGGACCTGGCCCTGAAGCTGCCATCTTGACCTGTGGGCGCACCTCTCAGGCCCCGTAGCATCTTTACTGCTCTTCTGCATCTGTCCCCTTCCAGTTTCCATAGCGATGACTATCTTCAGATAAGTACCACTGACCCTCTGCGGCCTCTATTTAAATAATTACCCTCAAAGACACTGGGTTTCCAAGGCCACGCTTATGATACAAAAGAACATTACAGCTCCTGGGTGCACTGTCGACACAACGTGTCCCCAAGCCCTCACCGCTCTGTGCTTACTGAGTCAAGGATCTCATGGCCCGCGAGGGCTACGTGTGCCTGCATCTCATTACGTAGCAATCCTCCCACTTAGCCTGCTGGGATTACAGGTCTGAGCCACCATACCTGGCTCCAGCATCTCTGACGCCTATTTCTCACACTCTGTCGTTCAACCCTTCATCAACTGCACAACTGTGGCTTGTGACACTTTCACGTCTCCACAACCAAGTGTGCACACTCTTACCACTACAGAGAGGGATGCTACACCCCCAGGGGGAGCTCCTTAACCCCGCCCTGGCCATCTGCTTGTGGCCTTCATATTCTTCTTCCCTGGGGGTTTGCATTCCTGGGCTGCAGAGTGTGGCCGCAGAGGAAGCATCCTGACATATCGTATGGAAACAGAGAATGTGAGGAGCTCCGGTGGTTCAAGCAGAAGTCAGGCCTTCTGGGTGGAATGAGTTCGAACGTCCAGGAAAAGGTGAGAGGGTTTCTGGATCCTTCCACGGGGTATAAAGCACTGGCCCTGCTAGCTGCCTTTGCAGAGGGGCCCAAAGCACGGATCAGCTGTGTCAGTGACCAGTCCACCCACCGTCTTACTCATGAATGCAGACACAGCTACCTGGTCCTGCCCTCGGCCCTTCCTCCCAGGGTGCCTTTTGTCCAGCAGTGGTCATCGCCACAGAGACAGCAGGTGACAGGGCATGGGGCATTCAGGCCTCTGAGGGGTTCTCAGCTGGGTGGCAAGGTATTTACATACAGGATGTCCTCGCTTCAAGAACAGGAGGAAAGATGGTAGTCAGCAGGACACATGGCCTCCAGCAAGTCCAAATCTCAGTCCGGCCCTCGGTTATCACTTGACCAAGAGGCCCAGGAAGC
Organism: Apodemus agrarius; assembly: GCA_964023405.1. Taxonomy (NCBI): domain Eukaryota; kingdom Metazoa; phylum Chordata; class Mammalia; order Rodentia; family Muridae; genus Apodemus; species Apodemus agrarius. Next base: position 14,218,916 of record OZ030015.1, read on the forward strand.
TCATTTCCCTCAGTCCCCTGGAATGGAGGACTCAGGCCTGGAGGCCCAGACTAGGGCTGGAGCTGGCAGAGCCTTTCTGTCATGGTTAAATCATAGATGTCATCCTGACTGGCTGCCCCCTTCCAGGGCCATCTGGTAGAAAAGACTCTGTGGGTTAGAGAAGGTGGCATTTAGAGCTACTGAAGATGCCTCTGGGCAAAGGGCAGGCTTGTAGGGCACAAAAGAATAGATACATCACTTATGGCAGCCTTAGCTGGCAGTCGGGAATGAGACAGGAGAGACCACAAGGCCCCGAAGTGCCCTAGCCCCTGAAGCCTTGTTTCTTGAGAGACGCCTCTCAGACCTCCACAGCTTTTCTTGGTAGACACTGTGGCATTTTACTGTGACCTCTGTGATAAAGCTGATGCCCTCCATTTACCACCCTGGCGTTTCTGTCCCTTTAACAGACAGAACTTGTGGTACAGGAGCCTGCCAACGGTCCAGGTCCTCCCTGGCTTGCAAGAAGGAGGCTGAGACTCAGACCCAGGATCTCGGAATGAGTAGATGTTTGTAATGAGACCTCCATCTCCACCTGGTCTGGCAGGTTCCTGCATGAGGTACTCGCATGGTGCTCAGCCTGCCCCTCTTCAGGACAGCTGAGGCTGCTGTGTCCACTTCCCAGATGTGGGAACTGAGGCCGAGAGGAGAAATCCAAAGATGGGAACTGGGAAGAGAGAAGAGCAAAGGGAAGTGTCAGGGAGCCGAGGCATGAAAGGTGTGGGTTGTTCTCTGTGGATTCCCCCACAAAGCTGGAGTTTCTCCACCCGAGACTCCAGCAGCCCCGCCCCGCCCCGCCCACCAGCCATACCTGCTGGGTGGCATCTTAGGACCTTCAAAAGAGCACTCATAGGTTCAGACTATTCCTGGTGCTTCCTGTTTGTCCTTCAGGGCCTGGCTGAGAGAGGGCAGAGCCTCTCTGAGTTTGGTTGGGATTCATAGGTGTCCCCAATCGCACTGTGACCATCTCTCGGGAGGTATGAACCAGTGAGCATAGCCAACCTCCCCCACCCCCACCCCCACCCCCACCCCGTCTCTCACAAGATGCTGCCTGGCCCAGAAGAGCTTAGCCTTTCAGAGTCACTCGCCAGCTCTGGGTATGTCCCCATCCCTACCTGTCCCGAAGAGAACCCAGGTCTTCCGAAGGTCAGATGAATCACCCCAGGGAGTTCTGACTTTATTGGGTGGGACAGCCACCAGGCACATGTGCTTCTGCTTAAAGTGGGAAGGAGGGAGCTGCCCCCTGAGTAGCCTTGGCTTCTGGCCAAGTAGATTCCAAGGGAATTTTCCAGGAAAACCAGGAACTAGAATCTGCTCCTGGCCTGGTCCCTCGGGACCCACTCACATAGCACTGCAGGGAGAGAATAGTGTACGCCCACCCTCCTGACCTGCACCCCTAGACAGCTTCTGGGAGAAGAAAGGATAGCTTTAGCCAACACTGAGAGCCTGGGCTTGACAGGCCCAGAGCCAGCAGCAGCTGGAATCAAGGTTTCCAGTGTCTGCCCGGTGGTGCTGGACAGTGCTGGTGTGACCTAGTTCTTAGGGCCAGGGGTCACCTCTTCAACGCAGGCAGAGACTGAAGCATGGTGCAAAGGGGGTAGACATGGTGTCAGAAAGATCCTGGAGGGAACTATCCACACTCCCATTCCAATGATGGAGGCAATGTAATTAAAGATCCACCAACATAAAATTTAAACCCCCGAGAGTCACCCTCCAGGACCCACGCAAGGATGGGCAGGGTTAGAGGACTCCAGAGTTCCAGGGTTCCAGCTGCTGGTGGGTTAGCCTGCCATTTTCTGCTCTGCGCCCACTGTCCCTACTGCTGCTGGCCATTCAGGGCACTGCCTGGTGAGCTCTGTGTTCTGGCAGGAAAGCCCCACTCCTCCCCGCCTGGGGAATTCATTCGCTCAGAAGCAGAAGTTTGCTCACATACCTTGAAACCCCCCAGTCAGGGTCACATTGGGGTGAGGTCCATGAGAGCTCAGACGGAGGCTGAAGGAGGAAATTTGGGAACCCCCTGAACACCTGATGGTCTGGGAGGTACTCCAGGTTTTCTTTTAGGGTGTGAGGGATACCAGGTCACTCGTGAGTGAAGCCAAAGGAGGAAGGGGCCAGGCCCAGCTTCTGGCCACCACATGACCCTTGGTCAGTCACTCCTTGTATCTGATGGTAACCTGTGGCTGACTGGTTAGCCAACTTGGGAAAAGCATCATCTGGGTAGCCTCCCCCTGTCATAATGGCTGCTGCTGGGAAGAGCCCTGACACTAACAGCGTATCAGCTTGCACACTGGCACTGGCCTGGCTGCCACCTGCCACTTTGCCTGCTTTTAAATAGCAAGAAATCAGTAAAGTCCTTCCCAGAACCACCCTGGATCAGAGATCCAGGGTCAGTGTTCAAATTCATTCCCATGTATAGACATTGGCTCAGACAGGTCCCTGGAGGACCCATCACCAGGTCCTGTCTACACTGGCACTGCGTAGCTACCTGGAGGGGCATGGCATGAGGATGAGGGAAGCCCAGCTCAGTGCTATGGTGGAGCAAACCGCTCCCCAGCTCCAGGTCCTTGACAGGGTGGGAAAGCAGAGAGGAGGACGAGCCTGGGGTACTCCCAGCGGGGCTGTCCCTCCACAGAGGACCCTTCTCTCACTCTCCTGAACCCTCTCTTCTCAGAGAGCTTTCTGCTGAGAGCCCTGTGTCCTCAGCCCTGCGCTGTGGGGGACCTCGTGGGCTGTCCCCATGTGCAAGTCACACCTTCACACAACCCACAATCCCCCTTACGCTCTCATGCTTGTTCATAGCCCGCTGGTGCACCTGGGTGTGTGAGCCACCAAGCAAACACCCTGGTCATTGCAGTTCGTGGGGTTTGTGGATGCTCAGGCGGGGTTTGGTAGTCTGAGGGGACAGACACCAGGGGCGTGATCCAGGCAGCCGATTCTGGGAACTCCTGATTCCCCACCCCCCCAGCAGAGAAGGTTCCCAGTTGCTCGGAGTCCATACATCTGAAGGACAATAAGTGTGGGAGGGGAAGACCCTAGTATAACTTTAATTTTTCATATCCTATTTTTAATATGGCTTCTTAAATGCTTTAGCCTCCCTGCTATCTCACCACCCAAGAGAGGGAGTGGAAAAGAAAGGTTTTTAGGATATGGGGGAAGTGGGACTGTTGAGAAATTGTTCTTTGAAAGCAAATCCCATCTGCGTTGTAAGGAATTCAGCGATTCGATTCAGACTTCAGCGGCGGCAGCTTGATCCACACCCATACACTTCACAGATATACCAGCAGTCCAGTTCAGTAGGGTTGGGATAGCAACAGCGGTAGCACAACCTAGCAGGAACAGCCAGGCCTCCGCGGAATGGGCAGGACTCAGCAGGGGGCTACGAGGACCACTGGGGATGCCAGGAGAGGCGTTCTTTGTCAAAGACCAGTAAAGACACAAGACCAAGAAGCAGTGCAAGGCCAGCTCTGCAGGCGAGCCCCTCTCGCAGTCAGCTGAGTCCTATTTATACCCTCCAAACATCACGGGTCCTCCACGGGGCTTGCCAAACCATGTGTCTTGCCTCAGCACGTGAGTCTATGTCAGCCAACATCACCCTGCAAATCATCCCAAGTCCGAAGAAGCGGCAAGAACCCACCAGCACACCACCAGAAGTTTTTTGGTGCATTTCTCTCTATGGAGTCACGACAAGTGGAACTCAACTAAACAATGTAAGGCAGACCAATACACGTGTGTGGTTAGCGAGGAATCCTTCATCATGTGTCCTTTTCGCCTTAGCAAAACATGCTTTCACCTGTGTCTGCTTCAGGAAAACACTTCTTCATGTGTTTGACCCGGCAAAAGACCATCCAGCACAACTGACTTTCCAAAGAACCCTTAAGTGTCCAATTTACTCTAGGCAGGGGAAAAGGAGTAAAGGAATTAGGAGGGGCCTCTTGATGCTGACCAAGACTTGCTGCCACTGTCCTAAGGATGGTCCGCTGGTATGCTCTGAGGCCAGCTACTACACGCCCCTCCCCCATGTCCACACCGTGGGCCTGAGGAAGCTGAAGGGGTGATGTTGAGAGGATGGAGTGAGTTCAGCATGGCCGGGTATGCACCCCCGGGATGCCTTCGGGTGTGAGTCCTCTGCCTCCCGAGAGCCACCTTGTCCTTGGCTGCATCTTCACTACATTTGGTTCCTTCAGATGCCAGAGAGATGACCGCATGCATCTCAGTGGCCTCGCAGAGGATGGGGGCTTGAAAACACTCCGAAAGTACTCCTGGGATAGCGTGCACCTGTTAGTCCCCTGCAAGTCACCACAGTGTCTCACAGCTGCGAAGCAGAGACTCCGACGAGGCTCAGTCTGGGTGGTAGCAGTGATGGTGTGTGTGTGTGTGTGTGTGTGTGTGTGTGTGTGTGTGTGTGTGTGTTCAGGACAGAGGACAATTACTCCTGGTGTGGTTAATCAGAACCTTCTACTCCTTTTTTTCAGACAGGGTCTTTCACTATTCCGGACATTGCCTAGAAAGCTGGGCTGGCTGGCCAGCAAGCCTTGGGAATCCCCGGGTCTTTATCTCCCCAAAGCCAGGATTACACTTATGTACAGCCACTCTGGACTCTTCTGCATGACTCCGGGAACCGACTCAGCCTTTGTGCGGTGCAGGCACTTTACCAACTGAGCCTGGATTTGCCGTTTCTTGGGGTGTGGATGGAGAAGGCCTCCTGGATGGGGGCAGCGGGAGCAAGGGAGCTAAGAGCCTCTCAGGTGCTCCCCATCCCGGCTCCTGCCCTCGCTCCAGGGCCTCCTTCAGCCTGCGGAGTCGCTCCTTGCTCTCTGGCTCATGGCCGACTCAATCCCTTGGTTGAGATTTCTGTTGCTAAACGCCCTTCACGCCTCGCCGCTGGCCGCAGGCCTCTGCTCGGTTTGCTCAGAATTTTAATTGCTTCCAAACTAATCCTCAGGACGGAGTGAGCTCTGTGCAGATAAACCAGTCATAGGGAGAGCAACACGCATCCTATCTTCCCACCCCGAGACGGCCGCAGTCTGGCTGGGGTGGTGTGGGCAGCTGCCCAGGGGTGTGATGTAATCGCCTAGCAATGTCCAGTGTTCTTCCCAGCCGGCCGCCTCGGAGTACCCGTTCAACCAGGCGGCCGGCTCTTAGGGAGTTTTCCTTGGTCTGTTCTTGGCTTGGCTTTCTATTTAATCCCATTCTCACTCATTTCTATCCAACTGAAGACAGCTTCTGTGAGTCAAAATTAGTTATCCTGCATGATTCCTGTCCTGTGGCCTCTCTGCTCACAGCTCAAGGGTAGTCTCAGAAGGGAGGAGGTTGGGGGTCAAGCAGGCAGAGACGGGGGGGGGGGCAGGGGGGACACCTTATAACACAAATGGGATCCGGGGTCCAGTTTCATGCCAAGGAGCCTTCCCAAGACAGAGGGAACTAGGTCCCACACCCAGTATCATAAAACCCAGCCACTCCCACCAGGAAGTCTGTCCCCATTGCCCGTCTATCTGTGCCCAGGAGCAGTGGTTCCTTCTCAGTATTTACACATGTATGAGCCCATGTTCATGCCAGCCCCACGCAGGAAGCGCTCAGGCCCTCCGAAAAGAACAGAGCCACAGACAACACAGGCGACAGACGAAAAAAATAGGTAAGTTTTGTACATTGCCCAAGCCAACTTTTATATGATGAACCCAGGGAAGGAAAAAGAAAAACAAACAAACAAACAAACAAACACTGAAACTTCCAAAACGGGGAAGCTTTTCGGATCATCTATCTTATAAGGAGCCATGATCAGCCGCCATGGACCTCCACAGAGCTCAGCAACAGGAGAGAACCTCTTAAACTAGGAATGGGGGTCCTCGCCTGTAAGTCAAGCATGAGATAGGAGGCGGAGGCAGGAGGATCATGGATAGTTACAGGCCAGCTAGAGTTACACAGCAAGACCATGGCTCCAGAAAAACAAACAAACAAACAAACAACCCCCGAAGTATGGTACATGCCCTTAATTCTGGCACCTGGCACAGGTGGATCTCTGTGCTTTTGAGACAAGCCTGCTCTACATAGTGAGCTCCAAGCTTACCAGAAGGCTACAGAATGAAACCCTCTCTCAGGTAAAGGAAAACAATGAGATGCACACTCTCACACCGCTTGACGTCTCTCTAGAGCCGGGATGCAGAATCACCCCAGACTGACATCCTTTCTGAGGTATCCACCCACAATGCCCACACCAAGCCTGGCTGGAAGTGTTTGAGGGCGCTCCAGTGTTCCCCAGCCAACGGGACTGCAGAGCGGGTGCGGGCTGGAGAGACACCTGTGCAGAGACGCGGGCTCTGGAGAGACACCTGTGCAGAGACGCGGGCTCACATGAGAAATTTGGAAAACATTATGCTCGGAAGAGGCTTGGACACAGGAGGCCAAATCGCATCATTCCATTCTCGGGAGGAGACTGGAATGGGCAGGACAAAGTATGAATGGGTGTCTGGGGTCGTGCCTTATGGAAGGACAGCTCCGGGCTAGGGCTCCCTTTAGGAGGTGATCCTGTGTTCTAAAGTTGCCTGTGACGCTGGTTACACAGTTCTGGTAAAATCATGCCAAAGACCACTGAGCTGTGTACTTTAAAACTGCAGGGAAAGGGAACTGAATCCAACCAAAGAAGTTATGAAAAAGATTAAGGAAGGCTGGAGCTATAATTCAGTTGGCAGAGTACCTACTTAGCAGGTATGAAGCCCCGGGTTCCGTCTCCAGCAGTACCTACTAAGCTCAGGGCAGAAACCTGTGGCTTTAATCCCAGGACTCAGAGGCAGAAACCAAAGGACTCCAAGCCAAAGTCATCCTTTGCGATGCGGGTGAGCTTGAGGCTAGCCTGGGCTTCACCAGGAAACACGAGCAGCATTTTATGAGCTGGGTGTTGTGGTCTATACCAATTATTTCAACAACACAGAGGCTGAGGCAGGAGGATTGCTCTGAATTCAAGGTTAAGTCTGGGCTACGTAGTGAGTGTCAGGCCAGCCAGCATTACATGATGGCAACATTCTACAAAAACAAACAGACCCCCAAACAAAGAAATGATCCAAGTGAAAATAACAGCAACAAACAGGCAAAGAAATAATAGCAAAATGCACGAAGGAGGCCGGAGGGCCAGAAGACCCCCTGAGAAGGGCTGCCACGGCTTCTGCTGCGGCGCAGCGAGGCAAGCGCCCGCCTTGTGATGGTGCTCTCGGCTCTTGTTTGCTGAGCCTTTGCTGTGCCTGAGCTCACTTCAGACTTTCTGTGTGTCCACTCAGTTAATCCTCCTGTGATCTCGACGGGAAGGGGGCCTTCATAGCCGGAGAAACTGAGGCAAGCCCAAGGTTACCAAGTGAAATAACCCATGTTAGTACTTTGGTTGTTGGGACCAGGGCGCTGCCCCTCGACCCTAGTGAAGCCTCCCCACACACAGGGAGGACCCCGTGGGAGACACATTCCAGGCCTGGCTGTCCTCGCCAAGCACTGAGGTCAGTCCTTGGGGGATATTCAAGGCCATGACATGCTGCAGGCCAGAGAGGCAGACTCTGAAACCACCGTGACTAAACTTAACCGTCTCAAGCCTTGGGCATTCTGTTAATAAAAGAACATGGGGATGCCTGTGGGAGCCCACTGGTGCCTGGACAGGCCAGAAGCTTGAGAACACAGATTGAAGACCAGGCCTCTAGTATCCTGAAAGAGGGCGGGATCCAAGAAACCAGGGGTCCGTGCATCCTGGGCTGTGAGCACCCTGGGCTGTGAGCACCCTGGGCTGTGAGCACCCTGGGCTGTGAGCACCCTGGGCTGTGAGCACCCTGGGCTGTGAGCACCCTGGGCTGTGAGCACCCTGGGCTGTGAGCACGCTGGGCTGTGAGCACCCTGGGCTGTGAGCACGCTGAGCTGTGAGCACCCTGGGCTGTGAGCACCCTGGGCTGTGAGCATGCTGGGCTGAGGTCTTGGTAGTGTTTTTGCCACCTCTGCCTCACGGGAACTCTGTAGGCACAATTCTCAGACACCAGCGGTGTGGAGAGGAAGGGCGGGACTAATTCCAGCATTAACAAGCCCTGCACCCTGCTCCTTCCTCGGGACCCTCCCATCTTCCTGCTGGCTTGTACCTGATCCTCGTACTCAGGCATCCCGAGTCCTGTGGACTCTGGGCCCATCGTTGTCTGGCTTCTCCCCAACCCTGCAACATCTTTAAGGGGCCTCCAGAGGCCTCAGCCTCAATCCCTAGGGAAGGCCCTTGTGTGCTCTGCTGATGAGCCTTACTGGGGACTGTCACTGGTGGTTTACGGAGAGATGACCACGGCCTGGATGTACAAAGCATCTTGCAGAACAGTCAGATTTTTGTTTTTTTTTTTTTTTGTTGTTTTTTTTTTTTTTTTTTTTTTTTTTTTTTTAGAGACATGGTCTTGCTATGTAGCCCAGGCTGATCTTGAATGTATAGTCTTCCTGCCTCAGTTTCCTGGGTGCCAAGGTTATAGATGTGTATCACTACACCCAACTTAAGGTCATGAGACTCTGGCATAGCAAGCAAGCCAATCCCTACAGCCTACCTGGTCAACACCTTGGTAAAGAACAAAAGGGTGGAACCACATGACCCAAGCCGAGGAGAATGGGAGGAGCTGGGCCAGGGCTAAACATGCCCTCTTCTGTCTGTGGCTGGCTGCTCACGCTGTGGGAATCAGGCGAGGGAGAGTGAGCCAGTGGGAAGGGTTTTCTGAACATGCCACCCACGCTCCTCTGAAGAGGGCTCCAAGGCTTACGGAAGCCCGTGAAGACTCATGGGAGCTTATGGGGTCCTGTGGCACCCTGAGATGCTACACGTACCTCCTGTCCCATGCTGGCTCTGAAGGCCTCTGACCTCTGCCAACATAGGCCCCAGTGGCTGGCCTGCCCATTGCACTGAGACTCAGACTCAGAGGCGAGCATTTCACCACAGTGAATGGGCCTGGCCCCAACACACACAGCCCCGGGTGCCACCCCAGAGCTGCCTCCCTGAGAAAACAGTTCATGGTCATCATGATGGTTTACTGAGGCTGGCCAGTCACATTGTCACCATCCTCAATATCCCCAAAGCTTTCAGAGAGCCGGCCTAGACCATACTCCTTCCGCATGATAAACCACACCGCTCTGAAAAGCATGGGCTGTCTGCCATAAACTACTAACCGAAGCAGGGGTTCCAGGCCCGCAGGTAAACATGCTTGTATCCCATCCCCAGGATGTTTGTGTTAAGAATATTCTTTGCCTTGAGGAGCAGCATGTCCACAGGGTGGGAAGATAACTCTCTAAAGAGCTCATCATCCTAGGCCAGGTTGAGTACCACACATCCTCCTCTTCCTTGGGATGGATAGATCCATCCTGGTCAGGTGACACTTGGTTTACATTGCCTGGTATGGTTGAAAACCATGAGTGTGTCTCAGCTTTGGGACCATGTCCACCTCCCAGTTCAGAACAGTGTCTAGTCTAGGAACCCCTCTTAACCCCTCCGATCCAAGTTCCAGGCCTCTGGGGAGCAGGCCCATGACACTTTCCCACTACTCCACTGGGAAGGTAAGCATGTTCTGCTTCTCCAGCATGCTGGCCCAAAGGCTGCGGGATAGTTGTGTTCTGGAGCAGAGTTGGCCTAGCTGGATGGATGGACCTCAGCCAGCTCTTAGTTTGGGCGTGGTGGAGGTGACTCCCCAAAATCCCATAGGAAGAAGTGGCCTAGGCATGTCATAGACGGGAGAATAAGGGCGAAGGGTAGAAGGAGAACTTCTGAGCACCAGTCCCCTCCCCCCCCCACTGCCCAGCCTGCCCATTCAGTTAATGGACTATAATCAGGAAGGACACGCCCCAGTCCCAGCCCCAGCCACATAGAATGGGGTGTCAAAGCTCTGAGCCCTGCCAGTACCAAGCCCAGACAGGGTGCAGTTTTAGTTGTTGGGACTTACTAAATCAGGGCTCATATTTGTAGTGAAAAGTTTATTTTCTTAAAAACACCATGTTGCCGGGTGGTGGTGGCACACGCCTTTAATCCCAGCACTTGGGAGGCAGAGGCAGGTGTATTTCTGAGTTCGAGGCCAGCCTGGTCTACAGAGTGAGTTCCAGGACAGCCAGGGCTACACAGAGAAACCCTGTCTCGAAAAAACAAAAACAAAACAAAAAAAAAATTAAAAACCCCATGTTACATTATGTGAATATGGTTTTTTGTTGTTGTTTTAATCCCAGGTATGGAGTATGGAGCTGCTTCAGATTGTTCACAGGTAACTATGATCGCCTTGTGCTCTAGGAAGGGCATGATTTTTGCCCTCAGAAAATAAATATTTATATTACGATTCATAACAGTAGCAAAATTACAGTGATGAGGGAACAACAAAAATAATTTTATACTTGGGGGTAATGGTAACCACAAAAATGAGGAGAATCATTGCTCTAGAAAATCCAGACTGCTACGGCATGTCAATCAGGTTGACAAGTAGTGGACTTCTGAGGGTTAATTTTCATTGTCATCGTGACTGGATTTGAGGTCCTCTGGGGTGTACCTATGGGCATACCTTGAAGCCCATATTATGAGGGCTGGAGTTTTTTCTTTAATTTTAATTGTTGTGCTTAAGAGAGCTATAAAACAAGAATGCCTCTAGCCTGTGAGCCCCACCTGTAAACTCCATATTCCAAGGACAGACAACTTCCTGGACTGCTGGGGGGCTGTTCACGCATGATGACAAGCCACATGTCTTCACTTCAGTGCTGGCTGCCCTAGCCGCACAGGAAGTTCTTGATCACACGTAGGCAGGAAGTATGTCAGGAGTAGGCTTGCCCCAGTAAGATGAAGGCAGGAGGTTTTTGCCTTTATAAGCACCCGACTATGGTAATTCGGCACCCTTCTCTGGGAACCCTTGATATGAACCAATATCCATCATCCTGTCCAGTATGAAATAGAACTTGCTTCAAGTTTGGCTCAATCATATGGTAGTGGTCTTATTTTTATCTGGTAGGATTAACAATATCAAGAGACATTTAACCGAGGAAGGAAGACACATCCTAAATGTGGGCGGCACTCTACCATGGTTAATCCTAGAGTGAATTCAAAAGGTTAAAAAGGAGGAGGTGATCCAAGCGCAGGCAGTCGCCTCCTTCTCCTTCTGACAGAAGATACAATGTGACGAGCTTCCCATACGCCCATCACCAAGTATTCTTGCCATGGTCCTTCCTTCCTTCTGTGTCTCTTGTTAGGTATCTTGTTACAACAAGTAGCTAATACAGGCTCTTGATGATACTACCTTAGGTCTTTGTGAGCTCAAACCTGGGGAGACCAGAGCTGGGCAGGACAGGACATAGTCTCAGGGACATCAGATGACCCTGATTATCGGGGTTATCTCATGTATTACTTTGGCTTTTTTTTTTTTTTTTCTGTGATAAACACCATGATCAAACGCAATTTGGGGAAGAAAGGGTTTATTTTGGTTCACAGCTTATAGTCTGATGGAAAGTCAGGGCAGGAACCCAGAGGCAGGAGCTGAATCAGAGGCCATGAAGGAGTACTGCTTACTGGCCTGACCCTCCTGGCTTGCTCGGTTGACTCTTTTATACACACAAGGTGCCTGCCCAGGGTTGGCACCATCCACAATGGCCTTGCATTTTAATCATCAAGAAAATTCCCCACAGGATTCTCTACAGACCATCTGATGGAGACATGCCACCCCCTACCCCCAATTAGGCTTCTCTCTTCCCAGGTAACTTTTGCTTGGGTCAAGTTGACAAAGGCCTAACCAGCACTCCTCAAAACATTGCTGGACACAATGTTAGGGGAAAAAAAAATAGAACTTTCGTCAAACCGAAGGCAAATTGGAATAACTTCAGAAGTCTATTCATATTCCAAACTGGGAAAGGAAAGCCATCAACTACTGGGTGCCGTGAGAAGACAGGAGTCTCTCCATCCATAGCATCGCCGTGATCGGAGGCCTTCTTGCTATCCAAGCCCCCTCTCTGCCTTCAGTCTCATCCCCACACAGAGCTCCATCCTTGCCCATGGTCCCAGCCTTCTACCCAGAGCCCTTCCTCTACCAATCGTCAGGTGTCTGCCTTCAACCCCATCTCCACACTCAGCCCCGCCCCCCAGCTGTACCATCGCCCAGCTGCCAGACGCCCCATCTCTAGCTCCATCCCTAATCTACCCTCAGCTGTTTAAGGCTCCCTTGGTCCTGAAAACCTAATTCAGGAGTAAAGAAATGTCAGACATCAGGAACACACGCGCGCGCACACACACACACACACACACACACACACAGAAGGCTGGACTGGGTGGGCTGTGCTCCCTCTCAGGGCGAGCACTGGTGAGAGGTCTCGGGTTACAGACGCCCAGGAGGGGGAAGCTGCCATTGCTAGTCTTTTTTGCGCACTGTCAACACCCACACAATGGACTGGAGGAAGCCTTTGCCATTTCCCTGACCCTGAGCCAGGGAAGGTCTTGCCTTTCCTACGCGTCTGAGACAGAGGGGTGCCTGGCATGGGAGAGGCCCTCAGGACTTCATCTGCTCTCACCACAGCTAGATCTCCCGCTCTCAGCCCCATCCTCTCCTTTAGACTTACTTCCTACTGGTGACCCCACCCCCATCTTCAGCCACATCCCCCCACCCTCACCGTCTCTGCCCTCCAGCCCAGCTCCACTCTCAGCACCATCTTCCTGCCCGTCATCACCTTTGACCCCATCTCCACCCACTCTCTTCTCCATCCTCTTCCTCCTCTCCACTCAGAGGTGGCTGTGCCTGGTGCCAACTCCTTCAAATCGGTATTCACCGGGCCGAGGACAGGTCTCCAGGGTCTGGTGAACGGTTCTAGCTGCGCAGTGACAGACCTTGCTCTGGGCTGCAGGGCTGTGCCAGACTGGGAATTGTCTGGGTTCACTTTTACTTTTAGGAAAAATAACGACGAACTTTTTAAATCTTGAAATGTTTCTTAATGCCTGGAGGAAAGGGAAGCCTCGGGCTCCAGCCCTACCGGGAGGGCGAAGCCATTTGCTGGGCAGAGCCCAAGATGAAATTCTCCGAGCGGCAGCTCCACCCTGGGCTGGCTCTCTGGGCCATCTTCCTCAGAGTTCCAGTGCTGAAGTCTGAACGGAGGACTGTGCGTGTGTCCACCTTTTAGACGCAGGCGGAGGCTACATAGCCCAACCAAACTCCTAACACCTGAGTCTCCATAGGTGCTCAGTGAGCAAACCCAATGACAGAGACACTCCAGAACCCCGGGGCCCGGGGTCTGCTTCAGGTGGGCAGACCCTCCACCGGCATGCACTCTGGTGGCTTCTGTGTCGTTTTCTGGACCTGTCGTGACTTTCACGGACTGTCATTCTCTCACTGGGACCGGAGGTCTGGGATTAAATTGTAGGCAAGTCAGTTCCTCCTCAGGCCTCCCTTGCTGCCCTGTGTCCCCACAGGGTCATCCCTGAGCATGCCTGTGTCCTTCACCTGTGAGGACACTGATCCTGTTGAATGGAGGTCATCTCAGTGGCTTCATGAAGAGCTTCATCTTTTTCAAGACCTCCTGTCCAAGTATACTCGCATTCTGAGTCCTGGGTGGCCAGGGCTCTACTATGAAGGTCTAAAGAGCACCCCAGCCATGTCGGCCACGGCAATCACCCCTCAGAGACCAGAGCCTTGGGGTCTTGAGTCTGCTTGCAGTGCTGGGTGATGCCTACATTTTCTTTTCGTTCCTTAAGTAGAACATTAACACGCTGGTACTATATTGTATACAAAACCCTTCCCCCTAAAACGTGTTCACAAGCTGAAGTATTCAACACAAGATATAAACAAGTCATTAGAACCCTGGGGAGACCCAGCAGCAGCAGCAGCACCACCACCACCACCCAGGACCCACCCCCGTGTACAGGACGCACACCTGTGTGCTTATGTCAATTTCACCAGTGTCGTTTACCCACAATGCTCATTAGTATACCCAACACCAAACCCGGCACCATGCTGGAGTAAAAACCTCAAGAGATGGTGTTTAGGAACTGTATTTTCCTCCCTCCTTTACCTTCCCTCTGCCCAAAGAGAAGCTCAGGGCCACTCAAGTGGTGGCTCCAACTCACGTGGCGACCTGCGCTGTGGGAGCTGCTGACCAGCCCCCAGAGGCTGGCTGTGCATGCCAGTCCTCACAGGGAGCCGCCGGATGGACACAGCGGGCACCTGCACACTCTCAGACCAGTCTGACACCTCTGGCTGAGCAGCAGTGAACTCCACTGGCCCTGAAACCCCTCCTTGGTCACAGCCTTCTTCTTACCATGAGCCTGATCCTCCTTCTCAGTCCCCTCTGGGTCTCTGGAGAAGTAAAGATCAGGCATAACCTCCCATGGTGCTAACAGGAGAAGGTGTCGCCCATGAGGAGTGCTTCCGGGGCCTGACATCCACCCACTTCCCAGGCTGGCATCTGTCACCTCAGACCCACTGGGTGAGCTCCCTTGTGGTTGCCTGGGATGGCAAGGTCCATGCGGTGCAGATGAGAATCTGTGTTACACAGAGCAGTGCCGGGCAGGTTGACGTGAGAGGCCTCTGTGAGGGGGCGGGTGGTCAGCCCTGGGATCAGGCACCACTAAGAAGCCGCGGCTCCCTGAAGACTGCTTGGATCTGCTTAGTGAACGTCCCCAGCACGAAGCGGGCAGCAATGGGAGTGGCTCTGGTGATGCCAACACTCCTCAATGACTGGGTGGGGGGGTGGGGGGGAGGGTAGAGATGCACCCTGCCAAGCAGTTCCGTACCTCCTGCCCACGGGAAGAAGCAGCAGGGTGATGCTTCAGGTATATTTTTTTAAATAAACTCATCAATTTGTTATAGAGTGTTGCCATACAGTACAGGGCCTTCAACTCGTAACAGTCCACTTGTTAAACTTTCTGAGTGCCCCAATATGGCCAGTTCCAAATAGGCTTTACACCCCACCACCACCACCACCACCCTGCACTGTCAGGTTCTAGTGCCAGGCCCATAGCATCTCTGAGCCTCAGCTCTTTCTGTCTGTAAAATAGACCTAGCCAGAGTGCCCGTTACAAAGTCAGGGGTGTTAGGATTTGTGTGGGTCTGGAGGAGAGTATGTTTCTCACATGCTAGCCCCGTTGTT
Source organism: Apodemus agrarius (assembly GCA_964023405.1). Classification (NCBI taxonomy): domain Eukaryota; kingdom Metazoa; phylum Chordata; class Mammalia; order Rodentia; family Muridae; genus Apodemus; species Apodemus agrarius. The sequence goes on from OZ030015.1 coordinate 14,234,033, forward strand.
ACCAGCAGTGCTGTGACAGGAAGCCATGTCTGGGGAGAAAAGGCCGCCGCCCTCAGAAGCAAGGCCTCTGGCCAGTGGCAACGCTCAGGCCAGGCCTAAGGGATGATTGCCGGTCATTCTACCCAGCTCTGCTCCCTACTGAGGAGCCTCGGGGGGCAGGGGGGGAGTGTGTTACTGTGTCCCTGCCATGGAGCCTGCCAGAGAAGTCATACCCTCCCTGGAAACCACAGGTCCACGCCCACTGGGCCTAGCTAGGTTCAGTGGCTTGCTGGAGGCCCTCAGCCCTTGGGCTCTCAGTTGGAGTCTGCCTGCTTCTGGACAAGCGACAGCAGCACAGCCCCTCGTAGGCCGGCTGCCCATGAAATGAAGCCTGACCACCATCAGCTGTGCGCTGAAAGAGGCCATTATGTGGTTGGTCTTTCTGGAGGGAGTATTTGCCTTGTACTGGATCCAGGTACTCCTGGGAGAGGGAGTGAGAAGGAGGCACGCTGGGATTTTCCTAGGAAGGTGACCTACAGTCTCCTGAGTCCCTCAGAGTAGGATCTTGGCTCCTGACCCAGTAAGCCAGTGCAGGCCCCTCCTGACTCTGGATCCAGGCAATGCTTTCCCCAAAGTCTGGAAAATGTATCTGGTATATGGCTGTGGTGGTGGTGGTGGTTGTGGTTGTGGTGGTGAGGTGGCAGAGCTGTGCTAAGTAAGCAAATGAGAGTGTGCAGAGCTCAAGGCAGGGACCCTTGTTATATAAGCCAGAAGCAGAGGGCTGAGGCCTAGGCCCACGTCATCTTTATATTCTACTCCATAGTTCTTGGTGCTGGCGCAGGCCCACTGCACTGGGATCCTCAGGGTGTTCCAGGCAGCGATCCACCCCAGACCTAGCCCCTCCAGACCCCTGTCCACCACCCACCTGGCCCAGCCCTGCTGCTTCTGCCTGAAGACTGAGCCCCGCCCACTGTTCAGACAAGCATCTCCCAACTCCAGTGAGAACCAGCCCTGGCAGAGGTGTTCATCCACACCCCAGCAAGATGCTGGTGTAGCCACTTTGTCCCTGAGCTCTTGGGAAAGATCAGGTGGCTCTGTGACCATCAGTGGGCCTTGAACTTTATTGAGGTGAAAGGCAAGACACACACACACACACACACACACACACACACACACACACACCTTCTCTTCCCCTTTCTGGGATTGAACTTGGGACCTTGTGCATGCTAGTCAAGCACTCTACAACTGAGCTATAGCCTCAGTCCCTTCTCCTCCCTCTCCCCCTCCCTCTCCCCCTCCCCTCCCCCCTCCCCCCTCACCCTCCTCCTCTCTCTTTTTATCTTTGTTTTATTTTATTCTATGTATTTTGAGTATATGTGCACATTTGTCTATGTATGCATGCATGTATGTCAATACATGTGCACGTGTGCATTTATACAGAGAAGCCACAGGCTGATGCTGGATGCTTTCTTCAATCACTCTCGGTTCTTTCCTTTTTACAATTAAAGATATGTCTTGAGTTCATTGCGACGAGAGAGAGACCATATGCCTGTTCAGAATATGAAGGTCAGAGGGCAGCCTAAGGAAGTGGGTTCTTCGCTTCCACCATGTGGATTCTGGGGACTGAAATCATGTCATCGAGCTTGGTGACAAGTGCCACTGATCACTTTGTCAGATCCAACTCATTTTCTGAGACAGGGTGTTTCTCTAAACTTGGAGTGTCCTGGGTGACCAGACTGGCGAGTCAGGAAACCTCAGGGCTCTGGCTGTTTCCTGTTCCCCAGTACCGGGATTCCAGACACGAATCACCATGCCTTGGGGCAGTGCAAGGGATCTAAACTCAGGTCTTGATAGCATGCACCTGATCGCTGAGCCAGCTCTCCAGCCCCCTGCCTTTATTTTGAGCAGGGGCTCACAGAGTTGCGTGGGCCGCCCTTGAACCTCCGATCCTCCTACTTCAGTGTCACAAATGTTGGCATTAGAGGCCTACACCTCCTCTTAAACTGAATGATTCAGTAGCATTTCTGTCATTCCTAATGTCGTGTGCTCACCACCACAGGCGACTTACAGAACTTTCTTACAACCTCAAAGACAGCCCAAGTCCCTCAGTTATCCATCCCCAACTACTAGTGTCCTCTGATCTGCCTCTGTTTGTTTGTTTGTTTGTTTGTTTTTTCAAGAATGGGGAACTGAACCCTGGGCCGTGCAGATACTAAGTGTACCATCACAGAACCATAACCCTGCCCAGGTCCCGCCTCTTCCCACCAGCCAGTCCTGGACATCTGGCATCAGCGTGAACAGAGCATTAGTCCTGTAGTCTGGCTTCCTGCGTCGGTGTGTTCCTGAAGCTGAACTATGTTGATGCTATCCATGTTCCTTTTCACAACCGAGTAAGTTTTCCTGCTTGCCCGTTCAGCCATTGACGACTGTTAGGGGTTGCCTTCACTGTGAGGCTCTCAGGTGGAGGGTTTGTCTGAAGGGCTTTTCAGCTGTCCGTGTCTGCACCCTAAGTGGCTGGCCCCTCGCAGTGTGTTCTAACGAGTTGCCTCCATGATTTGGGATCCTGCTTCCTTTCTCCAAGGACGCAGACACCCAGAGAAGGAGAATGGCTTCGTCAGCAGGTTCCCAGTTGTATGTCTTTGTCATCCCAGGCGCTTCCTCACATCTTGATCACCCTGAGAACTGTTCCCCTTAACCCCGGGTGACAACAGAGGATTCAGCCATACCATCCACCATGGCATTGCTTCCTAAGCTGCCCGTGGAACCAAAGAGGTGGAGGAGACCCAATCTAGGGATGCCAGCTGGACTGAACCCGCTTAGCCCTAGGTGCAATCAGATGGCCACCCAATCCCAGCCGTGGAAAGACACATGGACCCTGAGGGGGACACTCTAGAAGATAGCTAAGTGGGTTCAGGAGTTCAGGGGTAGGAAGTTTGTCAGGGACCCCATGACTAACCAGGGTCAGTGTCAGCCCTCAGAGGTCACATGGGGTCAGCCTATTCTGCTTGGCCCTGAGGCTTGGCTTAGCCTTCCTGACCATTTCCCTAGGAGGTTAGTTTGCGTGTGCATAAGAGAGCTAAAGATCGTGTAACTAAAGGGAGCTGAGAGAGTCCCAAAGGTGTGTCCATGTGTACAACCCTGGATCCCTGCTTAGAAAGATGATGGTGTTAGCTTTTTGTTGTTGTTGTTGTTGTTGTTGTTGTTGTTGTTGTTCCTGTGATTAAACATCTGAAGGAAACAACTGAAATGGAGGAAAGGTTCGTTATTAGCTCACAGTTTCAGAGTTAGTCCTTGGTCATCAGATTCATTGCTTCTGGGTTTGAGAGGAGGCATGACTTTCCTGTGAGGAGCGTGGAGCAAAGCTACTGTCCTCACGGTAGCAGAGAAAGAGAGGAATTGGGTCACGGACAACATAGAGTCCTCAAGGCTACATCCCCAGGGACCACTTTGCCAATCAGGCCTGGTTTCCCCGGTAAAGTCATCAGATGACAAATCAGTCAATGAATTAATCTTCACATGTGGTCAGAGCCCTGGCAATTCAGTCACCTCCCTAAGCCCATCACTTGGCCATTTGCATGCAATAGGACCTTGTTGTGGGTTCAGTTAGGGTAGAGTCTCTAGATGGGCTGTTCCTGCATTATCTGTGTTCTTCTGTAACCCAATGACTGTGACCTCATGAGAGAAGATAAAGTGAGATTTGGAAAACAGAAAGACGCAGAGGAGTATGTGAAGATGGAGGCAGAGACCAAACAGACACCACCACAAACATGGGGACCTGGAGCTCCCCAGGATCTGGAGAACACGGAAGGACCTCCTGGTTCCTCTGGATAGAGTTGAGCCCTGCCCTTGTCTTGATTTTGCACTTCTGGGCCTCGGACCGAGCAAGGTACAAAGTGTGTACACTGTTTTAAACCTGCTGCAGCTCATAGCACTCAGCTCTTCTGCTGGAGATTAGAATAGACAGGAAAGACTGGCCCTCCCTCCCAGAAGCCACTGGTGCTGAATGCAAACCTGACCTACTACATACGGGTCCAGAACCTTCCCCAACCCAGGCCAGCAGGGCCCCCAGGTCAAGGTTCCAGGCAGGAATAGAGTGCTCTTCACCCTTCCAGGTCCTACATTCCCCGGGGAGCAGACTACAGGGACTGAAGGAGTGGCACCTCCTAAGCTATAAGGCCAAGGTGGGGTGTCACAGTCTGGGCCTGGAGAGGGTGACAAGCCATTCTGATTTGCCTTGGACTCTCTGGGTCTCAGCTTAGAAAGCCCTCATTCTCAGGAAACACTGGCCCTAATACCCTTTACAGGCTTGTTTTCCTAGGATCATGGGCCTGAACCCTTCCTGGACAGAGACATTGTCTCTCAGCCACACCCCTGCCCTTCTCATCTCCTGCAGATATCAGGGTTGAAGACTTTATGGCCACAAACAGTTTGGGTTCACTGCTTTTAAACAGCATAGTGCTGTGTGTTGGAGACCTGGGGCTTTCCCTGACACCCCTCTCATGGAGTCGCCAATTCCACAAGTTCACAAGTAGTCTTCACCGTACAAAAAGCTAAAATGGAAGGCTGAATCAGAGGGATACTGTAAGTTTGAGGCCAGCCTGGGCTTCAGAGCCAGTTGAAAGCCAACTTTTTTGTTGTTGTTGTTGTTTTGGTTTGGTTTTGTTTTGGTTTTGTTTTGTGTGTGTGTGTGTGTGTTTTTCGAGACAGGGTTTCTCTGTGTAGTCCTGGCCGTCCTGGAACTCACCCGGTAGACCAGGCTGGCCTCGAACTCAGAAATCCACCTGCCTCTGCCTCCCAAGTGCTGGGATTAAAGGCATGCGCCACCATGCCCGGCACTGAAAGCCAACTTTGATTAGAGAGCCCATGTTTTATTTCAGACATCTTTTTAAGGAGGAGGCTAGGAATTGGTAGAGTCCTTATCAAGGTTGGACAAACCTAGGTTGAATTCCCAGCACCATGTAAAACTAGGCACAGATGTGCGTGCCTGCAATCCCCGCGTGTAGGAGATACAGGGAGGAGGAACAACGTTCAAGATGAAACATTTTTTGGTTCAGTGGGGCCAGGTGGTGGTGGCGCACGCCTTTAATCCCAGCACTTGGGAGGCAGAGGCAGGTGGATCTCTCAATTCAAGACCAGCCTGGTCTACAGAGTGAGTTCCAGGACAGCCAGGGCTACACAGAGAAACCCTGTCTTGAAAACCAAATTAATGAAAATAAAAACATTGCCCCCCCCCATGGAGGTACAGGAAGGAAGGCTCAATGGTTAAGCGCACTTATTGTTCTTCCAGAGGATCTGAGTTCAGTTCCCAGTACTCTATCAGGCAACTCGCCTCCATAGCATCACGCTTGAACATATACACATACATTCACATGCACACACCTACACACCTACACGCACACACACACACACACCATTTTCTTTTACTCTAAAAAATAAAGTCAAGATGATCCTTGGTTATATAATAAGTTCAAGGCCAGCCTGGGCTACATGTGACCCTCTCTCAAGGCCAGCCTGGGCTACATGTGACCCTCTTTTTTTGTTTGTTGGATTTTTTTGTTGTTGTTGTTTCTTTTTCAAGACAGGGATTCTCTGTGTAGCCCTGGCTACCCTGGAACTTGCTCTGTAGACCAGGATGGCCTTGAACTCAGAGACCCACCTACTTCTGCCTTCCGAGCGCACTAAAGGCATGCACCACAATTACCTAGTGGCCCTGCCTTGAACAAAGAAAGAAAAGTAAAGCAGAGCTGAAACACCCTCTGATGGCTGGGAGGTCTGAGGGGCTATGCCTGTACTGCCACCTGCTCCGAGGCTTTTCATCTGTGGGGGGCTGAGGTACGCAGCCCTCTCCCCCCAAACTGTCCCTAACTCAGCCGATGTTCTCACCAGGATGTGGGGTAAGGGGAAGTCCTTCCAGAAGAAACAGCATCTGTCCGAAAGCAGCTTGTGGAGTCTGCGTTAAAACCCTTTGGGAAGCTCCAGGAGAGAAAAATGTGGTTTTGATTTTCCAGACCAGCCTGAGGCAGAACACAGTCCTCACCCAGACTCAGCAGGCTGCTCTCGTGCTTCCCGCCAGGGCCGGGGAGTGCCAATCCTGAGGTCAGGACACTGGAGCCGTGGCACGGTCCTACCACCAAAAGTGGTACTTCCCCCAGCGGCCCCAGACAGAACCAGAACCAGCTGTCAGAGCTCAGATGGCCCAGGATTAAGGTCATTAAGGAACGTGGACAGGGAATGGATTTCCCTCGTAAATGGGAAGCTCGGTACTGAGCCCCCTCTGGATGGAAGCTGACGACACACTTGATCCCCGGGGCCTTTCTAACGCTTGGATAAAGAGGATGCTGAGGTGAGCGGAGATCGCGGTCCAGCACATCTCCGGGTCACTCTGCCTCTGCTCTCACGCCTCAGGATTCGCATCTGGCTTGTTACTTATAAGTGTTCTCTGAGAAGGGTACTCTACACTCTGTCCCCAGGCCTTGTCTTGAACCCTGGAGCCAGGAAGACACCAGTGTTTTCCTCTGTGCTCCTGGCAGGGACCCACAGGGCTGACTCATGGGAGGAGGCAGGAGGGAACCCCTAGAGTCACGATTTGAACCCTAAGGTCCCGGTGAGCCCTGCCCTGTAGCTCAGGACTTAGCATACTCTGCTCTGTGTCCTAGTGTTGTCCACTCTCCGTGGCATGTCAGGGCTCAGCCAATCGCACGGAGCCGCTCGCTCAGGGCTGTGCTTGAGACTTTTCATTTCGCTGTGGAGTCTCCCTCTGGTTGCCTCAAGCAGGGTCGCTTGATCTTCCCACTGAGTCTGAGCTGTTCCATGGATGCCCAACCCTAGCACACAGAAAAGAACTCCATCCATCCACCCTTGCAGCTAAACCCTAGCTCCCACAGATTCCCCGGGGATTGGGGGATACAGCCTGAAGACTCCAGCTTCACAGACCGAGCACCAAGGAGAACTTAGTCGGCTCCTCAGGCTTCATGCAAATGAGCCCGCTCAGCCTGTTTTGTAACCAGAAGGCACAAAGACACCGAGGCAGGGAGCGGCAGCGCCCACACGGAGATCTGCGCGCCCGCTGCCTCCCACGGGCCCTGCGGAATTAGCTCGAGTATGGGAGGAACAGGTGACAGGGCGGGCGCCCTCTTTGAGGGGAGTCAGCTCCTCCGAAATCTCCAGGGTGTGCGGAACGGGAGGCGGGGGCGAGGGCTGCGAGACCCCATCAAATAATTGAAGTGTAATTTGTCTCCTTTGCAAAGGAGACAGAGCTGGCTCGGTCCCTGCTTCACAATATGACTTTTCTGCCAGATGGGCGCAGGACGCCCACCTCTGCCGCCGCCGTTACAGTTTCTGTCTTCCTCTGGCGACAGAACCGCTAACTCCCCCGACACCCCATGCATTCCTGAGGAGATGAAAAAAAAAAAAAAAAAAAAAACCCGCCTCGCTCAGCTCAGCCTGGGCCTGCAGAGGGCTGCCTGTGACATCCATTCTCGCCTGGGGCTGAGGGAGTGGGGAATGGTGTTTAATGAAAGGAAATGCCCTAGCCGGCAGCTTCCTGCTCTGGCTGCTTCGAGTCCCGGCTCTGCAGCCTCTGGCCCTGCAGCGCCCGCTCGCCCGGCTCGCCCGTGCTAGCTGCCTCTTGCACCTGGATAAGGAAGAGGACAGCTACGGCGCATGTGCAGAGGTCTGCATCTAAGGGAGCCTCATGAACAAGGGTATTTCATAAGGTATGACATGGACCTTTCTGTCAGGGCTCAGGGGACAGAGGGATGCTCAAGGGCCTCAGCATAGTCCTTTTTAGGTGGTCCTGCCTGGCAGACACAGCCCAGGCATGCTTGAGGGGGAAGGAACCCAAGGACATCCGCAAAGAACCTTCTTGTGAACACAAGTACACATTTCAATGGTGGCGGGGGGCGGGGGTGATATTGTTAGAGCATCAAGTAGCTTAGAAGTGATTTCACCACATTACGTCCTGCCTGGAGGAGGAGGCTCTACTTGCCCTCATCCTTGCCCGTGTGGAACATCCTCAAGTGTTCCTCCCCATTTTCAGCCTTGTTTGAGGCAAGGTCTCCCCCTGAGACACACTACCAGACCAGGCTTTCTGTAGGTCCTAGAGATCTGAATTCTGGTTTTCATGCTTGCGTGGCTGTAAGGGCAGGCGGCGTGTTTTTATGAAGGAAAGGGGTTTGGCAGAACCCTCCATAACCTCTCGGTAGCTCATGACTATTGGCCATGGCCATCGCCACTGTCCTATATTAAACGTCTTGGCAATGTGCCAGCTAAGCAGGTCAACCCACGTACATATTATGGCATGCATTATGGGATGCGGATGCCGCCTGGATCCCGGCATTGACCTCATCCCACATGACAGACACCAGCCATACGGCCTTCTCTGCTCCTTGTCCTGTTCTAGTTTGTTATACATCGCTGTGATAAACACCCTGACCAAAAGCCATGTGGGGAGAAAAGGGTTTATTTCATCTTACAGTCCACCATGGAGGGAAGGCGGGGCAGGAACCTGGAAGCAGGTGCCCAGAGACAGGAGCTGAAGCAGAGGCCATGAGGAAATGCCGCTCACTGGCTCCTTCTTCGTGGCTGGCTCAGCCTGGTTTGGAGTGGCACCAGCCACAGTGAGCTGGGCCCTTCCACATCAGTCACTAATCAACGGTGCACATCTGACTACAAGCCAGTCTGATGGAGGAATTTTCTCAATTGAAGTTTCCTCTTTCTAGATGACTCAAGCTTGTATTGAGTTGGGGGAAAAAAAAGAAAAAGAAAAGAAAAGAAAAAAAGAAAACCCTAACCAGCACACTCCTGCAAGTTGCTCTTTGCACAGGCTTCAAGCATGTTTCCCAGGGTATCCTTCGGGCAATGAGAAGGAACAATGTTACTCCTGAGCTTTGTGCTGCTGCTGCTGCTGCTGCTGCTGCTGCTGCTGCTGCTGCTGCTGCTGCTGCTGCTCAGTCTGTCACGGCTGGGCCTTTCTCACAGAGCCTCCGAGTGACTTGCTATTGCTAGAGAGAACATGCTCACGCACCATTCACTACCAAGCATCTGGCTGGTATTCCCAGCAGATTCACAGATGCAAGAACACACAGTCATGGCTTGAGTTCGCTGAGCTCGTAAGGACACCCAGAGTCGCTCCTGCTGTGAAGGCCCCGCTCTCCATCCACTCCATCCATACCACAGAGCACAGGTTTGTCCTGGAAGGACCAGTGTGGAAACCTCCTGTGCCTGCTCACTAGGGAGACTGCTGACCTGTCTTACCTGGGACCAAGGTATTCTGTGGGATGCGGGACTCTCAATGTTAAAGTCAATGCAGGCTAGTTAGGATGAGCTGTATTTTCGCTGGGACCAGTGCTGGGAGAGAGTTACATGTGAAGCTGGGCCAGTTGGCTCTGCCCACCCCACATGGTCAAATCCATTGAGAAAGAGCAGGCTGGAGCAGGCTGCTTGGGCCAACACAAATTGAGTGGTGAGCTCACAGGTCCCGAGGAGGGGCAGACAGCACTCAGTGGAAACCTCTCAGGAAACTATGGCTTTCTCGAGCCTCCCAACCATGTCAGGGCCTTGTCCCTATGGTTTCCTGCACATGTCCCATGAGACTGTTTCCTGCTGGACTGAGAGAGCACGTAGCAGAATCTGTCCCTTCTCCTTTAAGTTCCAATGCTTGGACTTCAATGGATGGATGGATAAATGGATAGATGGATGGATTCATGGATAGATGGATGGAATGGATGAACGGATGGATGGATGCATGCACGGAAGAGTAGATGCATGGATGGATGAATGCCTGGGTATATGGATGGATGGATGGATCCATGGATGATGGAGATGGAGATGGATGGGCAGGTGGATGGATAATGAGCAAATGCATGAATGGATGCTGGATGTATGTGATGGGTGTGATGGATAGATGGATGGATAGATGGATACATGCATGCATAGATGAATGGATAGATACATGGATGCATGCATGCATGCATAGAAAGATGGATGCATGCATGGAAGAGTGGGTGGATGCATGGATAGTGGAGATATAGATGGATGGTGGATGGATGGATGGATGGATGGATGGATGGATGATATGGTGGGAAGTGGTTGGTTGGGTGAATGGAAAGATGGATGGATAGTGGGAGAGGTGAGCAGATGGGTGATGGGTTAATTAGAAGGGGGTAAATGGTGGGAAGGTGGATGGATAGATAGATAGATAGATAGATAGATAGATAGATAGGCACAGATATATAGATGCATAGATAGACAATGGATGATTAATGAATGGGTAGACAGATGGATGATGGGAACGTGAACCGTGGCAGAATAGACCTATGGAGTAGAATTACAGCATGCTAAATCCTTGCTCATCACACACTGGTGCAATTTTCTGTTTCTAAGGCTGAATGAAAACTCGGGGGGGGGGTGTCTAAGGAGTGGCTGCTCCTCAGTAAACCCTGTACTAAGCCCCTGAGCCACACATACCTCCTGAGCACCATGCTTGGGGAACAGGTGTTGACATTCCCATTTTACAGATGAAGCCCAAGAGACCACCTGTAGCTCCTCCACGGCCAGCCGTGTTTGGAGGCTAGCAGGAAACCCAGGCATCTCATTCCTCTCGCCGCCTGGGTCATCAGACTTCACATGCATCTCAGAGAAGCTCTAAACCTCCTCAACACCTTTCTTTCTGTTGGGGAGCAGATAAAGCGAGGGTCTCCGAGCGCTAGCCTACCTCCACCCCTGCTTCTGCTGTTAGTGAATACATTTCTTGGATGAGCTGAGTGGTCCCGGGAACTGGGAGAGAAGGCAGGCGGGGCACTGTGTCACGCTGCAGTTGGTCTACAGAGTAACCTGGGAAGAGCAACTTAAGGGAGAAAGATTCAGGCTCAGCTCGCAGTCTGGGGGAAGGCGGTCATGGCTAGGAAGGCAGAGCAACCGGATCTCTCTCCTTTTCACACAGTCCAGGACCCAAGCACTGGGCCACCTAGTTCAGAGTGGGTCTGCTCGCACCAATTAACTTAATCCCGACCCCCCCCCCCCCCCCCCGCACAGGCAAGCCCGGAGGCTAACATAATCTACATAATCTCTCATAGGTGTGTCTGAGACAATTGCCTCCTAGAGGATTCCAGATCTCCTCAAGTTGACAATCAACCCTCGCCACCACAGCCACCCCGCGGGCATAATGTGCAGGGTCCCAGGACCTCCTCGGCCTCGTACACGGGAGAGGAAAGGATATGAACTTCCTCATCGGACATCACATGCCCGAAGTAACGAAACCATTTCAAGCAGCGCCCACTGTCCGGCCATGAGAACGGATGGGGAGGTGGGTGGATGGAGGATGTTTCCTTCACCTGGAAACGGGTCTGGATGCTGCTCCAGGGCGGAGCAAGGTGAGGCCCTATCTCCTGCCTGTCCCACGGGGTCCTCCAGTGCCTGCCTCTATCTACACTTGGGAATGGTCTCCAGGCAGGGCAGAGCCTCCCACATAGTCTCGCTGTTCCTGGTGTTCAAGATTTTGCTCCAGGAACGGATCCTGGCAGCGACACTTTCATAGATAAAGTCCATGATGATTGCTGGTCTTTCCGGGGCTCCCTAATCCTAGCTGATGAGAGGAGGCAGTGTAGCCTGGGGAAGGTGTGCTTTCAAACAGAGGCCGGTGCAGCAAAGCTCGAGAGTAGCATCCAGCCCAGGCATGGCTGCTGACTAAACAGCCTGTTTAGGTTCTGACATCATCTGAGCAGGCAAGCAGGGAAGGTCTTTCTTCAAACTAGTCCGGGACTTTACATCTTACTCCCAGACCTGCAAGTCAGAGAGGCAAACAAGAATGCATCCAATAATTGGAACCTCAGTAGTTCTCATGGAGCTTGAGAGGGCAGACACTGAATCAGAGACTAGGCCAGCTGAGCCTCCTGTTGGCCAGAGGTTGCAGGCAGTAGGACCTAGCTGGGAGCTTTTAACTGGCCTGCATCTCTGCTCCTATTTTGAGCTGGACTCATCCATTCTGGACACTCGGTGATCACTGGCAAAAACATCAACCTGCGGGGGAACTCAATTTTTCTGAGTGTGAGAGCTACTGAGTGTGTTTCCTGGTGATGTTTGAATAACAAAGCCAGCAGCAGCCAAGGCTGGGCACAGCTGGCTCCTCCCTCTTCTTCTGTCCCCATCTCTCCCCTCCTGCCCCATCTAGTTCTTGTAATACAGGGAGCACCATCCCTGTGCCCACATTGCATCTGACTCTCCAGTCCAGGAAGGAGAAAGTTCAAAGAACAGAACCATCTCCCCAAGATCCCTTCTGGTTCCAAACACAGAAATCAGTACATAATTTCATTCACCCATCCAACTCCCTCTCCCCACTGTCCAGATCATCAGGGCCCTGGGTCTGCCCAGCCCATAATGGCAGCCACAGTGCTGGCCACCGAGGCCCACTGGTCCTGCATACAAAGCACCCGGCTGGCCATTATCATTCCGGGGCGGAACTCCGCTTGGCCCGCGTCTCATCGGTCACTCAGCAGCCCGTAATGACCTGTCAGTTCCTTGGCCTGCCATTTTCTGTCTAATTAATTCTTTTATTGTGCACCGGATAAAGAAAGACAAAGGCTTTGCCGGCAATAATGATTCATTAAAATGCAGTGCCTTCCCAGCTCTTGGCCCGGCACCAGCCGCTCAAGCTCAGCCCGCTGTGGGCATGGTTGCCTGCGCCCCTTAACCCTTTACAAGGTCCTCTGGGCTAGACATACCAGAAAATCTAGATGTGAGCTCGTCCAAGCCCCTGGTGTGGGAAGGTCTCCTGAGCATTGCCAGGATTGGTCTAGGGGCCCAGGTGTACATTTGAGAATCTAGGCCCTTTCCCCTACATACAAACCCAAGTGTAAGGGAAACCTAGATTCCAACCTCTATCTCATGGTGAAGGAGAAAGGGGGGCTAGGGGGACAGAACGGCTTAGAGAGGGACATCTGATATTGGACAAGGATCCAGAGACATGAGCCCTTGAGACTGGGTCAAGAAAAAAGGAAGATGCCACTCAGAGGTCAGCCAGTGGCCATAGCACTCCAGGCTTAGCTAGTTTATCCTTCTGGGATTTCAGCAAGGTTATCATCATTCCATGGACATGGGGGAAACTGAGACCTGGGAGGTAAACCGGTAAATAGCAGCTTTTCTAACCACTGTTCCATCCTACCTCCCCACAGGAAGCTATTCATATGCCTGGGTGCTACGGGGGTTGGGGGGAAGGGGCTCTTGAGGGGTGTCTGGGCTTCAGTTCTGGGAATGGGCAAAGAGGAACAGGTGAGGGTGTGTCTACCTTCAGCCCCTACTGCAGACACACACTCGGCTTATTTCTCTCTCTGTTTTCTTATCTCAAACACCCACCTCATTTTGCACATGACCAAAAAGATTCTCAAGAGGTTTGAGGGAGTGACGGTCCCTTAGATAGTCACGGTTGGGTATCTGCACAGTGTGCTCAGCCACAGGCATGTCCTGACCTCAGCGAGTACCCCGACATCCTTAGCACACACTGAGGAGGCAGAGGCAGGCTGGTCTGGGTTTGAGGCTAACCTGGTCTCCATAGTGAGTTCCAGAGCCATGTGGAGAGAAACCCTGTCTCAAAAAAAAAAAAAAAAAAAAAAAAAAAAAAAGTCATTGTCAGTTACAGCTGTGGAACTCTGAGGGACTTGAGGTTGGAACAGGAGACAAGCACTCGGTTGCACATTGCTATGTTTTGAATGCCTCCACATACCGGCAAAAATGACAGCCCCTGGACACCCATCATGTACAGAGGCCCCAAAGTGGTGAAGGATTCAGTCCAAATGGTCTTGATTTACAGAATGTCCTAAGAATCAAAATTTGGTACATGTTGGGGTGAGGGGGTGACTAAAATCCCTTTATTGACTGCAACTCCTGGAAATATCAGGGCACCCAGGAGGAAGGCTCCTGGGTGGGGAACAAGGTGACCAAGAGCCACCAGCCCATTCAGTGGCGATGCCTGGGCTGCAAAGCCAGTACCAGAAGGCCTTACTAGGTGATGAAGGTCACCTTATGTGCCACTAGCATAAAAAAGGACCGACAACATGCTGTCCTACCCAATCCTCCTCCCTCAGGGCCGTTCTTTGCCTGGGTGCCAAACAAGGGCAGTTTATCTCCTTGTCTTAAGAGTCTCACTGGGCCTAGTAACACTGGGAGGCTGGAGATAATGCTGGTTCACAGCCTACAGATGAGTGTCCATATCTGTCCAGTGCCTGGCAGCTGGGACATCACCCCCAAGAGTACCCTGGGGCCCAATGCCACTGACAGCAGCCCCAGCAAATGTTAGGTGGGCAGAGAGGTTCAGTCCTTGGCAGGGCTGGAGTCGCTTCACGTGAGGTCAGACACGGGGAGGAAAGGTGGGGCCGTAGACCCCAGGCCAGGACCTCTGGAAACCGTTCTCTGTGCTGAGCCTTAACTGAGGCCATAGGACGCAGAGTGTTGAATACCCAAACTGACTTCCTGGGAGAATCTGCAAAGATAAGGAGTGCCCAGAGGACAGAAGTCCTCCATCAGGAGCTGATAGCCAGGATGAACATGAACCTAACCAAACAGATACCAGCTCCCAAGAGCTGACACTACCCCAAGAAGATGAGCAGGGAATGGAGAAGGCTTTTTCCAGTCTCTCATGCTGGGGCAGACTGGACCATCACCCCCTTCCTATTGAACAGGGCATTCCATTCCACTGAGGTCAGAGCCAACATTGCGTTGGGTAAGGAAATGAAGAGGAGGGACTTTCTGCCAATTTGACCCTGGGATGGGCTAATGGGATGGGTGCTCTCTGAATGAGTAGGACTCCAAAACCTGGACTCAGGGCGAAGATGGCCAGGGAACTATTTTTAGACGGAAGCTCTCAGGAGACATCAGACAATCTCTTCCCTGGACCAGCACAACAGAACTCCTTCCTCCCCAAGCTGTCCGCCCCAGCCCTAGACTCCCAGCTCTGGGAGTCTCCCAGGATACCTGACCTTGGGAGGCTCTGCCTCTGCAGACAGAGAGTACTGGCTGGGCTAGCCCCAGGAGTCAGAGGCGGAAACGTCGAGAAAGGAGTTACAAAGTACAGAGAATCTACAAAGAAAAAGTCGAGGGACAGGCCAGGACACGGGTGCCCCACTTCATGATGCTCAGAAACAAGAGGGTCTCAGGAAGCAAAACCCAGAATCAGGGCTGGTTGGCTAGACAGAAGGGCCCCGGACCCCAGGAGTTAATACTCAGGAGGCTTGCCAAGTCCCAACAGAACTGGCAGGGCCACCCGGCCTTTGGGAACCTGGCAAGCCCTAAAGCTAATCCCAACCCTGCAGCAGGGCCTCACGGCTTTGTCAGCAAGCCGGGCGCCTGGGGTTCTCCTTGGTCTGGGGTGTCAATGAGAGAACTCTGGGGGCCATATGGATTCAGACAACCCTTGGCTGGATGCAGGACTGGCAGGGTTTGGGTCCGCATGGGCAGCAGGCTGTGAAGGCGTCAGCCATCATGAACCTGGTTCTCACAGCACCATCCCCAGAATCCCCCTACACCGGGAAGCTTGGTACACTCAGACCTTATGAGCTCTTATAAATCCAAGTGACTTTTCTGAATGCTGGTCCTGGCAGGCCCCAGAGTCAAGCTTCTTAAACTGGGGCAGTAGTAACCTGGTCCCGCCCCTCCACATACATTGGGGTTCCAGAGAGACAGGGCTACCCCTACCCCAGACCAAGACTGCAGCCTACATAGCTAGGACGCAGCCGGCTCTGGCAGCCCCTGCGAGCCACATGCACCCCAGAGGCTTGGCCAGAATCACTCCCCTACTTGCTGTCTCTCCTCACAACCATTTTCTCCCTAGAAACTTTGCTCTGAGCAGCAGGCTCTTTGGGGATGGTTTGTTTCTGCTCGCAGCCTGGCTCTGAGCCAGGACCCCGCTCCCAGAAGAGAAAATGCCCTTCGGTTTGAGACACTGTACAGCCACCCAGACACCAGCCTCGATTCGCCTGGGAGGAAAGCCTTGCTTAGAATGGCCCATCTGGACCTGCATGTGTCTGCCTCAGAGCAAACTCTCAAAATGAGGAAGCCAGACAAGACTAAAGGTATGGTGTTTAAATTCAGACCAAGTGGTTGTGACAGGGTTAGTTACCTCCCTAAGGTGAGGTGAAGTTCTTGCCTTGGGAAGCCTGGGCTGGCTCGGCCCCCTCCCCCAGTGGCAGCAGGGACCGGGCTTTCAGCAAAGTCGCCTCTGCCTCTGCTAGGAACCTTCCTGCAAGAACCCCCCGGGCTTGAGAGAAGTAATACTCAAAACATGCTCCGAGTAGATAAAAAGCTTTTTTTTTTTTTAAATTTTATCAAATCGATCTGTACAAAAGTTAGCATTGCCTGGTCAGAAAGGAACGAGACACAGCAGGTAAAGGACAGCAAATGTCTTTCTGAATTCAACACCAAAGAGGAAAAAAAAAAATAGACTGCATACAAATGAGTTTGTTGCCGTTCCCACCCCCCACCCCCGGAAGGAGAGAATGCTGAAGGAAGAAAAAAAAAAGGCAGGAATTTTTTTCCCCTCTAAAAAAAGGTAGGAAAAGTAGAAAAATTAAAAAGAAGCGAAACTTCTCAAATGTGAGTAAATATACAAAGTCTCCAAGGCACAAGTTTCCGTGAAGTGAAGTAGCGGTTATACTCAGCACACAGCAAGCAGGCAGTGAAGCAGGCGTTACTCTGTAACTAGGAATCTAGGCAGGTCAGTGGGGGAGGCGCTCCTTTCACAGCTTGGTAAGTAGCGCCTGGTGCCAAAGAGCCAAGATTATCGTGGTTCTGCGGCTGCCAGCTTGCAGGAAATTCTGCCTTCTACCACGTGGCACCACCGAGGGCAGAGATGACACTCCCGCTTTCCAATGCCCGACCCGAGGCTGGTGCTGGGCTTTTTGTTCTAACCAGACCCCAAGAGGTCAATCACTTCCTCCTGTGCCTGGTGGAGGCCTCCAGGGGCATCCAAGGACAGAGCAAAGAGATGCTGCGGGGAGCCCCACCCCTGCCCTTCACAGAGCAAGCTTCCCGATCTCAACTTTGTCTTAAAAATTCTACTCTCTGCACGAATTACTTCATTAATTAAAGATAAAATAATAACAGAACATAAATACGTCTTCGACACCTTTTAAAAAACAAACAGGTTTAAGCCTTAAAATAAAAATAACAAAAATAAAAATAAACACGCAAAGTGTTCATCTCAGCCAGACCTTGCTGGGAAGAACCGTGGTAATGAGAAACCCCTCCATCTCACATCGGTCCCGAGAGATGCCCGGGTGTGGGTGTTTCCTCGAGCCTCCACAGATGTGCTTCACCATGGGAACAGCATCCCTTGGTCCCAGGGAGTTTTTGGAAAGGCTGGTAAGGACCTGAAGTCCCTTCTCTCCTTGGTCCTTGTCCTTAGGCAGGGCTGTCTTCTTACCTCCTCGGGAGCTGGTGTGTACTTATCCAAACGGGAGAGCAACAGAATGGCTGGTTTGGAAATCACCAGTCACCTCAGAAAGAGAGAAGAGGGGGGAAAGAGAGCTCTGTCCCCTGGCAGAAGTTTGGATATCCAGAAGCAAAGGGACACAGGGCGACAAAGCCTGGCTTCCTGCACATTCAGCAGGCACTTGACGGAGTGAGGCCGAGCTGGCTGTCTCCACCCTCTACCGAGTACACTTCCGGAAGAACTCAAAGACCCGGCTATACTTCGCGGACGCTGAGTCCTCCCGGACGCGGCAGCCTCAGGGCCGGGTCAGGGTGGTGTACACAGGCTGGTCCCAGTTGCTGCTGGGGCTGTGCGCCGGGGGCATGGAGAGCCCGTTGAGCAGTGGCGAGGCATAGGGCCGGCGGGATGAATGGAAGTAAGGGTATTGGTAGAGACTGGGAGGGTAGCCAGGGTAGGGGCTGTAGTAGTTGGAAGCCTGCAGGTCAGTGTAGTCACACTGTGCGCTGGCGAAGGAGCTGGCAGCCGAGGCAGAGGCAGCCGTGGTGACACTGGCCTGGGCGCTGTAAGAGCCATAGTCAGCACGGCCAGGTGAGCCGTGCGACTGGTCGTTGTAGTGGCTGGGACTCAGCTGCTCCGTCTTGATGTGTGGCCGAAGGGGTCCTGCCTCTGTGGGCGAGGCTGAGGCCGAGGGAGCTCCCTTGTGGGCCCACACAGGGGATGCCCCTAGGCCGGTTGCCCCGGAGTGGGTGTAGGAAGCGCCTCCATAAGAGCCAGAGGCAGTGGCCTGGCTGGGCTCTGTGGGCAGGGCTGAGTGGCCATTGAGGGGCAAGTACTGGTCAAACTCGTGGACGTCGAAGGTATCCATGTTACTGATGACCTCGCTGCTGAGCTCGGAGATGTCCACATTGCTGAAGTCGATGTTCTGGCGCCCGCTGTCCACTAGGCGGCGCCCTTCCAGCCTTAGCTCTTGCTTGCTTCCATGGCTGGCCTGGTGCAGGTCCGTCTTGGGGGTGGTGGGTGGGGTGGGTGGCCCATGGGTCTGGCCTGAGGAAGAAAGTATATTGCAAAGATGAATGCCCCTTCTGTGGGACCAGGGTGGAGCTGGTGGGTGACACCAGGAACCCTGGTAACTGCCACAGGTACAAATCAACGGCTTTTTGTTTCCTTACCTTCCCAGAAATTCCTGCAAACTCAGACCTAGCCCTCACTTCCTGGCTGAGAAAAATTCCGTTAGGCACTGTGCTGTGGGAAGACCCAAGGCTCCTCCCTTAAGACCTGGGGGGTGTGTGTGTGAAGGGGGCGGTGGAAGGTGTCCAGCCGGCCCCACCAGAACTAGCATTAATGGGGCACTCTTGGAATGCTTGTCCCTGGGCACTGGACCAAGGTGAACCCACACAACCCCATTCTACCCCCATCACAGCCGAGTAAACGGAAGCTCACGGCCGGCCTGCCTCCGGCTTCACTGCGACTGCTTAGCTGCTAGGACCCCACCCACCAGCCTGATTCTGAAGCTAGGTCTGTTGACCCATGCCGTTGTTTCCGTAGAGTGGAGACAGATTGCCAGTGAGCCCCAGTGAACATACACGTCTCAAGATGGAGGGACACAGGCCCCTCCTTTTGTACATCAGAAATAGCTACATCCAGAAGCTTTTCAGGGGATCGGGGAAGACCTGGCCCTCTGCAGATTGCCAACCCTGGAGGGAAGACCTCCCCACACCCCAGATCAGTCCCGCTATTGCCTGTGCCCATGCTAAGGGTCTCGGAGCCCACCTGTGTGGTGGTCGTTGTGGTGGTGTGCGTCGCCGAGCACCGCATCCGCTTTGTACATGGGACCCCCAGGGTGGTGGCCCAGCTCAGTACCGGAGTCTGAGTCACTCCGGCCGGTCTTCACGCTCTTCCTTCGCCGTGGCTGGTATTTGTAATCTGGGTGGTCTTTCTTGTGCTGCACGCGGAGCCTCTCGGCCTCCTCCACGAACGGCCGCTTCTCGCTTTCACTCAGCAAGCTGCAGAAGACACGGCAGAGCAAGGACGGTCACGGAGCTCCAGCTTGCCAAGGGCCCAGGCAGCACCGGCACACACACCGATGTCTGGGGTCCGACAGTGGGAGCACAGGATAGGGTGCCAGGGAGTTCAGGGTACCCTCCGGGGGTAACCTACCCTCCTGTTGAGAAATCCAACACCAGCTGGGCAGAGCCCAGGAGGCCTGTGTGGTGAGGACTGTATGTTCCTTATAGCCTAAGGACCGAGAAAAACCTCAATTCTCCATCTTTCCTGAAGTCCCCCTTGCAAACTCTATTTGCTCATCCATCTCCCCCTCAATCTCTCTCAAGAAAGATGACAGGACCCAGTGAGAACTATACTCCAACAAAGGCAAGGCTCTCTGGGAGCCAGCTGTCCCAAGCTTCCAGGAGTGATGGAGAAACTCCAGGAGACTGTCCTCCGAGCACACACCCACCCTGAGAACCCCACCACCACCACCACCACCACCACCACCACCACCACCTTGCACCTTAACTTGCTGGCAGAGCTGAGAGTACAAGACGACCTGGCTGTCCTGCTCAGCCCTGTGCCGCTCACACACACTGTTTCAAACTCAAATGGAGGCATCTTGGGAGGTGGGACTGTGCTGCTGTCTTCAATAATGCCTGCCTTTCTATGGCCAAAGTGCCTGGTGAGCCCCTGTCACTTTCACCTGCTCTTTCCTTCCTCAATTCCAGGTTGCTGTGGCCTGGGAACAGTCTCCTGACAGAGGGCTTGGACTCCTAATGTATCCCGGGAGTCCAAGCTTTAGCCCGGGACAAAGTGGCTTGATGTCTGCCCAGTTGCCTACAGGCCCTGGTGGCCGCTGAGAGCTGGGATCCCCAGTTCTGCAGTTCTCGGCAGGATATCCCAGGAGAGGAGGGACTGGAGGGTCACACTCCAGGCACTAGCCTGGGTCCATCTCCAAAGTCCCCCACCTGGTGTCTGGTATCTGTTGACCAGAAGGTGTTTTTCCATCAGACCCACCCTGGAACCAGCCCAGGAACACAGCCCAAGCTTGGGCGCGACGCCACCTCCTTCAGCCCCTACACTCCTTTTCTCGGCCAGAGTGTCAAGAGTCCCCACACTCACCGCCACAGCTTGCCCAGGGTCTTGCTGAGCTCTGCGTTGTGGAGATGCGGGTACTGGTCCGCCAGCTTGCGGCGCGCCGCCTGTGCCCACACCATGAAGGCGTTCATGGGTCGCTTCACGTGTGGCTTGGCCTTGAGCGTGCCGCCACCGCCGCCGCGCACCGGCATAGGTACCAGACTCCAGTCATAGCCCTTAAGCACCTGCGACACGGCATCACGGATGCAGGCTGGAAAGCGTTCGTCCGCTGCCTCAGCAGTATCCCCTCGGCCGCCGCCCCCCGCGCGGCCCAGACCCTCTGATCCCGCGGGCGACGGTGGCGCGTCGGAGTCTGAATCCTCCACGTGTGACATGGAGCTAGCGGTGCCAGACGGGCTGCAGGGCGGCTGGGCGCGGGCCTCACTCATGTCCAGCATCGGGGCCACGCGCGGAGGGGCACTCGGTGGGGATGGACGCAGGGGTCGCGCCCGGTCACTCTGTGGACGGACACTCTGGAATCCAAGGCTGCCACGCAGGACCCAATCTTTGTCCTCACCGCAGGGGCCCAGCAGCCGCTCCTCTGCCGCGGCAGCTCAGTCTCAGTTCTGGGACCCGCAACAAGTTTCTTTAAGCAGCGGCCGAAACCCCGCCCCTCCCGGTCCGGGTTGGCAGGCGCGTCCTCCCCGAGGCGGAGCTTTATGCCCCGCCCCGAATCCAAAGACGCCTGCGGACCCCGCCCCACCCTCCGCACCACGTGGGCCAGGCGCCCCGCAGCCTGATCCCTCGACTGAGGCAGGGTCAGAGGGCTAAGGGTGACTGACTGCCCAGGGCGTGGATCTCTCCAGCTCGACTTGACTTTCAGGCGCCAGGCGAGGATGCTAATCCACATGGTTCCTGAGCCCAACATCCCTCTCTCCATTGTGGGGCTCAAATCCGCTATTGCAACCAAACTCGGGTTCTGCCCGCAGGGTGGCGCAATGACAAGGGCCACCAGGTGACCCTGGTAACTCGCGAACCTAGGTGAGCTGGAGGACCCCGGAGCTAGACAGAGGTGGGAGGGCGGGGGCGCTGGGCGGGGCTGCTCTGGCAGCCGCTGCTGAATCCCTGGGGCAGTCAGGCGGATGGCGGGGCCGGACGCGGGGGCTCGGGTCCTTCCGGGTATGACCTGTGGCGGGGTGCGGAGGCCCTGGCGGGCGGGCCTGGGTGGTCTGGCGGAGGCGGAAACCACGCTGGGCTGCTTCTCCTCAGCGCTTAGAGTGAAGGCGGAGAGTGCTCAGGGTCGGAGAGGGGACGCTTCTCCCGAGGCCAGCGCCAAGCCGGGACTCCGAGCCGCGCCCGAGGTCGCCCCCGCGAGTTGGCTCCCAGCCCAGAGGTCTCCAAGTGCAACTAGGAGTCTCTTGCCAAACTCAGTGGAGGCGATGTACCTGCCACCCTAAGCTTGTCTAGGTGGCATCGAGCTGTGGTTCGCGAGAGCCCGGTAACCCTAAACGAGGCCATCTGTTTCTCAAGCCAGTGGAGGCTGCTGCAGGGAAGAACTGTGGTCGCTAATAATCCCTAACTCCAGGCAAGCCGTGAGTGGTGCCCTAACCTCCAGGTCTGGGATCCCAGCCTCCAGTCAGACTTTCCCTGCAGATCTGGAAAAGGCCAGTCCTGTGCAATTGTGACCTTAGGGCATCTACAGCTCTGGACTGAAGAAGGAGTCCCTGCTTCCTGCTGAGGGGACAGCTAAGGAAGAGAAACTACTTTAATGGTGACCTTATTCTAATTGTGTGCTTCTCTCTCTCTCTCTCTCTCTCTCTCTCTCTCTCTGTGTGTGTGTGTGTGTGTGTGTGTGTGTGTGTTGTGTGGATGGAGAGCTAGCTGCCATTGTCTGTTGAACTCTCCTTATTTTAACCACCACCTGCCAAAAAAGACCCTTTCCTGCACATCTGCAGTAGCAGTCCTTTACCCTGGGGATCCCTTCACTCAGGGTCCCACCTCTTGGAAAGGAAGTGTCTTGGAGGCTTAAAGACTCCTGCTGGCTAGCGCACCATCCATACCAGCAAAAGAAGGCTTAGTGGCAGAGCAGAGGATGGAGACCAGGCCACATCATGGTCCTCCCAGGACCTGACCCCTGAGGTCTCAGGTCCCAACCCTCTGTGCCTCCAAGGACTCATGCTGTCAGTCAGGCCTGCAGGCCTTAATAGAGACCTCCACGTTTCTAAGAAAGCACAAACCCGAGTTTTCATTGATCCAGTGCGGCGTCTTCCTGGCTCTCTCCCATAGTGAATACACTCACTTCTTTGCTCCCCAGACTGCTTGGACCTTGGAGGGAAGGAGATGAAGTTCATCCTGGCTCCACCCACAGTTTGCATCTTCCTGTCACGTGGGCTATAGTGACTCCCTGACCCCTGGGGTCTAGTCGTCAGCCCTGTAATACAGGTATAGATCACTATGGGCTGTCAGGAGCTAATCCAGCCCTGCTCGGTCCAAGCACTGGCATGCAAGCGGTGCCCCGAGCTCTTCCAGGCTCTGTGCTCAGAACTGAGCCCAGTGCAGTCTGAGGGTGCACAGTGAGTACCCCAAGCCCATGCCAGGCTCCTTGTTGGGTCATCTTGAAAGACCAGTACACCCTCCAGGTCTTTAGACTCCTTTTAAGCCGGTTGGTTCACATCCTCAGCCACCAGAGAGACCCTGAGCAGACATGAAGCTGCAGCTTCTAGAAAGAAAGTTCTTCAGGGTGGGCTCGTGTGATCGCTAGGACTGATCGGGCACAGCATCATGCCAGGGCCTCCTAGGACCTTTCCCCTAGGGATCCCTCCACCAGGACCCGGCTTCACAGTCTCTGACCTGGAGTTCCGAGTGTCAAGGTCAGGGAGGGAACTTCCTTCCTCAAGATGCACCCTGTAGGGGAGAAGACTTTTAGAAGGATGGTCCCAGAAATCTCAAGGATGTGATGGTTTAGCTGAGATCTGAAGCCTGATGCTTCCCCTGTGGGCAGCATCTTGTGCAAAAGGCCCTGCAGCCCCCAGACAGCACGGGGCGTTTGAAAGCACAGGAACCGACAGATCTGTAGAAACGTGAGTGGAGGCTATTGAAACCACCTCTCAGTTTTTACCTTGTGGGCCATCGGACCTTGTCCGGGTGTGGACCAGTTCCTCCTTCTCTTTCTTCTTTTTCTTCCTGCCCCCACCCTGCCTCTTTGGCTGCTGCTAGTTTTGCTCCAGTCTGAATGACCTTTCCCTAACCCCGGACTTCCCCCACTATCTTATGGAGTTTGCAGTTCTAGAATGAAGACATTATTGACTGAACTCTGTTCAGGTGCCATTCCTGGACCAGTGCTCTTGGAGCCTGGGGGAGGGTCATGGGGGGGGGAGCCTGGGGGAGGGTCTGTGAGCCTCAGGTTGGCTCGTGTGCCCTCAGCCTTGGCCTGCTTCTCCCTCCTCCCCTGCATCCAGAGCTGTATGCCAGGCAGTTGGTAGAGCATCCCGGCACAGCCGTGGAGATTTTTAATTGTTGGCCTGGAGGTGGTGAACTCCGAGCAGGGCTCCTGTAGACCGCTGCCCTGCACACTGGGTTCCGAGAGGCAGTGGGTCCTCCTTGGGATTGGACAGTTGGTGCTTTTAAAGTCTACTTGTGAGTCCCAGAAGGCCGGCCTCCCAGTAACATGCCATCTTAAGCCGGTGGTCTCAGGGATGCTGTCAGAGCTCTCTGCAGTGGAAGCTGCAGTTGGGATCAGAGCTGGCCCCTCATTAGAATCATCCTCTATGAGGGAGCTTCTGGTGTCAGTGCCCCCCCCCATGCTCTGAGCACCATCTTCTCAGGCCTACAGGAGCAGTCTTCCTGTCTTACCACATCTGCAGCCTGCTCCCGTGTTAGGCTGTGTTATACTGTGTGCTCCCAGCATGCCTCTGGAGCTTCTGGGTTCCTGAATTTCACCCTGGGTGGAGGGCCCTGGGTGGAGCTGACTCCCAACAGGATGCAGTAGGTCTTGGTACTTCCTCCTCGGCATTCGACAGTTGGTGTTTTCGAAGTCAGAGCCATCCTCAGTAGGGCCCTCAGAGCATGCAAGCAGCTTCTCCTGGGTGGAAACCAACTCCATGCTGCCCTCAGCAAAGGTACCAGTGTCTGTTTCTGGGATGGTGAAGTCCGGCGATAGTGTCGACATGGGCTAAGGTGGACTGAGAACGGCTCATCCCGATGCTAGACGCCTGGATCTCTAGCCCCGTGCCTTGGATTTGTCTGGGGCACTCCCCAGCACCCTGATCCTGGCCTTTCCCCATGGCCTACTCTTTGCCAGCATCTATGACTGTTGAGCCCCTCAGAAGTGAGACAAAGTGTCCTGGGGAGACACTAATGGGGACTCAGACATGGGCCACCTGATCTCTGTGTTCATCCTCCCAAGCTCCCGTTTCAGATCCAGCGAGGCTTCCTGCCCATTTGTGGTGTCTGCAGTTACAACTTTACTAATCAGAACTCTATTTCCAGCTTCAGCTGTAAGGCAAAGGGTGACTTGGTATAAAAATGTAACAAATAGCCCCATAGCCCAAACCTCTTGTCATGCTCGATGGTTCCAGATACCTGTAAATGTTCAGGGCAAATTAAACACACCAACAAATGGCTTTCTTGCGTTTGCCTTGCATTTATTCCTCGAATTTGGTGAGGGAGGCTTCAGTTAGATCCCAGCAGGCCATATGCAGTCGTTTGGGGCTGTTTGTTAAGCAGCATTGGTGGGACAGTTGGTGGCTGACCTAGTGACAGTGTGGCTCTGTGGGCAGAGTCCAACCCATAGGCCTCTGGGTTCTAATCTCTAGGATGGGGCTTTCCAAGAATTCTTTCGGTTCAGAACACAGCTCGAGGCCGTGTTCTGCCACAGGGCCCTACCCCAGACATCCTACTCCTATTCTACCTTGAAGTCACAGCTGCTCTTGAGATTCACAAGGCTTCATCTCCCTCGGGGTGCATGGGGGAGCTGAGGGTGCAACAGAAGAGGACGGTAGCCAGGAGAACAGCCGCTTGTGTATCACAGCTTCGGCCAGCCAGCAAATGGCATAGCACCTGCTCACCGCCGCACCTGCTGGGCTCTGATGGGTTTTGGCCACTGGACCGTCAGGGGGGGGGGGCCGACCAGCCCAACTGACCACTGTTCTAGGAAAAAAGCAACAGATGTGGATCCTGCCCCCTTTCACAAGCAGTCTCCAAGACATGAAAAATTGGGGTAAATGAAGGGTGCACGATTATATTCAGCCCAGGCTGGGTTCTTGGGGAGCCAGAGACAGCTGCAACTGCACGTCAGGGACAATAGCCCTGAGACAGTGGGGACTGCTGGGCCGGGGTGCCTGGGGACAGCTGGACGAGGTGCTGACAGGGGCCTCATTCCTCCGTGAAGCCATTCCGCAGCTGCTGGGAGAGCTGCCAGCTAGTGGGCAGTGTGCCCTGTCCCCATACCCATCTCAGCCACTGTGCTGGAGGTTTCGGGCAGCTGGGGCACGGGACCCAACTAGGAATGGTGAGCCCCAGGCCTCCAGAGACCCCAGCCGGGTCCTGAGCTGGAAGCCCATCTTGGGACCCCGTCCCCACTTTACCTTTTATTAGAGCTGCTGCTGCCAGAAGCCCCAGGGGCTCTCATCTCAGTTTCTTCTCAGTCAGCCAGCTTGACTGTTTCTGTAATTTTTGTTTTTATTGCTAAAAGTGATATTTAGAAGCCTGCTTCATGTTGGTGGCCCCTGAGGTGACAGGAGCAGACCCCAACCCCGCCTCCCCGTGGCCCCCTCCATCTCCAGTATATGAGCCTCCAGCCGCTTCGCTCAGTCTGGGTTTTGCTTTCTGTGTGGACCACAGCTGAATGTAGGCCCAGCAGCTCAACCGCCAGATGTCCAACACACAGACACATGTGGTACAAGCCACAGCTTACTCCGACTAGTGCAAGGGATGCCTTCCTTCTAGATAACTGTGAAACATTCAACTTAAGGGATTCATTCCTAGTTTTGTCTACATTTGTTTCTATCGTTGTTGTCGTAAAGCCAGGCATGGTGATACACATCTATAATCCTAATACTTGCAAGACAAAGGCAAGAGGATGGGTTCAAGTTCAAGGCCAGCCTGAGCTACACAGTAAGCCGTCTCAGAAAAGGGGAGGGGCGGGGATTCACAAGTCACATGATCCAAAGGATTCAGCAGCATATAGGGTAGCAGCACGGACATGCACTCCATCTAGTTTCAAAACATTCCTGAAGGAGTCTCCACATCCCCTTCTTTCTCCCTCACCCCGGGAACCACAAATGTGTCTTTCCTAATGGAAGTGCCTTTTTTTAAAAAAAAATGTATCCTACAATATATCAGACTTATCTCAGCTTGAGGTCTTAGGGTTCATCCATACTATAGCATGTCTATCCCTTTTTATGGGTGAGCAATACTCCAGTGCGTTTCAGCTATCTCAAACTTGCTGTAATCCTCCTGCCTCAGCACCGCCAGTACTAGGATCACAGGTATGCACCATCATACCCAGCTTCCCAAAGAACTTCATGTTAAACTCGGGCGGAAACGGGCAAGGGCTCAAACCTCTTCTCAGCTCAACCCTGCCCTGTGGGACCTGCTTGAAAGCAGGTTCCAGATGGCATCCCAGGAAGGCGGGCCAGGGACAAGAAACTCCCGCCACCGAGGACCCAAGTGTCCTGCGGACCCTTCTGCTGGCCTCGGCCACCGCGGGCAAATCCAAGAAGGAGCCTAGAGCTGAGCCCCAGCCCCAGCTGGAGCGCTGGAGGCCGGAACAAGAGGGCCATTTTATGCTCCTCACAATGCCCCATTGTGCCCTTCTGCAGGGAGGACAATGTTACCACGGCAAGGGGAAGCTGAGGACAAAGGGCCCTTTGTAAGGATGGGCCCCACCTGAGCCACAGCACCCAGGGTCACACCTGATGACAGGGCAGCCCTTCCTCTCCTCCGTCCCCTGCATAGCTCTGGCTTCCAGAAATAATCTGGGGGGGGGGGAAGTTGTGCACACTTGAGCTGCTCTCCCCAAATGTCTCTGCGGGCCCATCCCATGCCTGGCATATGCCAGTGGGGAGAGGCAGGGGAAAGGGTTCCCTTTGGGTCCCTTTGAAGGATCTGGATGCAGGATACCCAGGTGTAACTGTTCCTTCCGTCTCTACAGTTTTGAGACCTTGGGCAGATGCTGGCCTGTGGCGGGCCTGGCAGGTGGCAAGTTTTGTATTATCCAGTGCAACATCTGTAATAGGGCATACTCACAGCTGGGCTCCCAAGGGAGTGTTTCTGGAAAAAAGAAAAAAGAAAAAAGAAAAAAAAAAGGAAAGGAAAGGAAAGGAAACTTTAAAAAAAAAAACCCAAAGCACTTTATAGGATGTATTTATACACTAGTACTCCAGGATCAGGGAGGCTGAAGGCTGGAGGCTGGAGGCTGGAGGCTGGAGGCTAAGTGTACCAGCAGCTAGCTACACACCAGTCCTTACCCACAAAAGGCTCACTGCTGGTATGGAGGTATAAATATTAATGGGTTGTTTGACCATGCAAGCATTTGGTAATTTATGTCAAAACAGCAATCGCAAAAAGGAGATGCTAAAGACAAGTTGTTAAAAAAAAAAAAAAACAGTAGCGATAATTCACAAAGGCACAGATCTTTAATACATAAAACGTTCTGAAAGATATATGAAGACAACCCTTGTTCCAGAGAGCCCTGTAGTTCGTAGCTTTATAACCCACAGGGCTGCTGGTGCTCCTGCCTGGACACCCCTTTTCTCCTCTGCTGCAGAATGCCTCTCCAGTATCATTAGTATGCAGTGCTGGAGTGGCCCCTAACACGAAAAAGCAGAATTGCTATCAATCAGGTACATGGCATGTAATACCAGCATCGAGGAAGGCAGTTCGCGAGGACAATTTCTTCGTTCTCATTCTGGTCTATATAGTTCAAGGCCAGGCTGAGCGATTAAAAATAAATTCAAGTATAAAAGCAGAGTTGAAGATGTGTCTCCACTGGTGGGTAGATCTGAGTCCTTGATGGTCCAGTGGCCCCATAAATAGCTTGAACATGGTTCCAAATCTTCATAGGAGTGCCACCTGTATACTGGAGTCTCTGGGGACCACAGACAAGGAGGTTTAGGTAGAAGAGAAAGAAGGAGGTTCCAGGATAAATTTCAGGTTTCTTCCTGCCAAATATCCTATTGAATGATCTGTGCCTTCCTGGGCGGCGGGCAGCAGAGGAATTCAGTGTGAAAACCCTGCTCTGCCACTGCCACAGGCTTGGCCTTCCCTGCTACAGAGTAGCAGATCCGCACCCAGGACAGGGGTGTCCCAGCTCCTTCCCCTGGCGCTCCACTCTGCAAATACTGAAGCTAACAGGGAGACGCCCGCCGCTAGGCGGGACCGCCCAGAGAGGGCGTGGCGCGTGGGCCTTGGCTGCAAGAGGTACCGGTGTCACCCCGAGGAGCGAGTGTGGCCTTTCAGGCATGTGGGCGTGGCCTACGCGCGCACCGCTCTTTGTGCGCATGCGCCCAGAGAGTCTAGTCATGGCTGCGCCCGAGCGGTTGCTGAGAAAACGGAATGTCGGAGGTGCCGAGCACAGTCCAGCGTCGCCATCCTCTCTGGCTAGAGATCCCGCGGATTCTCCAGCCCGGCTGCACACGGGCACCTTCTGGCTGACCAGAGTCGTGCTCCTGCGGGCCCTCGCTTTCATTTACTGTGAGTGTCCGGTGGGAGCCGGCTGTCGCCGGCATCCTGTGACCTGGTCCCAAGCCCTGCTCGCTTCTGGACTCCCGTTGGTACCTCTGTAGGCTTCCAGGATCCTGCACTACAACCATTCTGCCCCTTCTATGAGCTTCCGGATCCCGCCTTCTCACCTCCCACTCTGTGGCTGCCTAAACTTATGTCAGTTCCCTCGGCGTGTTCCTGGGACCCCACCCCGATCCCTGCCTCTCCACAGCCCCACTTAGCACGTGGAAGAGTCGAAGGCACTCCCTCTGCGTGCACCCTGGGAGTGGCGAGACGATGCTAATTCTGCTCCGAAGCCCTAGGGGAGCTGAGGGTCTTTAGCCTGTAGCTCAGACCTAGACACTTTTGCCTTCTCTCAGGGCCCCTCACTGGACCCAAAGGTTGTGCAACAGCTCCAACCTGACCTGCTTGGAAGGGCACTAGCCAGATTTCATTGGTAGGGTAGAAGTGAGGCTCAACCCGGTCAGCTCCGGAAGGACTCCCGGGTTCTGCTTAGGTTCTGGCTCTGCAGACCTTCACAGTCCACGGCACCGTCCCACACCTACCTGAGCCTGAAGAGTCCTTAGCCTCTTCACGTCAGGAAAAGCAGAGCCGAGGGTCCTGACAGTCATGCTGGTGTCCCCGTGCACACCTTTTTGGTTTTGGTTTTTGTTGTTGTTGGTTTGGTTTCTATTGTTTGTTCTTGAAACAAGGTTGCTCTGCATAGTCCTGGCTGCTGGGGAGCTTGTTCTGTAGACCGGGCTGGTCTTGAACTCCTCACAGAGATCTACCTGCCTCTGCCTCTAGAGTGCGGGGATTAAAGGTGTGCACCCCTACACTGGGTACTGATGTTTCTTTCCTGTCCCCTCAGCTCCTAGCCTGTTATTGCGACCCACAGAGGTAGTGGGCCAGGAGATGCCATATAGAACCAGCTCCAAACAACTCACTATAGTGACGCCTGCACCCCGAGCTGTGGCTGAGCCCCTGTCCTGCTCACACTGGTGCCTGCCCTGCCTGTGGCCACAGCACAGAACTCATGCTTGAAACCTGTGGACACCTGGTTGGTGGAAGTAGCTGTGGGTTCCAAAATCCTCACCCTAATTCCTAATACCTAGGGGTGGCCTAGTGATGGTGTGAACACTGGAAGCCATGGCCCAGCCTTTTAGTAAGGAAGGGCAGGCCTGGGCTGGAGTGTGGGTGTGTGACAGGCCAGTCACCCGGCCAGGCACGTGCATGGTGCACCTTGGGTATTTTTAGGAAGAGTCATCTCAGGCTTTGGGCTGTGTCCATGTGCCTCTCCTCTGGAGAGTCAGGGTCATGTGCTTTTTACTATTTATTTATTTATTTATTTATTTATTTAGACAGGGTCTCTCTGTGTAGCCCTGGTTGTCCTGGAACTCACTCTGTAGACCAGGCTGGCATCGAACTGAGAAATCCACCTGCCTCTGCCTCCCAAGTGCTGGGATTAAAGGCATGTGCCACCATTGCCCGGCTCACATGCATTTTTGTGTGACAAGACTAGCTACTTCCGGGTGCATCGGAGAGCTGGAGTTCTTAACCAAACAGTCCCGTGTGTTTGCCTGCCTGAGTTTCCACTCATTCTCTCTAAAGCTGGTGGGAAAAAATATCCAGACTTGTGTTGTTTTAGCCCATGCAGTACAGTACTAAGGAATCCTGGGAAAGTTGGTACTGGCACACTCAGAGCAAGGTGGAGGGTGTCTACAGGACTGGTTGAATTGGAAGGCACAGTGGCACCTGGTGGCTTTGTGCTGGAGATGCTTCGCAGATAGGCTCTCGGGCTCTCGGGCAGGCAGTGCCGCCTTTGCTCAGTAAGGAGCTAGCATTTCAGCTGGACACGGAAGGCTGTGAGTGCCCAGCTCGGGCAGATGGCTCGGTGGCTGCTCAGCGCGTGCCTGCAATGTGCTTTGCTCCCGTAGCGCGAGTGTGCTTGAGGTAGGCACGTTTTTAGGTTCCCATCTTCCTGTGGCATGCCTTCATGGTTCATGGCCGCTGGGCGAGCAGCAGTCCCAAGTGGAGTTTCTTCTAAAGGGCTCTGGCGCTCACTGGGCTATGAGCTATCCTCTGAGGACCTTCAGAGAGGTCCCTGACCAGCTGGTTCACCTGAAGGCGGAGCTGGCAGTGCTTCTACTGTGGAAAGGCTTGTGGTTAAATACAGTCCAGTGTATTCTGAGAGTTCTCCCTCTTAGGAGACTGGGACCTACAGGTCTTTCCTTAAGCACGATGCGTCCAAAGCACCTGCTGCCTGGAATCCCTGCACTTGAAAGGCGGAGGCCGGGAGTCTGGAGTTTGAGCCCAGCCTGGGCTTGCTATACAGTAGCAAGGCCCTGTCAAAGATAAATGGTGGCTTTAAGGAAGGTGTGGGTCAGAAAACTCTGTAGATGAGCGACAGAGCCGTGTGGCCTGCCAATGATTCGGCAAAACCAGCCCTGGAGTGCCTGTTAGCCGCAGGCCTGTGCACTCCACCTGGTGTGGTGTGATTCCGTCCACAGCAGTCCAGGGTGCGCCCAGATGGCGAGGGCGAGCTCCACACAGGACAGGCATACATTGCTTAATCTCCCAGAGCGGCTACCACTGGGAAGCCAGGGAAGCGGAGGCCTGCCAGTACTTGAGAGCAGTTTGCCTGTAGGGATTGCCCCAGCCGCCTGAAGTCAAGAGTCACTGTCACCCGGTGCGTGGCCTCCAGTCCCTGCGGATGCTCACCGTGTTGAGCAGGCACTATCGGATCAGCTGCTGTGCACTTTGTTCGCGCCTCGCGCTGTGCACGTATTACTGTCACTGACACAGGAGAGAATGCATTGGGGTTGGGCTTGGTGAGCGAGCGGCTGTGACTGGCAAGCCCTGGCTTTAGCTCCGCCATCTGGGCACTACGCCCGGGGCCTGTGTATTTTGTACACCAGGCTTGCTCCTGGACAGTGTCTGTCTTTCTGGAACCCCAAGGAACAGCCGGGAGGTTAAGGCAAGAGGGGGGACCCGGGCAACTCATGAGATCTGTCCACTGCTGCTCCTGGGAAGGAAGGGCTGGGCTCTGGACGACAATACTCATGGCGCAGGACTTCCGGGCCTCAGCTGTGAGGTTGCAGTGTCTGGAGCATGGGGCAGGACCTGTTCTGTCAGCCCTATCGATCTCCCCAAGTATGATGAGGAAACTGTGAGAGCTAGGTAGTTCTACTCCAGGGACTCGAACCCCTGACTCCGGCTTAGGTGTATGTCCCAAGTATTGGTCATGTATGTTCCTTGTATTTTCTTGGTCACCCTTCCTCATTTACGTGTGGTCTGGTTGAACTCTTCTCTGAGGGGAGAAAACAGAAAGTGCCCTTGATAGCCAGTCCTCTTGGCTCTGAGCATTCCTGGGCTGAGCCTCTTTCCACTTCTGGGCAGCACAGGCCCCACGTCAGGTTCCTCTTGCCCTACACTGTGCTTAAGAAGGTA
This sequence comes from Apodemus agrarius, assembly GCA_964023405.1. Classification (NCBI taxonomy): domain Eukaryota; kingdom Metazoa; phylum Chordata; class Mammalia; order Rodentia; family Muridae; genus Apodemus; species Apodemus agrarius. Next base: position 14,266,650 of record OZ030015.1, read on the forward strand.
GACACCACCCTCTGCGGTGACACTGAGGGAAAGATGTTTGGGGCTGTAGTGCTGAGGCCTGGGGCTTGGCCACAGTTGGCAAGAGCAGCAACGGTCCACGTGTTTTGGGTGGCTCTGCATGCTGTCTGAAAGGGCAAGGAAAGAGATACGCCATTTTTAGCTTTTCCTTTCTCGCTCTGTCTCTCTCTGTTTCTGTCTGTCTGTCTCTCTGTCTCTGTCTCTGTCTCTGTCTCTCTGTGTGTGTGTGTGTGTGTGTGTGTGTGTGTGTGTGTGTGTGTGTGTGGCGGGGAGGGGCATGTTTCCACCTGGAAGGTCTTGGCATACCCTCCCTAAAGATGATCTGGGATTTCTCCCTTGGGACCTGGGCATGGCTGAGGTCTGGGATGTTCGCTGTGTTCCTTTTCTCCCTTCCCAGCTATTCAGTGGGTTGACAGTGGCGTAGAGCTTCCTCTGTGCAAGCCCATTTATTGCCTTTTTTTCCCTAGTAAGTACTTGATTTCCTGTGCTGCTTCCTTGGGGGCGGTTTTCTGAAATGGATGAACTGGGAGGTGGGGAGACCACATGACACACGAGGTCTCCTTTCTTTCCTGTGCACTGCACTTTAAATTTCAGTACGCCCCCCCCAAAAAAAGAGGGGGCTGTGGAAAGCCATGTGGCCAGGGAGGCGCCCGGGCGAGCACATTCTCCGTCCCCTCTGCCTGCAGAGGTGCCTGTGTGACATGACTCTGGAACATCTCATACTCCCGTGGGCACGCTTTCCTGCTCGCAGGAGAAACTGGCAATGCCTGTGTGGCTATGGGCTGCGGGTATCTTCTAAGCTGCCTAGAAAGGCGGCGACAGGCGGGCGTGGGCCCGTCTCCTCAGTGGTGAAGGCAGAGACGTGGGAAGCCTTGTGCCAGGGCTCCGGTGGTTCCAGGGGCCTCCTGGGCTGGAGGATATGGAGCCTGCTCTCAAGCTGCCACGTGGCTGCCTGCGTGGGTGGCGGCGGCTTTGAAGGAGCGTTCACTTAGCCAGTCAACGCATCGTGGCTTCACCAAAGCCCAGGGCACCTAGGGACCCTATAACATCGGCTTTGTCTCTCTTTGGTCCTCTGGTTTGGTGTGCTCTGGATCTTCTCTTGGTTGTCACCATGTGGAGCAGTTCTGGCCACATGTTCTGTTCAGCATGCTTCAGGTTGGTCCGTGCAATGCCTGCTGCTGGGTAGACGTGAGGTGATTGATAGGTTTGGGGAAGATTCCTCCCCCGCCCCGTGGTATTTTCTTGTCATATTCACCTGATGGTCCTGTGTCCTCTGGCTGGAGCGTGTCTGTTGGGCCTGTATCCCTCTCCTGGTCTCTTAGTTTATACCCCAAAGGGCCCCATTCTCAATTAAGGAATGCTGTCTGCAGCTACTACTCAGAAGCTCCTCAGGAGGAGGATGTGTGTCTTGAGCGTCTCCTCTGAATGGGTGTTGCTGAGGACTCCTTCCCCGTCCGGGTCATCCCTGTCCCTGCTCCTGAACAGCTGCTGTCCTTTGACTCTCTCTGTTGTGCTCACTGGTGAGTGTGTGTGCCTCGCCCCTCTCATGTACCGGTCAGTTGCTAGGGTGTCTCCTCATTTTCTAGCTTGAAGGGCTGGGTCTCCTCTGGTCTTCTGCCCAGCTCTGGGGTCAGCCACTTCTCCCAAAAGCCCATTTCTTTGAGTAGAGACTGGCATGGGGAAACCCCAGGCTGGCTGTTAAGTCCCTGTTGCAACCTTTACAATGTGCAGAACTGGTTCTATATAACCGGGGCATCGTGGACTTACGGGATCCCCTCTGTCTCAGCGCTAGATTCTGGTTGGTACACAGACCAGGCCGTGTTGCACCTCACCTCTGGCTGCCTGAGGCTATGAACTCCCGCAGTGGGCTCCGCCCCCTGTGTGTGCTCACCTAGACTCCTGGGGATAGAACTAGCCAGAGTACCACCTTGGCATGATTCCTTTAGAATCGTGTGGTTAGATGTCGTCCCTGAAGACATCTAACCACTTGTTTGTCAGGAAAGTTGAACACGTTAGGGAGTTGTCTCTGTTTGGCAGTCTGTACCCCCACTGGCTGCCCCAACACCCTGATTGGGTGGTTTATTTGTTTTGATTTGATTTGCATTTGTGTGCTGTGGTGGTTTGACTATGCGTGGCCCATGGGAAGTGGCCCATAGGAAGTGTGGCCTTGCTGGAAAAGGTGTGGCCCTGTTGGAGGAAGGATGTCTCTGTGCAGTTGGGTTTTGAGGGCTCCTAGCGCTCAAGCTCCACTCAGTGTAGACGAGGGAGGCTCTTTCCGAATGCTTCTGGTGAGGGTGCAGAACTCTCAGCTCCTTCTCCAGCACCATGCCTGCCTGGACGCTGACATGCTTCTGACCATGATGATAATGGACTGGACCTCTGAATCTGTAAGCCAGCCCCAGTTAAGTGTTGCCCTTTATAAAGGTTGCCTCGGTCACAGTGTCCGTTCCCAGCAGTGAAACCCTATCTGAGATGTGTGCTAATGTAGTCTTGGGTTTTGACAGACGCACATTGCTGTCTGCCACCCCAGCACTGCGCACTGGAACCCTCCTCCCCAGTGGAGGTGGGCAACCACCTCTTCCCCACCCCCAAGCCCATTGTAGTCCTGTGTCTGCCTCTGCCAGTGGCTCTGCTTTTCCTAGGATGGGATGGCAGGGATGGCTTGCAAGTAGATCCTGACACTCTACAGAGTGTAGACTCTTTTTTCTTTATGTTTTAAAGGTTTATCTTTTTTTTCCTGTTACTTTGCATCATGCACCCCAGTCACACTCACTTCCCAGTCCCAGGTGTGCCCATTACCCTTGTGACCTTGTGACCTCCTCCCTCCCCAAAAAGGAAGAGGAGGAGGAGGAGGAGGAGGAGGAGGAGGAGGAGGAGGAGGAGGAGGAGACACGTCCAATTTATGTTGCCCATGTATTCACTGGAACTTGGTAAAACCCGCAGTGTCTGGCCCCGTTAGGAAGACTGAGCCCTTCCCCCACACACCCCTCAGGAGCCATTCGGCTCCCTTTGCACGACTTTTAAGAGTTCTCGCTGGGCGTTGGTGGCGCACGCCTTTAATCCCAGCACTTGGGAGGCAGAGGCAGGCGGATTTCTGAGTTCGAGTCCAGCCTGGTCTACAGAGTGAGTTCCAGGACAGCCAGGGCTACACAGAGAAACCCTGTCTCGAAAAACCAAAAAAAAAAAAAAAAAAAAAAAAAAAAAAGAGTTCTCTCCTGCTTTCTGCCTAGGCTGTTTGTTTTGGGGGTGTGGGGGGAGGGTTGTCACAGAAGCCTCTGTGTCCCTCTTTCTCAGCTCTTAACTGAGCAAGCTGTGCACCCGTGCCGCCGCTGAATCAGAAGCACCTGCACTCCTCCCCACGCCGAGCGCTCTCCCGCTGTGTGAGTGGGGCAGGTATGGCCACCTTGAGAGGCATCGTGACTGTGTCCAGTTTTTAGTAATCACTGACAAACTGCTCTGATCATGCTGTGGAGGTTTCATGTGAACATAAGTCTCCAGTTCACTTGAGTGGATACCTGAGAGCGTCATGGTGGATCATATAGGCTCCATCTCTGTTTCACTGTACGGGACCCTGCCTAACTGCCAGGGTAGTGGCTGTTATCTTACATTCTCTTCACACACGTGACCAACAGCCCTGCAGCCTGGAAGCCTGCACTTGCACTGCCAGGTTTTCCCAGATTTGGGCCTTTTGGTTGGTTCCTTGGTTGGTAGAGAGACTGTTTCCTGTCTCTCCGGCTGACCTTGAACTTGCTATAAACCTGAGGATGACCTTGCACTGCCTGAACTTCTTACCTGTATCTCCCGAGGGTTGCGATTACAAGCATGCACCTCCATGCCCAGAACCTCACTGGTTTTATTGGTTTCTTCGGGGAGGGTGGCATTGCTGTGTTTTTCTGTGTCATTTGTCATATGTGTTTGCATGTTGCAGACAGTCTCGGTACCTCTAACCATCTTTTCCCCTTGTTGGGTTTTCTTACCGCCATATTCTTTAATGACAATCCTTTATCAGACACATGAAGCCTTGCAACGTTTCCCTCCAGTCTGTGCATCATATTTCCATTTTCTTCGAAATTTCTAGTGAAGATTTAAAGTTGTTTCCTTTCTTCCTTCTTTCCTTCCTTCCTTCCTTCCTTCCTTCCCTCCCTCCCTCCCTCCCTCCCTCCTTCTTTCCTTCCTTCCTTCCTTCCTTCCTTCCTTCCTTCCTTCCTTCCTTTAATTTGCACGAAGACCATGAACTGACCATTTGGTGTTCTATCTAAAACACTTGCTGCTAAACTGGAGTCCATAGGCTGCCCCTCCCCCTCCCCTTTTAACGTGTTGAACTCACAACTGAGCCACGTGAGTGCCGGGATGGTGGCACGAGCCACCAGGCACAGCCCAGTTTGCTTCTAATTGTTTGGTTTTATCTGTACCAGGCTGTGGACCTTTTAGACTAATTTTTATGTTAAGGCATTAAGTCTAAGGCCATCTTTTTTGCACATGGATTTGATATTAGCTTGCTTTGGGGCCTGGGTATGGATGAAGGTGCATTTTGCTCAGGTTTTTGTTTTGTTTTGTTTTGTCTTGTTTTTGTTTTCAGCAGGAGGAATATATGCACCATGGTGGTAGGTGCCCTTTGCTATGTCATCTTTTAATGGATGGCACCGTCATAGCAACAGCAAGCCAACTTTTGTGGAATAAGGAGCTAGAGTGATTGATGGAGTGGGGCTAGCCTAGAGACCTCCCACTGGAGTGATGGAGTGGGGCTAGCCTAGAGACCTCCCACTGGAGTGATGGAGTGGGGCTAGCCTAGAGACCTCCCACTAGAGTGATGGAGTGGGGCTAGCCTAGAGACCTCCCACTGGAGTGATGGAGTGGGGCTAGCCTAGAGACCTCCCACTAGAGTGATGGAGTGGGGCTAGCCTAGAGACCTCCCACTGGAGTGATGGAGTGGGGCTAGCCTAGAGTCCTCCCACTGGAGTGATGGAGTGGGGCTACCCTAGAGCCCTCCCACTGGAGTGATGGAGTGGGGCTAGCCTAGAGACCTCCCACTGGAGTGATGGAGTGGGGCTAGCCTAGAGACCTCCCACTAGAGTGATGGAGTGGGGCTAGCCTAGAGACCTCCCACTGGAGTGATGGAGTGGGGCTAGCCTAGAGACCTCCCACTGGGTTCCACATTCGTGATCCCGCAGCACTGCCACACTGAGGAATAAGCCAGCACCGAGGAAACCTTGGGTCGTCACGTTCAGACTGATGCAGCTGATGCAGCCGCAGCTGTGGGTTGGATTTCCTCAGCGCATCGCGACTTCTGTGTCTACAGCGGCTCCACTGCTGGGCCCTCTGCCCCCTCCACAGATTTTCGTTTCTAGTTTTAGTTCTTCTTCACGTCTTCTCCTCCTCCCTCCTCCTCTTTCTTCTCCTTCTCCATCTTCTTTTCTTCTTCTTTCTCATTTTCTTCTTCATTTTTCTTCTCTCTTCTCCTTTCCTCCTCCACCCTCTCTTCCTCCTCCTCTTTTCTTCTTCCTTCTCCCCAGTTCTCCTTATCTTCTGTGTTAGTTAGGGTTTTACTGCTGTGAACAGACACCATGACCAAGGTAACACTTATAAGGACAGCATTTAATTGGGGCTGGCTTACACATTCAGGGGTTCAATCCAGTATCAAGGCGAGAACATGGCAGCATCTGGGCAGGCATGGTGCAGAAGGAGTTGAGAGTTCTACATCTTGTTCTGAAGGCTGCTAGCAGAAGAGTGGCTTCCAGGCAGCTAGGACAAGGGTCTTAAAGCCCACGCCCTGGTGGCACACTTCCTCCAACAAGGCCACACCTCCAAATAGTGCCACTCCCTGGACCAAGCATATTCAAACCACCACATCTTGATTAGTTTGTACAGTGAGTCCTGGAGATGGTCAGCCTGAGTGCCACACCTCTATTCCTCTTCTGACTACATCGGCTCTTCTGCTTCCCTCACTCTTCATGCGTGCCGCCAGAACCAGCTTGTCAGGATCTACAGACAAACTCGTTACGTGATTGAGATTGTAGACTGTGGTTTCAATGGCGGAGCGCAGCTCTTCCAGCTCATGGCTGTGGCTTCGCGCTCCACAGCCTCAGACACTTCTCTTTTTCTCCTGTGTTTTGTAGTTTCCCACAGATGGAGATTTGTTAGATTTGTACTTGTGCTATTTCCAGTTGCTTTTATGGTTTTTTTTGTTGTTGCTGTTGTTTTTGTTTGTTTGTTTGTTTGTTTGTTTGTTTTGAGACAGGGTGTCTTAGTCAGGGTTTCTATTCCTGGACAAAACACCATGACCAAGAAGCAAGTTGGGGAGGAAAGGGTTTATTCAGCTTACACTTCCACATTGCTGTTCATCACCAAAGGAAGTCAGGACTGAAACTCAAGCAGGTCAGGAAGCAGGCGCTCATGCAGAGGCCATGGAGGGATGTTTCTTACTGGCTTGCTTCCCCTGGCTTGCTCAGCTTGCTTTCTTATAGAACCCAAGACTACCAGCCCAGGGATGGCACCACCCACAAGGGGCCCTCCTTCCTTGATCACTAATTGAGAAAATCTCCCTCAGCTGGATCTTATGAAGGCATTTCCTCAACTGAACCTCTTTAATAACTTCAGCCTATGTCAAGTTGACATACAAAACCAGCCAGTACACAGGGTTTCTCTGTGTAGCTCTGGCTGTCCTGGAACTCCTTATATAGACCAGGCTGGCCTCAAACTCAGAAATTTGCCTGCCTCTGCCTCCTGAGCACGGGGTTTAAAGGTGTGCACCACCACTGCCTGGCTCTTTTTTTCTTTACAAACTTAGATGATGCTGTTCATTGCTTGTATGTAAGAGCACAGTTGGCTCTTCTGACCCATCTCATGATCTTGATAAACTCACCTTCAGTACTAAAGGTTGACATTTTTTTCTTGTTTTTGTAAACTCTGGGATTATCTACATAGACCGTCTTTCCTAATGAAGACACGTCTTCATCCCCTGTCTGTGTGTGCCTTTTGCTTCTCCCCTCCCTCCTCATCCCTTTTCCTTTTCCGTATCCCACCCCTCCCCCACCCTGCATTAGACACACACACAGCGTGGACACCCGGAAGAAGTGGAAATGTCCTGTAAAAGGGAAGATCCTAGGAATGGACTCTGAGCTTGGCCTTTTACAATCTCCTGAGTAGCACAGGTGGCCGGCCCTGGGGAGCAGTGCCAAGCCACTGGGACCTTCTGTGATGGCTAACGCCAGGTGCTCACACAGACCCAGGCACAGGCACAGGCTTACACAGCAACATCAGTTTGCTTACTTAGACATGTGAGAGCAGACATAGTCCGTGTATGCACATACAGCATGCCTTCTCCAGGCTGGTTTCCAGAAGCCCCCAGGATTCTGGGCAAGCGAATGCTGCTGCCCGAGGCTCAGGTGCTTGGTGAGTTGCTCTCTCTCCTGCTGCTGTGATGAAGCACTATGACCAAGGCAGGTTACAGAAGAAGGCATATGTTGGATTACAGTTCCGGAGGGAGAGGAGTCCATTGTGGTTGGGAGCCGTGGCGGCACAGGACAGGCATGGCGGCACAGGACAGGACAGGCATGGCAGCAGGGGCGAGAGGCAGAGAGTGAACTGGGAATGACGTGAGGTATTTAACCTCAGAGCCTGTCCCCAGTGTCATGCTTTCCCTGACAAGGCTGCACCACCTAAACCTCCCTAAGTAGCACCAATAACTGAGGAGGAAGCAAGGGCTCAGATACCCGAGGCTATTGAGGAACTTCCCAGTCAGACCCTGCTGGTGCCAAATCATGTGCTGTCTCCCGTGGAAACCATGTCTGCCCCATGAGAGCCTTGCCGGCTTGGACCCTCTCATGTCCACAGGGCTGTTGCCTGTCTGTGTCCTGTCCTGCTTAATGTTTATTGTCAACTTGACTTAGCCTAGAGTCATCTGGAGAGAAGGAGTCTCGGGTGAAGAATTGCCCCTTTACACTGAGCTGTGGGACATCGATGACAATGACTGAGAGTTGGTGTAGGAGGGCCCAGCCCACTGTGGGCGACCCCATCCCAAGGCAAGTGGTCCTGGGCTGAGTGTGAGCCAGATAGCAAGCCACTAAGCAGTGTTGCTTCACCGTTTCTGCTTGAGTTCCTGCTCCGACTTCCCTCATGATGGACTGTGACCTGAACGTGCAAGCTGAAATAAGCCATTTCTGCCTTTAAGTTGCTTCTTAAGTTACCTTAAGTCGCGGTGTTCATCACAGCAACAGAAAGCAAAATGGAACATGTTATCTTTTGTCTGTGGAGCCATCTCCTCGTGTACCCTTATGACCACTGGACATGGCCTCTTCATACCCCGCTAACCCGAGGGCCTCTCCTCCCGTTCCCATGGAGGCCTGTCCTTGCCTGTGTCCACTTGTGTCCATGGAAATTGATCGTATTCATGCCCTCTTGTGTTCATGGGACCCATTCATGTCCACCCGTCTTACCTGTCCCCGCGTCACCCGGCCACTAGCATCTCCTTTCCCACGGGAACCCAGTTCCTACCCGCATCCCCGAGCCCACGGAGGGGTGGTCTGTCCCTCCTCACCACTCCTGCATTTGTATGTCTTCCAGTTGTGGCCTTCTTGGTGGCATTCAATCAGAACAAAGCCCTCATCGGTGACCGGGGCCTGCTGCCCTGCAGACTGTACCTGAAGAATGTCCAGCAGTACTTCCAGAGCAGCACTGGCTGGGCTGCCTGGACCTACTCTCCAACCGTCCTGTGGCTGCTGGACTGGTCAGACATGAACTTCAACCTGGACCTCCTGGCTCTTCTTGGGCTGGGCCTCTCATCCTTTGTCCTGGTGACCGGCTGTGCCAACATGATTCTTATGGCCGCCCTCTGGGCCCTCTACATGTCCCTGGTCAACGTAGGGCAGATCTGGTAAGTAGAGCCTGTCCCCTGGCCCTCTGGACATATACCTACCTCCTGGCTCTGAAGTGCCACATGAGCCTGTTCAGGGTGCATCACGGAGGGGACACTTAGGCCTTGACAGAAACCGCCATCACCATTCAGCCAAACTGTGGCTTTTCTCTTTGGGGATGAAATGTGTGATTGTACTTAGAGACCTGTGCCCCTTAAGAACATGCTGCCAGCCTGCAATTCGAGCCATGAGTTTCGAGAAGATGGAGTCAGAGATCATTGGGCAGCTGGTGGGCACACTGAGGTCAGAAGGACTTTGAAACATCACCCTTCGACCCTTACCAAGAAGAGTCTTTGCAGGCTCTGCCCGACATTACACTGGGCCATGGCTCAAAGCTTGCCTTGATGGGGGCCTGGAGGACTAGAGGAGGTGTTGGAGTTTATGGAATCACCAAGGGTTTACAGAGAACAGGAAGGCATGTTGGAGAAATCTGTGGATGTGGCAAGCAATATCAGTGTGTACACATGGGAAGTAGGAGAGGGGGTTAGGACCTGTATTGTTTTTCTCCTTGTTGTGACAAAATTCCTCACAAAAGCAACTAAGAAAATGTGTGTGTATATATGCACATGTGCATGTGTGTGTGTGTGTGTGTGTGTGTGTGTGTGTGTGGTTGCAAACACATACCTCCATACCCGGCTTTTACTCAGGTCCTAGGGATCCAAACTTGGGTCCTCATGCTTGAGAGGAGGTGTTGCCGCCACTGAGCCATCTCTCCAGCCCCGCCCATGAGCCCTTCCCATTCTCAGTTCAGAGACTACTCATTGGAGAACTCACATAGCATGTTTCTGGGCTTAGCTATGAGTAGGAGCTAGTGAGAGGGCTGTCCACTTAAATACCTTTTCTATGGACATGTAGTACTGTGCTCAAAGGATGTACTCACTGCCTCCAGCATCTGTGGTTAAAAGAAAAAGCCCCAAGCATTATTGTTTTATCTGAGAACAGCATGTATCCCTGCCAGGCAGGGGATCACTTGACTTAGTTTCAGAAGCAGCAGGCTGTCCGCCTGCTCAGGGAGTCCAGGCCCCACGGCAAGTCTCAGGCTCTTCCCTTTCATCAGCACACATAGCATTCAGGCTTTCTTCTTCACGGAGCTGTAGCTCCTACACTGTAGAATCTAACCGTTTAATGTGTATGAGTCAGGCTGAGTCTGGCGGTCTATGTCTTTCATCCCACCGCGCAGGGTAGGCAGGAAAACTGCAAGTTCAAAACAAGCCTGGGCTCCCAGTGAGTTGCTGGACAGCCGAGGCTACAGAGCAAGACTCTGTCTCAAAATGGAGTGAGACAAACCGAAACTAAACTTTACAAGTCAGTGGCTTTGTGTGTTCAGAGTTCACACAACCTGGCCATAAAGTTTAAAACATTCTCATCACAAAACAAGCCTGTATCTTAGCCCATCAACCCGCTCCTCCAACAGCCCCTGGTAACCAACGGCCTTTCAGCCATGGCTTCACATTTACACCCGTGGTGCTTAAATGCCCCGGGCATTTACTGTGAACAAAATCCCTTAGTATGTGGCTTTGTGTCTGGCTTCACCCCCAGCATGCTGTTCTAGGACCCGTCATATGTAGCATGTGCCAGTGTGTCTTTCTTTCACAATGTAATAGGTGTGCATGTTTGGTATAGATGGCATTGGGAGTAGAGACTGGGGGTCAGTGGCAGAGCGCTTGCCTGGTGACTAAGTTATTGTTCTATAGCTATGAAGAGACACTGTGGCCAAGGCAAGCATTTCATTGGGGCCTTGTGGTTTCAGAGGGTTATCCCATTATCATCACGCAAGCAGGCAGGCACTAGAGCAGTAGCCGAGTGCTGTATTCTGATTGGTAGGAGAGAGAGAGAGCCTGACCTAGCATGGGATTTTGAAACCTCACAGCTCACCGCCAGTGACCCCAGTGACACACTTCCTCCAACAAGACCACACCTCGGTTTTTGTGGTTTTGTTTTGTTTTGGTTAGAGTCAAGACAGGGTTTCTCTGTGTGGCCCTGGCTGTTCTGGAAATCATGGCCTTGAACTCAGAGATTCACCTGCTGCCTCCCAAGTGCTGTGATTAAGCCAGGCACCACCATGGCCCAGTTTAACCCCTCCTAACTCTTGACGTCCTTTCCAGCATCACCGCCCTCTGGTGATGAAGCATTCGAATGCGTGCGACTTTGGGGGCTTCTTCCCCCTGTGACTTTAAAGGGCTCTGCAGCAGCACAGCTTACTGCTTTCCTCCGACGTAGCCTCTCTTCCAGTGATCTATGTCAAGATACCCAGGCACCCCGGACTTCAGATCCTGGGGTGTCACGATTGCAGTGGCAGCCAATTAGAATCTTGCTCACTCCATAGTGTCTTTTGCTGGCCTGTAGGCCCTGTCTCCCCCAGCTTTGCTACTCAGTGCCTAGCAGCTGATCCTCCTGGAGGCGGGTCCTCCCGTGCCCCACACTGCCCCAGCTCACAGGTGGGTTTTGCTCAGTGGGTAAGCATAACGGTTTAGCATATAAAACCAAGCTGACATCTTAATGTTCTTCCTTTTTTGTGTGTGTTTCAGGTATTCTTTTGGTAAGTGACAATCATGCAGAAAAAAAACCTCTGTGAGGGCTTGCCTTGTGTGTTGGGGTATGTATCTCCGTGCATTTCGGGTATGGGGCCTTATCTCATGTTTAAATACTTACTGCTGGCTCTCGGGGTGGGGTGGGGGGGTTGGGCGTGGTTCTATAGTTTCTTAGCAGGCTGGCAAGTCCTGACATGTGGGCTCTGGTAGAAGTGAACAGCTAGGGTGGGTTGTGACTGGGGCTCCCACCGAAGGCACTGGGGTGCCTTTAGCAACTACACTGCATAATAACGGAGATACTAGGCTGGAGAGATGGTTCAGTCGTTAAGTGTACATAGTGCTTTTGGAGATGAACCAAGCTTGAGGCCAAGCACCTACACAGAGGCTAACAACCTCCCATACCTCCAGTTCCAAGGGGATCCAGTGCCTTCTTCTAGCCTCTCCAGGGACTGCATGTGTGGTACATAGATGTGCATACAAGCAAAGCACACGTGCACATAAAATAAAATTAAGTAAATCTTGAAAAGAAGGTAGTTGGTGTGATAGTGCACACCATTAATCCCAGCACTCGGGAGGCAGAGGCAGGCAGAACTCTGAGTTCAAGGCCAGCCTGGTCTCCATAGTGAATTCCAGGTGTGCCCAGGCTATATAGTTAGACCCTGTCTCAAAAAATAAAATAAAGTAATGGTAACTCCTGAGAGCAGGGTCAGTGCGTCTGGTCAGGACACAATAGTCCTGTGTATGTTTCAGGATGTGAGGCAGGAGGTGCATATCTGCTTTTTGTTTCTTGTATCAAAGTCCCCCAGAGAACCCTATCTTCTCCAGGGCTTCAGGGAACTTCAGGGAATAATGGCGGCTATTTATTACCGAGGTGATGACCAGAGAAGGCATTTGGGAAAAGTACCGGAGGCCCCTCCCTAGCGTGTGTCATATGAGAGTCCCGTGGCCCACTGAGTTGCACAGAGGTGTGTTTTCAGGACAGGGCAGGCAGTGTGGACAGTACTGCCAGGGCCCTGGACTGGAGAGGCATTTGCATGCTCCCACTTGACAATCACTAGAGTGTGTCCCAAGGTGGCCCCCAAGTGGCCAGGGCTAAGAACCTGGGGACTTACAGGTAAGTTGGCCCAACTCAAGGACCCTGAAGTAAAAGACAAGGATACTTTGTAAGGGGCGAGTGAGGGGATGGGGGAGGGTATCTTTACTGCCCTGCAGTTCTCCCCAAGGACTCCACATGAGGCACCCTGACCCCACTGCAGCTTCCCTAAAGCCTTTCATACTGAGTGTGGCCTGCAGTGCTGGAAAAAGATCCATTGGTAAACTTGAGGCCATCAGTCTGCTGCCACAGTAAATGTTTCCCCTCATTGTTAGTTCCCACTGTAAATGTTTCCCCTCACTGTTAGTTCCCACTGTAAATGTTTCCCCTCATTGTTAGTTCCCACTGTAAATGTTTCCCCTCATTGTTAGTTCCCACTGTAAATGTTTCCCCCCATTTTTAGTTCCCACTGTAAATGTTTCCCCTCGTTTTTAGTTCCCCAAGTAGACAGATACCTGTGTATCTGCTAAACAGTTCAGCTGTGCTGCCAGAGCCTTTCCCACACAACTGAGAGCAGGGTCCCCGTGGCTGGTCAGGACACAATAGTCCAGGATGTCCATATCTGCTTCTTATTTCTGTATCAAAGTTCCCCAGAGAATCCTGTGTTCTCCAGTGCTTCAGGGAACAAACCCTCTTTTCTTAGTGAACATTGCTTATCTGAAATTGCAACAAGATTACTCTTTTGTCTGGTTATGAACATGGAAACCTTGAGGCCCTGACTCCGTTATCTGGATGGGATCCCTGCTCCTTGGTGCAGAGGGTTCCTCCAGTTACTGGTAAAATCAAGTCTGAGGCACTCCGGGTGCTCGCTGCCAGCACTCTCTGGAGCTGTGGCTGTGTCACAGGGCAGGCATGAGAAGTAACAGTGTTCCTCACATCTTCAGGCCTGTGCTTGGCAGTGGCTGCCCCATCTTGGGATCTGGGTGGTGGGGTATCCCCAGGGTTCTAGGTACATAGCAGGGGAGAGGGTGAGATACAGAAGAACTTGGAATTCCGGTGCACAGCTGAGCTGGGGGGTGGGGGGGGATGAGCAGCGGAAGAGCTCCAGGTGGTAGCCTCGGGAACGTAGAGGAAAGCCACTGCCTAGTCACCTTTGGTCTGTATCCTTAACTACTGGCACCTAAAGGCTCCATCTTATCTTGTGGTATAAGGACCTGGAAGCTTATGGTGTCGCTGTGGCCCTGCCCTCCACCTTCTCTCTTGCTGTACTAGAGAACAAAGGCCCATCTGGGTAGGCAGCACAGGGCGGGCAGCAGTGACGACTTTTCTGGAAGGGCTGGAGGGAGCTGCAGCCTGGAGGAGGTGGTGGCCCACGCCATTGATCCTAGCACTCAGGAGGCAGAGGCAGGCAGATCTGTGTGAGTTCAAGGTCAGTCTGGTCTAAAGAACAAGTTCCAGGATAGCCAGGGCTGCACAGAGAGACCTTGTCTTGACACCCCCTCCCCACAACAATGGAACAAAAGAGCATTGGCTGCTTCTCTAGAGTTCCTGGGTTCAGTTCCCAGCACCCACTTGGGAGCTCACAACCATAAATAACCCCAGTTCTAGAGGATCCAGTGCCCCCTTCTCCAGCACTGTGTTGCTGCCCACAGGAGCTGGAGATCTCCCAGTGAGCACCGCCTGTCATCCTGGCTGTATCAGCCATCTCTGTTTTACACGGAGGCTTCAGTGAACTAAGAGCCAAAGTGTGGCGCTGCCTGCTGGTAGCTCTCTCCCTGAGAGCGAGCCTTTCCCCCCAGTGGTGATGCGCTGAGCTTCCAGAGCTCCTGAGTGTGGCAGCTGCTCACCGCACGTGTCATGTTTGTCTGTCTCCAGATAGAAGTCTTACCTACCTACCCATATTGTTTTCAAACTCCTCCTGTTTCAGCCTCCCAAGTGCCAGTTGCAGGCATGCGCCACCATACCCGGCTTAACATGAATTTATTATATTAGTTAAAACTTAATTAATGCAAATGCCCATCAGACAATACTTAAGTCCCCCCAGCCATCACTGGAGAGCTTGGAAGCTCTGCGAGGCTCAAAGGCAGGAGCTCTAGAAGGCTCTGTAGACAGGGCCTCGTGGAGGGCGCCCTCCATTCAGCTAGCCATGGGGTCTCGGCCACCTCTGGTCTTGGGCGAGGGCGAGCAGTGATGTGGGACTGGCCTCTTGTGCACACATCGCCACTGTCAGTGAAGGATTCCGGGTAAGGAGCCTGACTGTAATGTCCCGTTTCAGGTGCCTTCCTTCCTCTCAGACAGTCACGGTTCCCCAGCGTACTTGAGGTTTTTATTAGTCATTTTTTGCTGTCTCTTTCAAAGGTCCCCTTAGCTGTGGCAGCTTTGGGTTCCTCTCCCTCACCTGCCACGATCCCAGTACTGTATTCCCATCTCTAGGCAGATGCGGTTGCTGAGTGGGCTGGGGGAGGGGGGGGGCGTGTGCCAGCACTGCTCTTTGGGTCACAGGGAGCCCGGGGCACTGAGCATGTGTTCTGTCATCGCTGCATTCGACTTGCCTTGGCAACTCGCAGATCAGACTGGGCTGGAAAAGAATTCCTCCTGTGCCCTGTGGATGTAGGAAGCCTTTGTCCCAGAGAGACTGTACTTCCCCGCTTTCCTTCACCCAGTTTCCTAGACCTCCAGTAGACCGTCCCAGCGCACTCAGTCCGCGGTGTGACGGCTGTCGCCAGCCTGATGACTGCTCCCCTCAGCTCAGCCGCTGCCCCTAGCACAGCCACTGTGTCTGGCATGGCCACTGTCTACCCTGGGCTCCAGGCCATGCTAAGCTCTGTATGCTCTGTGAAAGGGTTTAGGGAGGGAACTGCAGCCTTGTCTCTGGCGCTTGAGTCTAACTGCAAGGTTTCCTCAGTCTTGGTCTCAGACCGACTCCTTCTAGACACGGCCGGTGGGGGACAGGGTCAACAGGATGACTGCTCTGGCTCCGAGGGCTGCTGTGGGGAAGGGGCGTGTGCTTGTCACGCTGTGGGAGCTGCCCGCTGACAGCGCTGGGGAGGGCCTGGAGAAAGCAGCAGTGATAGACTCCAGCCAGGCGGCACAGCCTCCTCCAGCCGGGCGGCACAGCCTCCTCCAGCCAGGCTTGGGTGAGAGATACCGTAAGGTCCTCAAGGTCCAGATAGGCAGGCAGGAAATGTGGCGCATTCCGGAAGCCTCTGGAGTGTTTGAGACCACAAAACCCGTTTGTATGTGGTGAATGGGGTGTAGGCCTCGCCTCCTAAGCGGTGCTCAGACAGTGTAGGCCGCACTCCCCACTCTGCCTCTCTGCCTGCGCCCCTTGGCACGCTGGTTTTTTTTTTTTTTTTTTTTCCTGGAGAGGCCACACTATCTCTGGTGACTGTAGGGAAGGGAGACCCAGCTGCTGTGTGGGCGTGGGATTGTGAGAAGCCCTGCGCCTCGGGTTTGGGGTAACTAGAGGCCTTTGATGTCTCCTAGGTCCCCCACCACCACTCAGGGCAGCACGAATCTAATAGTCTAAGGATATCCCGGATGTGAAGGTCCCTGGGACTCAGAAAAGGACTGTAGAAGACCCTATGTCATCTGTGCTTTAGTAGACCACGGTTGGGATAAGCTTTGGATACTTTAGTGTTTGGATGAGTCCGGATTCCTTCATAGTAAGAAGCTGTGCTAATACGTGATTAGTTTGTCTTCGGCCTCCTCAGCAGAGGACAGTTCTTCTGTGTCAGCCTCCCCAGGCAGTGTTGGGCGCAGGAACCCTCAGAGGCATGTGGGCATCTGCCTTGGATTGTGGACAACCCGTTAGATAAACACACCAGGAGCGTGGGGACAGCTTTAAAGCATGGGGCCCAAAGAAAGCCAGTGGGTAGGTCACAGGGGAGGGGCCAGGGCTCTGCAGGAAGCTAGCTGGGCTGTCAATAGCCATGGCTCCCATGCAGGCGGCTAGGGCCCAGGCCTCACCGCAGCACGCACTGCACGGCGGGGATGGTGCCCACAGATTATCCCGTGAACTCTGTTCTTTGCCCCCATATCTTTTCCATAGTTTTTCCAAGTGGACAAAGCTCTTAATGACTTGGGGAGCTTTGGCCATGCCAAGGAGAGCTCAGGCTGCTGTCAGGCCGTCCTTGGCAGGCTCTGGGCCACATGGGATGTTTATACGACTGGGACACTGGAGTTTCCCTTCATGGCAGTGCCTCCTGCCTGCCAGCCGTTGTGAATTAAGTGCTCCGTGTGACCCTTCACCCCTGCCGCTCTTAAATTCATGCTTTAAAAACAGCTTAATGAGGGGTTTACTGGCCCAATTGGAAGTTTTTATTAAGACCCATTAGTGAGGGAGCAGAGGCTGCCTGCAGGAAGTGATTAGCACTGTGGCCCGGCCCGGCAGGTTCCACGAAACTGTTTCCAGACCCGTAGCTGACACTGCGGCGGCCGCATGCCCTGTGCTGCAGCTTACGGCCCCTCGCTCTCCTCCCGGCCCCACTGCTCAAGGAAAGCAGTTTCCGTAATTAAGTTATCCTCACAGTCAGCGGCAGCCTCAGTGGCCAGGCCAGCCTCAAGCTCAGGAGCTGCCACGAGCAAGCCAACCCCAGGTCTCCTCCTTCCTGGGGCCTGGCTCTGTTGACTTAACCTCTTGGTGTGTCACCAGGGGAGGAAGAGCCTCACAGAGCTCATTTCCGGAAAATGTCACCTCAGGATGACAGCAGGCCCTCTGTCCCAGTACACGTCCCATCACATCCTTCACAAGAGCCCAGAAACCTGGTTCCAGCACGAGAGGGCCACTGTGTGTCGTGTTGGCCAGAGACTGCCTCAGTCAACCATTTGGTAGGGGCCTAGGGTCAGTGTTTACCCAAATGGAGACATAAGATCATATTCTCTCTCTCTCTCTCTCATTCTCTCTCTCTCTCTCTCTCTCTCTCTCTCTCTCACACACACACACACACACACACACACACACACACGTTTCTCTCCCTTCCTTCTTCTCCTTAATGTCCCCCCCATTTAAATCTAGTGAAAAAATTACTAATTGAATCTGAAAGAGAATGTTTGTGTTTGATGGTTCAGGCCTTTAATCCTAGCAGGCTGGAGACTGAGGCTCAGGAGAGCTGTTACAGTTTGCAGGGTGAGGCCCTGTCTCATTGCCTAGCATTCGGAAGCCCTGGCTTTGAGTCATGCCTGTAATGCCCACACTCTAGAGGTGGAGCTCACGGTCACCTTGAGGCCAGCCTGGGCTACTGGGGTTTCCTTCTTCCTTGTCGCTCATTAGGAGTCTTGCCTGACTTCCACTTCCACTTCCAAAACATGGTTCCCTTTAGTGAACAGAGTTCTGAGACTTTGAAAAAGAGCTGTGTCACTTGAGTCCTGGGGCTGCGTGGTGGGTTTTATCTGGAATTCTTCTGGCTTGCCTCTTAGTTTTATTTTTGCCAGACTGTTTGGAAATGGGGAATGTGTCTGGGGTGGAGAGTTGTCTCCGTCCTCAGTCACTCTCAGGACAGCTGAGCCCAGCGGACGGTGTCAGTCTCCTACAGTGAGGACCTGTCAGATTTCAGGTTCGTTCCTTCGGAAGCTGCTCGTGGTTGCTGAGTGACCTCACCCGCCAAGCCGCCTGTCCATCTTGCTCGCTGGCACAGCGCTGGTCTCTCACTCTCCAGCACCATGCCATCCTTGCCTGTTTCCTTTCTGTTCCCCATGGGCACAACAGTCAGAAACTCCTCTCTTGTGCTCCTGGAAGAACTGGCTTTATTTATCAGATTTTTAAAAGAGTTTAAGTAAAATTTTGTTTTATGTTGCTGGGAACCTGGGTCTGTGCAATGCCATGCAAATGTCTCGCCCTTTGCCACGCACCAGCTGTGATAGGGAAAGGGCTTATTGTCTAGTTGGAGCTGACAGCTTGATACACTGTCTGTCTGATAGTAACGGTGCACTCACAGATGACCACTGCCCTCTAGCTGTGCCCCTGTTCCACCCTGATGACAGTCCCTGTCGCTCTGTAACCTTCAGCACCGATGCCACTTTGGACAGATGCCACCCAAAGAGACAGACAACAATGTCGTGTGTGTAGAGCGTTATAAATTATCTTCTGCTTATCAGCTTCTGGATTCCTTATGCTCTGGCTAGACCATGACCTAAAAAGTATTCTTTTAATTGCTAAAAACAAAACGGTTCAGCCTGTGCATGGGCCGCACGGCGGGTTCAAATAAAACCAGCATGCTTTGTCTTGCCTCTGCTTACCCCAGATCCTGCTCTCCGGGTAAATCCCCTCATCGCTGCCAGCACTTATTCTGGTATTTGCATCCACGTTTCTCATTTAAAAACTTATTATCTGTATGTGTGTGAGCACACATGTACCGCAGCACACATGTAGAGGGCAGAGGACAGCTTTGTGGAGTGAATTCTTTGTTTATTTCTTTTCTTCCTTCCTTCCTTTCTCTCTCTCTCTCTCTCTCTCTCTCTCTCTCTCTCTCTCTCTCTCTCTCTTTCTTTCTTTCTTCCTGCCTCTATATGGTATCCTGGTTTCATTTCTGTTACTGACCAAAGCTACACAGTAGAGGAAATGGTTTATTCAGCCCACAACTCCAAGCTGTGATCCACCATTTCAGGAAAGTCAAGGCAGGAGCTCAAGCTACTGTCACATTGTATCCACAATCAAGAACAGAGAGAATAAATGTATCCATGCATCAATAGCTTTCATCTAGTTTTCTCTGCCCCCACCACCAGAAGTTAGATTTACTTGTTTTCTTCACTCTTGGTGGAGAAAGTTCAGAGACCCCAGCCTAGGGAATGGAGCCACCAACAACGGACTGGTTTTCCTTCATCAGTGAAGCATCAAGATAATCCTTAAAGATATGCCCACAGGCTGACTCAGTCTCTGCAGTTCCTTGATTGAGGCTCTTTCCACAGGTAATTCTAGACTATAGCAAGTTGATATTTAAAATCACCCATCACACATCTTTACCTACTGAGCTATCTTGCCAGTACCTGAGTCCATATATCTAATAAGGTGTGTGCATGGACCACTCTTGGTGTGTCCCTTTTAGATGTCGCTTGTGTACTGTCATGAGTAACAAGGACCCCCACACACACCCTTACTGCTGTTTCCAACATCTTACCATAACTATGTCATAGGCATCATTTTTACTCTTGATTTTAGCTCAAAGACCAGGAGTGATTCAGATATAATTGTTACTGATTTTCATTGCACACAATCTGTGCATTATTGTGTCTATGCAAACATTGTTGCCTGCTGGGCCACATAGAGAACTGTAAATATTTTGTTTGTTCACTTTTGGCTCCTCCCCCCCACGCCCCACATTGAGAATTGGTCCTCCTTTGGTGGTTAAGTTTTCATCTCTGATCTTATCTCACCAACTTATTCTAAATTTTCTAGTGGAACTGCTATTAGATGCAGCTGTTAGATGTCCTCTGTCCCTCTTGATATTTTCATCTTACAGAAAGCACGTTACACAATCTATCCTTCTTCCTCCCCTTACTGTGGAGGTTTCTCTTTACAGCCTCTCTGGTGCCACTGGACTAGATGCATTTTAGACATTCAGGTTTGGAGATCATGGGGCAAATTAGCCATCTTTGCCAGATTTTCTTCCACTAGTTGATTTGCGTGCCCCCCTACCCCCTTCCCCCACACCCCGAATCCTGGAGATCCTTGTAACCCTCAGGAATGGGTGTCATGCTGCAAACAAACCTCAGCACCAACAAGCACTTTCTCCACTACCAAGACCTTCTCCCCCTCCAGACCTAGTGCAGCATTCTTCTGAAGAGCCATCTGTCACCTCCGCATGCCCACCTCCACAGGAGACACCTGAAAGCAGCTGCTCAGCAGGCTCCTCACCCTGCCTACCCAGCTTGCCACTGTTTGTCTGAGGCAAGGCAGGCCATCCTGGAGGCTTGCTGCCCGTTAAGCACCCCCCCCCCATGCAAGTGTGATGTCCTGGTTGCATCAGGCAGCTGAGAGGCCAGAGGAGTGCTTTGGTCTCTGCAGACACCATCAAGATTGCCAGCTGGCCTGGCACCTCCAGCACCTGGTGTGTGTCCCCTGTGCTTCCTCTCCCAGGCTCCTCGGTAGCTGTGGGTGAACACTGCCAGCAAGCCTGACTTTTGCCAGTGTGAGGAACAGGAAGAGACTCTGCTGGCTGCCCCGGCTAGTGTCCACATGCCAGTGTCTGCTGCAAATGCTTTGATGTTCTTGAAACAGAAACTCTTAAAAGAGGAAGCCGTGCTCCGTGCTGTCACAATGGCAGCTCTTGTTGTGTGTGTTTGTGGGAGGAGATGGTCACTGATGTGGTTTGGCTACTGCTGATGGTTCTCAGGTGTGAGTAGCAGGCCTTCCCGGGCGGCTCCTGTCCTCTGCACTGGCTTACTGTGCATCTTTCCAGGTACATGTGTGTCGGTGTCAGCCGCCTCTTAGGCGTGCATCTCCATGGCAGGCAAACAGTAGCTGGTTTTCGGTTCAGTCCTCACCATGACAGGCATCCTAGGGCATTCGTAGGCTGACTCTGAGGAGTCAGAGGTGAGGTGAGCTTTATTCTTCTTGCTGTTGCCTGTTCCTGATGGTGTGTGTATGTAGTGCAGGGGCACACATGCATTGGTGTGCATGTGGAGGTTGGAGGACAGTTCTCTAGAGTCAGGTCACTCTTCCACATGGGTTCTGGGGATTGAATTCACATTTTCAGCCTTGCACAGCAAATGCTTTTACCCCTGACCCATCTTGCCAGCCCCCAGAGGTAAACGTCTATGTGCTGTCTATGAACACTATGTGATTTCTGTATTAGCTGCCCACTCCTCCCCTCTGCCGAGGACTGCAAGCATATATTCCCTACCCAACAACCTGGCTTTATTCTTCCACTCATGCCCTGTGACGTGGACCCTGCCTGCGAGTCTCTGTGTGTCTGTGCCTGCCTGTCTTCCAATCACTGCCCCTTGAGGCTGGGCATTGCCTCACCATGCCTACAACAAGAGCCCTGGCCTTGTGCAAAAGGAGTGTGCACTTTCCCTGAGTCACTGCAGCAGGGAGTCTACTTGGCAGGGTCGGCGTGGTGGCAGGGTCGGCGTGGTGGCAGGGTCGGCGTGGTGGCAGGGTCGGCGTGGCTCGCTGAGGCACTGGATCAACTGTTGTCTCCAGTTTTCCAACAAAATGTTTCCAAGCCAGAACTACTGACCAGTACAGTAGAAGAGTTGATCTGGGATTCCTAAGAAGTGCGCAAAAATGTGTGTGCCACTTTCAGGCTCGCTGGCCTCAGGGACAGGCCATAGCCTGGGTATGATATGGCTCTGTCTCAGCTCTGTCGGCCAATTAAGTGGAGACCCACAGTAAGTGGTTCAACCCACTAATAGCCAAATGCAAGATGACAATCAGAAGCCACCGTGGGGAGCAGCTGCTCTCTGGTGGCATGAATCTGCTCACTGACTGTGACAAGTGACCATGTGACTGTGGGCTAGAGTGGTCCGTGTGGCAGAGGCAACCGAGGGGACTCAGATAGACTGTGGACAACAGGTGACTGCAGCAGGAGCACCCACAGGGCCACAGGGGTCCTGTGTGTCTCTTAGGGTCTTTCCCCTTTGATATCCCACAGAGGCCACCATGCTCACATCTCTATACTACATAAGAACCCCGAGACTGAGCCAGTCACATGCTGAGATCTCATCAGTGTCTTAGCCACAGGGACATCTGAGGGCCAGCCTGGTGGACACTTAACCTGGCTAATTACAGGGCCAAACAGGCAGATCCAGAACTCCCTTCTGTGACTGACGGTGCTGGGGCCAGGGGTACGTTGTGTGTGTAGGCATGGTCTCCCTTTCTTGTGCTCACTCTTCTGGGGGCTGCCATCTCTCTGGTCACTTTAAACAGTGCACACTCACCATCAGAGATTTCTAGTCTCTCCCAGGTTCTAACAGCAATCTAACAGCAGCTTGCTTACCACCGTATTTATCGAGTAGCACCCACTCTGGGGAGTGCGGCTCTGCTGGTTACATGACAGGACATCTCTGGTAGCCAAGGCCCAGCAGAGTTCAATGTCGAAGCCTGCCCTCCTCCCAGGTTGCTCCCCCAAGACCAGAGGTGCAAGCTCCTGGCTTGCTTGAGCCTCATAGTGGTCAGGTATGTCCCAGCTAAGCAGCCAGCAAAGCCAACGCCAGTACCATCGGAGAGTGGCAGGGAGAAACCAGCCTCAGATCCAGACGGCCAACTACAGACCACTACCGAAGGTCCCATGGCCTTCGCCTCCCCCGTCTTTCACCCTTAGTCTTTGTCCCCAGACTCCTGTTGGCTTATCATGCTGGCGACTGTGTAGTCCGTTCCCAGTGGCATGCTCTGCAGCATGTGCCTCAGATTGGGACCACCCCAAGCTTCCTAGTGGATAAACCGAATGTCGGGCTTGGGGAGGGTCCCCTGCAGGGAGGGCTTCCTGGCCACACTTACCTGGTGTTACCTTGTTAAGATATAAATGCCTAGTGTCCCTGTGTCCAGTTACAGCTCCCCAAAGGATGCAGGTACCTGAGTATCCGATCCCTTAGTCCTGGGGGATCCCCATGCCACTTGGAGGGGTGTCACATGGTTTATATAAGTTGAAGCCGCACACATTGTAGAGGGTTAAGGGTGGTGCCTCCAGGTCACACTGATTTGGGGTCTTACCTGCTGAGGATGCTGCTGAGACATCGTGAGGCGAGTCCTGCTCCCCTTTCCCCTAGATAGTCATTCTGTGGAGCCCCTCTGCAAGGAAGAGCTGCCCCTCCCAGTGGCTGTGTAGCACAGGGCAGGTTGGTTTCATTCTCTCGGATGATCACCCAACATCCCTGTGCCTGTTTTCTGTTCCTCAGTCTGTGGTCTCCCCGCTGGCCCCTGTGCCCTAAATGGTCCATCCATAAGGTGTCACCCACAGTGCTCCCACCTAGTGCTGCTGGGTGCTCCAGGCACACATTTGCCCTGCGCCCGCATGGATTCGTCCTGTGGAATCACCTCCAGAACGGGGTGCAGGATGTGCCTGCTGTCTAGCCTGTTGGTGGTCAGAGCTAGGAAATGCGAGGTTAACAGCCCCTCACAAGGGAGAGGAATGAAGTGCAGGTGCCGCCGAGGGAGCACCCCTGAGGGAGCACCCCTGCCGTGTGCCCCGTGCTGTGTCCTCAGGGTGGCCCTGGTGAGAGGGGACAGCCTGTGCCATCAGGCAAGGGCTGGGGCAAGGCTGACCTGTGCCGGTGGTGGGGACAACCCGCCGACACTCAAATCTGGGGTGAGGCTGTAGGGGACTTGTATGTTCACAGTCAGTACTGACCTGAGCCTACGCTGCTGCATCAGGTCTGCCAGACGGTTAGTTTTAGCGTCTCTTTGTACATTTGGGCAGAAGCGGAGCAGGAAATGCAACAGAGAAACGGGCTGCAAACCCAGTGTCTGATAAACACGGACGGAAGGCAGCGACGCTCCCTTCTGCCAGGGCTTCTCAACACAAACTGCAGAAGCTTCTAGAGAAGCCCAACGGTTGGGGGCTGGGGGAGAGCTCCGCTGGTGGAATGTTTTGCCTTTCAAGCATGAGGACCTGATCTGACCCCTGGACCCCATGTGAAAAGCCGGGTATGCTGGAACTCACTTGTAGTCCAGCCAGCTTAATGTACCCGTCAGGCCCCAGGTCTCAGCAAGAGACTATCTTAGAAAATAAAAGATGGATGTGAACTAGGAATGATACCCAGAGCTGATCTCTGGCCTCCACAGCCACACCAATTCAGCATCAAGTCTCTCGCTCTGGCTTCAGGGATCATTGACCGGTGGCCTGGGGTGGTGGGCACAGCCAGAGCAGCTGTGGCTGTGGCCCCCCCTGAAAGATCACATGGCCAGTGGCCAGGAGCCCTGATATGGGGTCAGAGCTGTGAGGAACCATCCCTAAGCTTATAGCAGGACAAGGAGACTTCAGAGGCTCGGCCCCTCTGGCCTGAAAAGCTGTGGTGACACAGCCGCATAGCTAGAGTTCTTCCTGACAGGGAAGCCCATGGACTTAGTACAGCACGAAGAGCCGGCTGCTCCAGGACTTGCCCATCTGATGCTGTGTAGCTGAGAGGTTCTGGGTTGTTCTCAGTGTTCCTGCCAGCAGTGTTGGGATGGGGGTAAGGGCACGTCTGCAGGACGTGGGTACAGAGGATGACAGGGGGCTGCCTAGATCACTCCCCCATGACTCTGTCAGTTTGTCCAGAGGTTTCTCGGCCTGGCGTGGTGTGTGTAAGCATGATGTAAGCATGCGAGAGGAGCAGAAGTGTGTATACAGGGCAGTCATCTGTGATGTGGGGTCTGGGTTAAGCAAGGGCTAGGTGAGGAACTGATAACCCAGGAGAAATGGAGTCCTGGTTTGAGCTTCCAATGCAGGCAGTGGCCTGGTGATCACAGGGACAGCAAATGAACGTGCTCATGATGCCGTGAGAGGTGACACATTGCCTAAGGAGTGACAGCTGACATACCAAGTGCCTTTCATCAGAGGGCTCAGCCCACGGTCACTGAGCTCTGATGTTCCTGTGCCTGTGTGTGATGGTGCAGAGCATTGTAGCCGGAGCATGTGCACAGCAAGGTGGCTCATCTGAGGGCAGACGGGAGGCAGGAGAGGAGAGCCTACACTGGTAGGCTTCCTTCTGTGTCTGCTCTGTTTGGGCCTGGCCTCTCTTGGATGGTGCTGCTCACACTGAGTGTGTGGGGGCCTGACTTCCATGGCTGCTCACACTCACACTGTGTGGGGGCGTGTCTCCTGTTGCTCACACTCACACTAAGTGTGGGGGGGCGTGTCTTCCATGGCTGCTCACACTGAGTGTGGGGGAGCGTGTGTTCCATGGCTGCTCACACTGAGTGGGGGGGTGCGTATCTTCCATGGCTTCCCTACATGCCAGTCCTCTCAGGTAATACCAGCAGTATGCTTTACTAATCTCCTACTCCGATCACAGTGCTCAGTTGGAACCTGGGGCCTGGGGGAGTCGGCTTGCCTGGGAAGTGGGCGAAGAGCACCTGTACTGCTGCCACATACCCCGCTCGGAGGCCAGGACAGCCCGTGGGCTCTTGAGGGCAGGTAGCCTCTGCTCTTGCCTCTCAGCCTGAATTCTGACGTGTCTCTTGTCCTCCTGTGAAGGCTGAGAAGGTGGCTGGAGGGGTGGGTGCTGGAGTAGAAGTGTGAGGTAGGCTTGGCTCCAGGGAAGAAATGACACCCCAGGACAAGTGTACAGAGTGTAGGTTATGGGTGCTGGTCACTTCCTGTCTGGGTCATTTTCCTATGAGAATTATGTCACCTGATTTAGCCTAAATGTCAGGGCATGGAGGTACACACCTTTCATCCCAGTGCTCCCAGGCTCCCACTGACAGATCTGAGTTTGGGGCCAGCCTGGTCTACAGAGCTAGTTTCAGAACAGTCAGGGCTACACAGAGAAACCCTGTCACATCCCTGCCCCATCCCATCCCACCCCCGAGTAAGGCAGTGCCATAGAGCCCTAATGTGTGGCTGCAGTGCCCACCTCTGTCCAGTTGTGGCTGCTGGGAACGAACGCCCTGGGCTGGTCAACTGTCCCCTGTGCAGGTCTGTGGTTGGGCTGTCCTCTCCAGACGTCCCCCTAGTGTCAATGAATGCCAGTGTCACTGCAGACCTGCGGAGGGCTGGGGGAGGGGAGGAAGTGCCAGCCTGGGTTCCAAGCAGAGCCTCCTGGACTGCTCTGGCCTCTGATGCGGAAATATGGCAGGAGTGTGTGTTTTCTGACCCACTTTCCAGGCATGCTAACCCTTCCTTAAAAAGTGCGAGTCTCTCCCACCTCAGCATTGGGCTGCTGATGTCATTTGGGGGCATTAATGTCACTGAGCTGCAGCAGTCCTGGGAGCCCACAGACGGTACAGGGCTAGGGTTAGGACAACCGGTGGGCTCCTTCTTACACACACACCCGAGACACCCAGGGCAGGGAGCAGAGGGAAGCGTGCCCGGCCTTCTTTCTGAATTGAGATCCACACTACATGCACCCGAGCAGGTACTGCCCTGAGATGGGTGGGTATTGAGATCCAACCTGTGGACCATGGGCACCCCGCCCCACATGGCCATTTAAACCTAAACCCAGTCGAGCTAAATTTTAATTTCTCCCTCAGTCACATGAGCCACATTTTTAGACCTCAGAGGCCCATATGGCCAGTGGCTCCTTTACCAGGTCACGGCCAACCCAAGCATTGCAGACAGCGCTACAGGGCCATGGAGTCTGACACTTCCTCAGGATCCTGGCCTGTGGCTCTGAGGCTGGGCAGTCTGTAGCTCATTTCCACACTCAGGAAACAGGAGAAAGCCCGGGAGAATGTGTGCCCTTCAGCATGCCATCTATACGGCAAATACTTGAATATATTAATCTGAAAAAAAAATCTGGCTAAGTCTAATTTCCGTTGAGGGGAAGCATATTCGTATTTATCCAGAGGCAATAACACTGCGGAGGTCACCTCTGTGGATCGTTTCCAGGCTAGCTGGCGACACCTGTGGAGATCTAAGCAGTGGGGGACACCCGGTGGCTCGGAAGTCTGGTTGTCCTAGCAACCGAACATTAACAAGCACCTGGGACCTGGGTTGCAGCAAGGGTCACCACAAGGGCATGTGGGTTATGGAGGTCACTTCCTGTTTCTCTGAGTGCCCTAGGACATCCTTAAAATGTGAATTAGCAGTCTTCCAAACTTCTCAGCGCTGACCTCTGGTTGCTAGTAAGTCCCTTTCCCTTTCCCTTTCCCCTTCCCTTTCCCTTTCCCTTTCCCTTTCCCTTTTCCTTTCCCTTCCCTTCCCCTTCCCCTTTGTTTGTTTGTTTCTTCCTTCCTTCCTTCCTCCCTTTCTTTCTTTGTTTACAGCTTCTTGTGTTTTAAGACAGGGTCCCACTCTGTAGCCCTTTGACATTGAACTTAGGTCAATCCTCCTGCCTCAACCTCATAAGTGCTGGCATTACTGGCATGAGAAACCACACCTGGCTTTCTTGATTACACTTAGCATGAAGCCTGGAGCCATCGAGTTAAGAAACATCTGCTCACTAGAAAGTGCTCTCCCCCTTATGGTTCTCTCTCTTTCTTTCTCTCTCTCTTTCTGTGTGTGTGTCTCTGTCTCTCTCCATCTCTGTCTCTGTCTCTCTCTGTCTCTCTCTCTCTCTGTCTCTCTCCTTTCCTCCCTCCATCCCTCTCTCTCTGTCTCTCTGTGTGTGTCTCTGTCTCTCTCCATCTCCCTCTCTCTCTCTCTCTCTCTCTCTCTCTCTCTCTCTGTCTCTCTCTCCTCTGCACTCCCACTCCTGGCTTGCGCCTCCTTTAGTGAATTAGAGTGTGCCTCATTGCTTGTGGGGTACCCAGCACGAAGTGCCATGGCTCCAGGCTGACAGCCCTGTATTTGTGCCTGTGTGTGATTCCTGTGTAGAGCTGCAGATGCCTGCCCAGCTGGTTCCACAGGGAGAGGGGTGGTGAAGACCGCACACAGCAGTGCTCCTTTCCCATGGGGACAACTCTGCTGTAAAGCCCTTTCAGGCCCCAAGGGCAGCTTTGAGCGTAGGTGAGTGGGGAGTGGTAAGAAGGGACATCTCCACGTGGCTCGCACTCGATGGGTTTCCTCAAGGGTGAGTGCCAACCTGAGACAGAAGCCATTGCGCACACACGTACCCCAAGCCTGCTGGCCAGGCGTCCCCCTAGCTCTGCTTCCCTAGTGTGGTTGTTTTCCAGCACTCCACACCTTGGTGTCCTGGGTCTGCTGGCATCTGAGTGCAAACCCAGCAGCGCTCAGCAGAGGCAGTGGGAGCTATGGGTTTGCGTTCAGTATGGAATGCACAGTGTTCCAAGGTACAGAGCAAGACCCTACCTAAAAACAAAAGTCAGATAACATCCGAACCTTGGGTTGAGTCTCTATCATAGCTGCTACAAGACAAACCCGAATTCTCAGAAGTGAGTTTTCACAATAGTATATGGAGTAAAAGCACAAATCCAAATTTAGGTGAACTTGGAAAGATGTGGCAATGTGGCCCTGAAGCTGGCTCACAGAACACCACTTCCTCCGTGTGGCCTGTGGCTGCCTTGTGGGGCAGGAAGGCAGGAATGCTGCAGTCCTGGGGCCCAACAGGTCCCCCATCACGGTTGCAGACTACAGCGGAGGACAGACTCTGGTGTCAGAGACAGGGAGGGCTTGCGGCTCTTCGGGGATTCGGGGTAGCTACCTCATGGTGGCACTGCTTAGGCTAGTGCACCCAGCTTTGCTACACACCACTGGGCGCCGTGTGGCCCATAGAGTTTCTGTTACCCGCAAGCCTTCCTTCCCATCCCGTGCTACGGTAGAGCAAAGCAAAATTTTGCTATGCCAGCTCATAACTTCTCCTAAAATATAACCTATGAAAATTAAGGAAACTTTTAAAAGCTGCGGGCTCCCTCCAGGGCCATCATTAGAAGCCCCTGGGGTGGCAGAGGGCGGGCGGCTCATTGCTGGAGTGACAGCCAGTCAGGAGGGAGTGCCTTGCCCCCTTCTCCCTGTTTTTAACGAAGGAGCTAATGGATTTCCTATTCCTCACGTGGATGGTGCTGTCACTTTTGAAGGATCCATCTGAGCTATATTTAATTACTCTTTCTGACTATCTGAAGTCGTTCTGACTAGCTCATGCAGCCTGGCTGCTCTCTCCTTTCTAGAGTGGCCATCTCAGGGAAGTCGCCCCAGATGCTTCCGAGCTCACGTCTTATTTATGAAGTTAGCGTGGCCTTTAACACAAGCGACTCTTGCTCCAGGCGATATTTCACCATGCCTCGCTCGCACTATATGATGCCTACTGCCCCTGTCTAGCCCCAGCCTCGTACCAGGTCACCCCTGGGCCTTTATTCCTCACATGGCTGATTTCATCTGTACCCTGGCAGGAGTAACAGCTGGCACCATGCCATGGCATGACTCCCTCCTTCCCTGCTTATGGGAATCTGGAGCAAGAAACAGCCTTTTGGGGTGAACTTTCCCACCTGATGAAATAGCATCCCACCATCCTTTTGGCAGTCCAAAAGTTCCTGCCTGCTTCCTAGTCCCTAAATCTCCCACTGCTTCCCAGACTGTCGGGCCTCAGCTAACTTGGCTGCACTCTGCCCTTGATTGGTCTCCGGCCTTGCATCTGGCCAGACTGTGCCTGCCTCTCACCTGCCATGCATGTACATCAAGTTGGTGGTCCTGAGAGCCCACCTCCCTCGCCCCTCACCTCAGGCTGTCATTCTTCCTGGATGCTTTTAGCATCAAACTCTCTAGCTTAGCTTCCAAGCCTGTTAGGACTGAGGACACCTCATCCCCGAACCACTCATCCAGACAGCCTCCCTGTCCAGGGCAGCCGTCCTGTATAGAACTGCATGACCTCCTCTTGCTGGCCCCTTTTGTCCCTCTGCTTCAACACTTGTCCAGCCAAGGCACAGACCAAGCCTCTGAGTAGATGTCTGGTGTCTTTCCTCTTTCTTTGATGCCAGTGTAAAGAGGAGCCGGCACCATTCATTGGTTCTATTTGAGAATAAGTAATGTGTAGCCAAGCAAGGGGTAGGGCCCAGATAGGTCTCTGTGCCTCTGCTTCTCCACCCTTGCAATCTCTGGGGTCTAGAATCTGTGTATTGCCTCTGCCTTACATCTGATCTCTCCTGGTCGTGTAAGGTCTCTACAGACACCTTAGCCTCCTGGACAGTGTGCCCAGGCTGGACCATGCATGGGAGATGCCCAGGCTGGACCATGCATGGGAGATGCCCCGGCAGAGGTCCTGGGTCTGTCTGGTGACTTGAGTTGAGGACTAAATGCTCTCTGCTTCCCTTTCCTCATGCCATCAGTGTCTGCACTTAGAAATGTATTTCAGGGGAACCACGTCTTCCCTGTGAGTCTACAGCATATGTGCTCGTCCTCACCCGGGCTGGAAGGAAGGCAGGATGGCTGCATAGCTGGCCCGGAGAGTGGGCAGCCACAGCGGTCATTATGGATAGCCGTGGGAACAGGACACTGGGAGGAGGGTGTCTGTATAACTGCCCTAGCTGTGCCCTGGAACTCGCTCTGTAGACCAGGCTGGCCTCAAACTCATAGAGTTACTTCTGCCTCTGCCTCCCAAGAACTAGGATTAAAGGTGTATGCCACCATGCAGGGCTTCCCCGTCTCTCTCTTATTCTTGCTTCCCCTACCCCATCACGTATTCTCTCTCTCTCTTCCACAGTCTCTTACTCTTGAAACATGCTCTCCCTAAGTTGTCCAAACGGGCCTTATACTCACTCCAAAGCTGAGGATAATTTAAATTCCTAATCCTCCTGCCTCCACCTCCAGAGTGCTGTAATTCAAGTGTGCACTCGATGCTATCTGTGGGTGTGGTGCTCCCATAAGCACTCTCTGGCGGTCTCTCTTAAACACAAGGCGCTCGTTCCTCCCTGGGAATAACTTCACACATATACCCTGGTGCATCTGATCTCATCTGTGGCATCCAGTGAGCATGCCTGCTGCGACGCCCGAGCCTTATGCCCACACCCCAAGAAACAGCTCCGAATGGAGAGCTTCTCTAATTTGTGTTGAAAGGTTGCATGGCCCCATTCATTTCTCATGTACAACTCCCAGGTACGACTGGTTCAGCGTTCAGCTGTGTGACTGGAGTTGAAAGGGGCAGACTATGGAAGAGAAGGTTCCAGAACCAGCTGTCTGTCACCACCTGAAGGCAGTCTCCACAGTGCTGTCACTCAGGAGCCCTCGTGGGCCTCTTCTGACAGCTGCCTGCCATGCCACTGGCGAGACTCTGTCCCTATTACCGGAAGCATGAACTAGGCAAGGACAGCGCTGTCCCCAGAGACCCTTTCTAGCTGCCCCAGTAGAGAAGACTTAGCTCACGGCACAGACAGTGGAGAGGGCTCTTCAGAATTGCACAGGGTTGAGCTTGTTCAGTCACGGCCGGCTGTCTCCTGCAGAAGGTGCCGTCCCGACTCTGTCCACTGCATAAGAATTTGGTACCCTGAGCGAGAATGGTTAACCACCCCCCGCCCGCCCTCACTGGGTCACTTGGCCCCTGGCAATGTGCTGGTTATTTATTTTTTCTGGGGACTCATCTCCCGCCATGCTGACGGAGAACAATGGCCCTCCTTGTGCACACGGTGCAGCTGCTGAGACGCCATAGACCCAGGCAAGGAAGACGAGCAGGTGGGAGTGCAGCGCCTTCCCTCCCGGGTGTCTGTCACAGGCTACTGCCACCGGGGAGGACCCCAGTGAGTCTCAGCCATTCCGTGAGCTAGGGCAAGGCAGAGACTTAAGTTGGAAAGAGCTCCTCAGGCCTTGGCTCAGTGATGTTTATCCAAATAGGACAGGAACGTCCCACACTCTCTGAAGGCCGTGGGGTGTGGGAGGGGACCCTCACGCACACCCTCCTTCCTGTTATAGACAGCTTGTCTTTTGTCACCCACCCTGGCCTGTCATGCACCCCACCCCCAGCCCTGTCACCCTGCCTCTCGGCACTGGCATGCATCTCTGGATCCTGCCATCGTGTATCAATCACTTTGAACGGTGTCACTCACGGCAGTGCGCGTTAAAATTCCATTCCTATGTCTGCCGATCGAGGTGGCAATTAGGCAGGCTCTAAGCTCTGGGGAATGTGTCCCCTAAAAGCTCTGAGACTGTATGTGGCATCTGTCACGGTGCCAGCTCTACCCTGCCCCAGGGCTAGCAAAGGGGTTCCTGCCCGGGCTGGGCAGCTGGGTGGGCGAGGTGCACACCGGGGCTCTGCTCGCTCCATATGCAGTGGAGTGCAGTGGACCCTGCGGCTCCAGATCTGCTCTCTGGGCTTCTGAGTTCTTTTACCCGCCCAGTAGAGGAGGGGATTGGAGCATGTAATCTTCAAAGTTCTTCTTCAAAATGGTCACTGCTAGTGGCTCCAGCAGTATTTACTGGATACTTCCCTATATGGATATTACCATGTGATCCATAGACACTACCAGCCATGAAATTCCATGGGATATCAGGCACAGCAGTGTGAAACATATCCCAAACTAATGCAAATTATCCCAAGGGGGAAAAAAAAAACCAGAGGGATTGTTGTGCAAGGGGACCACCAAGGTGAAAAGGAGGACTGTCAGGGCGGGGGTATTGCTTAGCACATTTGTTAGTGCCTGCAGGACAAGACTCAGTCATGCAGCGTACAGAGGGATACAAGGGCCTTCCCTGGGCACGGATAGCAGCAGAAGCAGCCAGGCCGAGGGACCCAGAACCCAGATTTTGAAAGTGGCAGGGATGCCATTAAATGGGGTCCTTGCTTCCTTTTCTGTGTTTGTAGCCCCCCTCAACCCTTAGGTGACCCTTCACAAATGCTCAGCCTTGGAGTCGTGCCAAGAGCAGGACAGCTTGGCACAAGAGGCCCAGCTCCACCTGACGCGTGTGGCTCTCCAGCTCAGCGAATTGCAGCTGCTGTGGACACAGCTCGGCTTCAGCACCCACTGACGCCCTGCTCGCGACCGCTTGTCCATCCACTGCAGCGCCCAGAGCAGGCAGTGCCTGTCAGGACCAGCCCGTGGCTTGTCACTTCGCTCGCTGCACCCTGCGCATCGAGTAGATGGATGGCTTCCAAGGAGACAGCCATTGAAATGGACCAAAGAAGACCCTGGCTCAGATAGAGAGGGGACAGCAGACTCGCCAGGAGGATAGCAGGAGACCTGAGGCTAAGCAGAACCTGTGGCTTGCGGGGCAGTCCTCTGAGTGTGGTGTGTGAGGAGTAATGGGGGGTGTGAATACAGTAACAGGATCCTGATGGTCAGGAATGGATTTCCTATTTTAGAGCTATTGACGTCTATAGGACTATAGTGAAAATAAACCTGGCCCTGGCTGCCGCATCTCCACACCAGGTCCCTCAGACTCATCCAGGGCCTTCACCACTTCCTCGGTTTCCCCTAAGTTTTTCTTTGTTGTTTTTTGCTGACCCAGGACCCCAGGTAACATCTAGTCACCACAGTTCAGCTGTTTCAGTCTGACGGCGCTTTTTGTCTCCCTTTGGCTTTGAAGCCTTGGTAGTTTGGTGTGGAGACCCCTCCATGGGACCCAGCTTTTTTTTTTTTTTTTTTTTTTTTTTTTTTAAAGATTGGTCTTTTTTTTTTTTTTTTTTTTTAAGATTTTATTTATTTATTTGATATATAGGACGAGTACACTGTAGCTGTCTTCAGACACCCCAGAAGAGGGCATCCGATCCCATTACAGATGGTTGTGAGCCACCATGTGGTTGCTGGGAATTGAACTCAGGACCTCTGGAAGAGCAGTGGGCGCTCTTACCCGCTGAGCCATCTCTCCAGCCCGGGACCCAGCTTTTGTCTTCCCCGTGGTTAGCTGATGTGGGTTTGGGGAGGGTAGCACCTCCCTTACCTGCTTTGACACACACTGCAGACCTCGCTGAGTTGACTCTGATCACTTGGGGAGGCCACAATAAATGGCCCTCCCCGTACCCTCTGCCTGCCGAGGACGGTGACCAATGCAGAGCCGAGGCACTGTGAGGAGGTGTTCTGGGAAATCTGCGCCTGGTCCTGTGTCTCTGTTAAGTCAGTTGTTGGTTCTGTCAGCATGGACTCATGTGTACCCTATTTTATACTGTATTGTGACTTCATGATAATTAACTATTGTATAAGCTTTAATTCTAAACTAACTTGTATAAACTCCCTGTACCTGTCCTCCTCTAGAACGTCCTTCTGGTACTGTCTCTCCTAACTGTCCCTTACTGTCCCTACAGCACAGTACTCTGTGCTGTACACGTGTGCATAGTTAGAGCCATCGCTGTGAGCAGTTAATTGTCAGCACAAAGGGAGAGAGAGCACAGCCCTGCCTGGCATCCTAGGACTTTGTGGGCAGAGGGCACCCCTGGCCCCTTGGGGTCACACTCCTCAGATGGCGAGGGCAGTCCCAGCACTGGGGCTTCCTCTGCCACAGGCTCTCCCCTCTTTCAGTCTCTGGGGTCCAGGGCTCACCTGTGGGCTGTTCCCGTGGCATTTCCTGTGCTGAGCCCTGCCTCCTCCGAAGAACAGCAGGTGTGCACACACAAGCACATAGCTGTCTACCCTCTCGAGGACTCACAAGCCACTGACTTGGGTTTACTGAACCCTGGCTGCCAGTTTTGCCTGACTTTCCACCTGGGCCTGAGTGGGATCTGCCCTCCCACAGAGTTTGTCGTGTGTTGTGACTGTACCTGTACTGACAGATATACCTTGGGCAGGACATTCAAAGCAGTGAGTTTTCACATAAACCTAAAAGCAAAAGGCTTCCCACACGTGCCCGCTGGCAGTGCACACTGGGCTCAGATCACACTGCATCCCACACAGGACGGCAAGTGTCATCTGGGCTGGGCTATGCAGGGTCCTCCTGTCCACAGGAGAAGGGGGCACCTGGAGCAGCAGCATGCCCTGATCCCGGACTCTGGGCCCCCTCGGAGCTCCGCATCTTACTTCCTGTGAAGACACGTGGTGACATATGCATGTCTCAGTCTCACTTTAAGGACATCTTGGTCAGACTGAACTTGGGGTGATTCCTTTGTAAACACCTGACCCCACTGACGAAATTTCCTCTTGTGTCCCACCCCGACCCTCCAACCCCTGCAGGATGGGAGTCGCAGCTGCTGGAAACAGGATTCCTGGGAATCTTTCTGTGCCCTCTCTGGACGCTGTCCCGCCTCCCCAAGCACACCCCCACATCCCAGATTGTCCTGTGGGGCTTCCGCTGGCTGATCTTCAGAATCATGCTTGGAGCGGTAGGTGGAGCGTTCATGTTAATGTATTTGGGAATGATATCCTCCGGACACACCTGGTAACTTGGATGGGCAGATCAGGGCCGGGCTGGGCCGGGCCAGGCTGGCTGGTCTGGATCCGGGATACCTCCTTGATGACCTGTACCTGCCCTCCTGATGTTGGCCTCCTCCCCCTCAGAGTGGCCCACCCTGAACAGTGCGCTCATCAGTCGTACCAGTCACGTTTGCAGTTGTTTTCTGTGGGAAGCGGCCACAGGTTTGTGTTCTTTTCTGGAGGAGATTTGGGGAAGAGCCAGTCCTCTCCCACAGTGCCGTGGATGGCTCCAAGGTCGTTTCACTTTGACGAATGAAGGCCATGTGCCATGGAGGTGTTGGTGACCATACTGCAGTGGCAGCCTCCAGCCGCCTGCTTCTGCGCCTGTCTTTCCAGGGTCCCCAGCCTGCTGGCTTCTAGGAGCGTCTCTCACATAAGCCAGCTGTGTGCACGCTTTCTGTAGTCCAGAGAGAATATCACTTAACGGCCTGTGTGGTCGCCGGCCCCGCCTGCTCCAGGGCTTCCCTACCCAAGTCTGCACCCCTGCCCCCACCCTCCGCCCCCAATACCCGCTGTGTCCCGGCCACTCCTGCTTCCACCAGTGCGAGCAGCTGACATTTTCAGACACATTATTTGAAACTTTGACATGAGAGCAAGGCGTCTGCCTTTGGCCTCGGTGGCTATACAGGGAATTTGGCTGTGTTCACTCCCTTGCTCTTTGATGAGATCTTTATTCTTGCAGGATTATACCACAGTAGATTTTCCATATTTTGGCCTTCTTGGACACAATCTCTCTACATGGTCTCTTTGCTTACTTTTACATTTTCTGAGGGGACCAACCCAAATATGCAGAGAAGTTGAGGCACTTCGCAAAGCAACTCACGAGAGCAGGGTGCTCACATGAAGGCAAGATTCTTCAAACCAGGGCCGCCTTCGGTCTAGAGCATTCTGCCTCTCTCCCAGACTGCCCAGCTCTTGACTTTCAGGCTCCTCAGGTGACCTTGTGACTCTGGCCATGGCCTAGCAGCAAGAGGCGCTTCCTGTGCTCACAGGGGCAGCTGTGATCTGGTCTGGGAAGTCCCTCCATTGAGACTCGAGGCTATGTCAAGTTCATAGTTAAAGCCAACCAGGACACTGTCTGTACTGTGGCTAAGGAGGCCTGTTGTCAGACGAGGTCCACTCCCAGAGCGTGAGTATCCTCACCGTCTTCTGCTGAGTTCTGCCCCTCGGTGGAAGGGGCACCAGAGGAGGGCCCGGTTGCCTCCACCTCCATGGGCATGTACAGACATGTAGCCATGACAGGCTAAGCCCCTTCCTCCCCCCGACTCCCCTACCCCCCCCCCACTCCCCTGCAGCATGGGCCTTGGGCCAGGTGCTTTTGCCACAGAGATTCCTGTCCTCTGGAGAGGCTCCGATGGTGCACTCATGGTGGTGTGAACAGGGAACCCAACAAGTTGTTTCTGGGACTAAAATGA
Organism: Apodemus agrarius; assembly: GCA_964023405.1. Classification (NCBI taxonomy): domain Eukaryota; kingdom Metazoa; phylum Chordata; class Mammalia; order Rodentia; family Muridae; genus Apodemus; species Apodemus agrarius. The sequence goes on from OZ030015.1 coordinate 14,303,363, forward strand.
TCCAGTAGCTTTGTGGTTTTATATGTGAACACTGGAAGTCCGCTGGTTTCCGTGTGCTCTTCACATGCTTGTTGTGAAGCAGATTATGTGACCCTCTGTGACCGTGACTATGCTCTGCTGCTGCTGCTGCTGCTGCTGCTGCTGCTGCTGCTGTGGCCAGGGCTTCCTGGGAAGGCCTCGGCTATGAGCCACTACAGCTACCCGTGTCCCCCAATTGTCTCCAGTGGCTGTGAGCTCCCCTATGCTGTGTCATATGAAGGGCCACAGTCGCCCAACAGGAGGATGGGTGGGTGTGTGAGACCCCAAGAAAGCTGTGTGGATCCATGTTGGCACAGATAGAATCCAGTGCTTGCTAGGCCGCAGGGATGACCCTAGGCCGGATACATCTAGAATGCTGCTGTCTCTGAGGCCAGTGCATTTGGAAAAGGGCGCGGAAGCTCTTTGCTGGCTTCACAGATAGTGCGCTTATTCCTAGCAGAATGGGGGTGCTAGAGCTTGCTCTCCTCTCCCGGCTGGTATTAAAGGGCCCGAGACCTTCCAAAAGTTTCAAAAGGCTCTTTGTGGAAGGTAGCTGTGTTACAGGAGGAGGTAGGAAGACAAGCTGTGTGGAGCCCAGATCTTCAGGAAAGCCTGTCTCTGCGGAGAAGCCTCGCCATGCAGAAAAGCTGTGTGGAATAGGAAGCCCAGCCCTGTGGGAAAGAGGAAGTGGATGAGAAGCTAAGCTCTGGAGCACCGTTGAGCTGTGTAGAGAAGCTGACTTGTGTGGAGAAGCACAGCCCTTAGAGAAGCTGAGTTGTCTGGATAAGCTGTAAGACTGTTTCGAGCACCGTTCTTGTGCTAAGAGTTGAATGCACCCCCATGCTGCCTGACAGCGTGAACAAGTCATTAGCACATTCTGAAGCCTTTTTATGCCTTTTTGATTGACTGCTAGCACCAGCTGGATAAAAATTACCAGGTGCACTAAAAGGTGTAATTACTTGATACAGTCTTAGGTTGGATATTATTAATCCTGCTTCAGTGGGAAGCATAGAAAGAGGCGCTGCGGTAATAGACTGAGGGTAGCCTCGAGTCCATTGTGGGCTGGCTCAGACCTGAGACCGCTGGACCAGAGAGAGCCTGGCTCAGAAGCCAGCCCTCAGGACTGCATTGTCTGGTGGCACTTCATATGTCGCCAAATTGGTTGATCCTTTGGAACTGGGTCTCAAAGTCCTGCCGTCATGATGTGGTGGTGGTGCCTAGCAGGAAAGGAAAAGCTGCAGCATCTGTGGCCTGTGGGCCGCTGAGCCAGGCACTGGGACCGTCACATCCCCAGGAGGATATGGCTGACGCAAGCCCTCATCCTCCTGTAAGATACGGCTGCTGTCAGATCCCATGGTTTGCAGAATCCACAGCCAGCTTCCTGGCCTTGACTTCTGTGAGCGGCACACCTGGCTATGCACAGGGGAAGGCCAAGCAGCAGTGAGACCACAACAGGCAGAAGGAAAGGAAGTGGACGAAGGCTGTGGCTGGGCCCGCCCTCCACACCTCCTGGAGGGATCTGTTCTGGGAAGATCCCTGGGAGGCCTGGCCTCACTCTGCCAAGACCGGACCTAACGATGAGGAAAGTCTGCAGGCCCTCTGTGCTGGCAGTTTCCAGAACTACCTGCCAGCTTCTGCTCATGAGACACAGTAGAGACCAACCAACTCAAATCAACAGGCTTGGCGACAAGTCCCTTCACCCACCGAGCCCTCTCAACAGCCCTGCAAGTCACCGTGATCCATGAACTGTAGAAGCTGCTGGAAAATGGAACTTCAAGTGTGTGTTTATAATAATCCAAGCTAGTCTGGTAATCCAGGCATAGAGTCCCAACTCTGTAGGAGGCTGAGACAGGAGGATCATAAACACAGGCCAGCCTGGGCTACAGAGGAAGTATGCAGTGAGCTGGGCCTCAATATAAAGTCAAAAATTAGTGGTAGAGCTCTCACGGAATGTGTGCACAATTCTGGATCAGGGCTCGGTACACTGTTTCAGTCAGTGTTGTATTGCTGTGAAGAGACATCAGGACCATGCAACTCTATAAAAGAAAGCTTTTAAGCAGGGGCTTGCTTTCAGTTCCAGATGCTAGTCCATTATCATCATGGCGGGGAGCCTGGTGATGGAACAGGAACCGACATGGTGCTGGAGAAGTGGCTAAGGGTTCTACATCCTGACCCATATGCAGGGAGGGAGGGGGAGGAGAGGGAGGGAGGGAGACTGGCCTGGCATCAGCTTTTGAAACCTCGATGCCCACGCCAGTGATACAGTTCCTCCAAGGCCATGCCTGCTAATCCTTTCAATAGTGCCCCGTGACATTCAAATACATGATCCTCTAGGGACCATTCTTATCCAAACCACCACAACCACACAAAAAAGTAAAATCATTTAAAGGTAAAAATATGATAACATCTAAAACCAAGAAGTAGGATATTTTTGCAAAAGAACAGTCACACTTAAATTCTCCCTGCTGCAAAGCTTTTCTGGGAAGAGTTAAAGCAGTCTTGAGTCCGTGGGACTCTACCATGAGTTCCAAATGGTTCCTAATCATCCTGGTGATTTCCTAGAATCTCAGACATAAACCCAGGAATTTTATCAGGAATTGATAAACTCATTCTTAAATTAGTATGAAGATACCAAAATTCTGTTTGGGTTTTGAGTTTTTGTTTTATTTTTGAAACAAGGTTTCACTTATGTAGCCCCGTTTGCCTTGGAACTTGCTATGTATATTAGGCTGGCCTCAAACTCACAGAGATCTTCCTGCCTTTACCGCCTGAGTATTGGGATTAAAGATGTGAGTCAGCACTCCAGGCCCAAAATGCCAAGGCAATGAATAGCCACAATGGTGATTTATGAAAAACTCCAGGAGACAGACTGCTTGATTCCATGACAGTCATTTCCATGGTGTTACAGACCCAAATGTGAGGATCTGTGAGTAAGAGCATGCTCAGTGAGGAAAGCCTGACACGAGGGACACCACACACACACACACACACACACACACACACACACACACTACATACACACAGGCACACATACCACATACATATAGACACACACAGATACACACAGATGCACAGAGATGCACACACACAGAGATAAACACAGATACATACTCAGACACAAACAGGGAGACATACAGATGCAAACACACAAAGACACATGGACGGAAACACACATACACACACACACACACACACACACTCACAAAAGGCTCCAGACAGGTGATCCAGCTGGCCTCTGTGGGGTCCTTCTGGGGTGATGGGGACACCGGTGGCTCGGTGGGAGGAGGCGCTGTGGGAATGTGTGTTCTCATCCCCTCACGCCAATAACTGTGCGGCTGCTCAAGAGTGAGTTATTTCTAGACCTAATGAGGTCGGCCCTGGCCGAAGGTTGGCTTAGGGGAGCAGGAATCCCCTCAAACCTGTCATGCATTCCCACAGAAGCATGTCCCTCAGGGCCTGGGGACATTGAGCTGGCCAGCTATAGTGCCTCCATGGCCTCTCTCCATCGCCTGGTTCCCCACAGCACAGCAGGGGAGGAATCTGTTTCCCCTCTGGTTCCTGGTGCCTCTGAAATCAAAGTGGTATTAGAGGACGGTGTACTGCTAATGGCCAGTCAGGGCGGCCTACTGTAGAACACGTGCAGACCTGCTAAAGGACACAGCAGACCGTGCACTCCGCCCAATCTTTTCTTCACCTGACCCCCTCACTCAGGTCACGGATGCTTGTCCCAGGCCCAGTGACCGTCACTGCTGTGGGAATGCTGGCAGCACTAACTCCTGACAGCTTTCCCACACAGGACAGGGGTAGCCCTCAGGGCAGGTCAGCTCCTGTAAGAGGAACTCTGAGGGTCAGGACTTCAGGGAAAGTTACAGCAGTGCTGTGTGTCCTCTCCACACACACCAGACCGCCTGCGCTGAGAGTCCTGGGTTCCCTAGTGTTCACATGCTTCCCAGCCTTGCAGGGTGGGGCCATGGCTATCAGGGGAGCATCAGTGACTGTACAGAGTCCCTGCCCCCCCTTTTCCAACTGCAGGAGTAGTGAAGTCTCACTTTGCTCCCTCATTCCAGGAAGTCCTGCTGCCTCCATCCCACCAGACTGTGGTGTTCTTCTTAGGGTGTCAGTTTCAGCCACATCGAGGCGGAAGCTCTCCTACTTCAGGAAACAGTAGTGATGTGGGTGTCAAGCCAGCGTTTAAAGCTGTACATTACCTTTAATGATGCTTTTTTTTTTTTTTTGCTTCTTGATCTTGTTCTGTTGGATAGTTTTGTGTGTGTGTGTGTGTGTGTGTGTGTGTGTGTGTGTGTGCAATGAGTTTTATATGCTCCTCTGCGACCCCAGCTCCTCGTCTAGGGCCACCGACGGAGCCCCAGCATCATACAGGGACGGGTTTTCCCTGCAAACTCTAGCACCGGCTCTGTCCTTGATTGTCCCACCCCGATAAACTGGGCCGAGTGACAGGCAGTCTCCGTGGCTGAGATTCTGGGAATGGAGCCAGCATCCTTGTTGCTGGGAATTCTCAGGCTTGCACATTACCCAAGGGGAGAGAGACCCCTCGCTTTTCATATTGACCCCTAGAATGTGGAAAGGCTGAGCACCTGCCTCTCCGCACACCTCCCCCTCCTCCAGCCTCACGGCCTCCATTTGGCGGAGCATGTGTGGGTGGCAGCCCCTCCTCCATGTGCTCCACACGCCTGCTTCTCTTTCTGGAGAGCCAGCCCTGCTGTGAGCTTCACCTGCAGAGGTGCTGTGGGCCTGTGAGGGTAGAGACGAGACAGAACAAAACTCTGGTAAATAGTAAGTAAAAGGAGGTGTGAGGTCGGGGCGGAGGGGCTGTACGTACCCCTGGCCTGTCTTCTGGGCTGTGTCTCTGCAGTGTGTCCTGAGTTGGACCAGTCTCCACCCAGTCCCTGTCCCTCTGCTGTTCTTAAACATCTTGTGCTACCAGGGTTTTTTTTTTTAATATATTTTAATTTTAAAATTAACATATATTTACTGTATAATAGAACAGGTCTCGTTGTGACATTTTCATATAAGCACATAATATGCTAGTTCTGATACTGTTTTCTTTATGTTTGCTTCATATTTTAGAAGTTAAGAATTTACTACTTGGCCAGACCTGATAGTATATGCTGTTAACCCCAGCACTTTGGAGGCAGAAGTTGGTAGATGTCTGAGTTTGAGGCTGGCCTGGTCTATACACAGTGAGACCCTGTCTCAAAACAACCACAAAGAATTTTGGACTCTAGATTTTCATGGAACAAAATATAAACTAAACAGTAGGTTCTCTGCGAAATGAGAATGGTTGCTGTGCCTGGGTGCAGGGTTTTATATCATTTTTCCTGGAAGGAGGGGTAAGCGATCAAGGCTCAGAATCTGTATATCTGTGTATTCAAGTGCATACGTGAGTGTATGTATGTACATGTTTGTGTGTTTGTGTGTCTGTGTGTGTGCCTCCCCCTCCAGCTGTGTGTTTGTCCCTCGCTCCCCACCCACAGGTCGTGCCCTCTGAGGCCCCCCACTCTCACACAGGAAACGGCAGCAGCATCAGTCGCCTCCAGGTCAGCACTGAGCTGCAGCCAGCATGTGACTGGAGACTTCCTGAGAAGGCATCCCCCAGGGTCAGCACGTGTGTCTGAGATGCTGCTGTGGGGTCACCTGGGATGTCACGAAAGCTTTAGGCCTGCAGATTTGACAGCTCAGACGAGACAGACGGATTCATTGACACACAGTCACCAAAACCAAGACAAAGAAAGCAGGAAACCTGGATAGTTTTGTGTCTGTTAAAGAAATTGAATTAGAAATCAACAGAAGAAAAACTATTCCAGAAAGAATCCATCCCCCAGCCAGCTTCACCAGTGAACTTTGTCAGATATTTTAGGAGGAAATAACAGCAGTTCTACACTGATGCTTTAGAAACCACTGGAAGAACAATGGTCCCCAAGTGCTTCTGACAGCCAGCACGGCAGCAACCCCAAAGCTCGTGAGGACATGCAGAGATGAAGGTCAGAGCCCAGGACCCTCACAAAGACACAGGAACCCTTAACCCTGTGACTAAAAGGTCACAGGGGATGCAAGGCTGTTTGATCTTTGAAAACCAGCTCATGTCATCTGCTACAAACAAAATAGTGACGACAAAGAGCCATCTTACCGTCACAGCAGATAAAAAATATTCCAATACACAATTGCAGCCTGCCTGTAACCCAGGCACCTAGGAGGCTAAAGCCTAGGATGTATACAGAGACCCTGCCAAAAAGGAGGGGGGGAGGGCAGGGAGGGGAAGAAGAAGGGAGGGGAGAGAGAAGAGAAGAGAAGAGAAGAGAAGAGAAGAGAAGAGAAGAGAAGAGAAGAGAAGAGAAGAGAAGAGAAGAGAAGAGAAAAGAGGAGACCTGTGGCACATGCCTTTAATCCCAGCACTCGGGAATCCAATCTCTGAGTTTGAGGCCAGCCTGGTCTACAGAGGGGTCCATGAAATCCAGAGCCACACAGGGAAACCCTGTCTCAAAAACAAACAAATAAGCATAAGAGTATTCTGAGATCAGAGACTACTCCTCCAGAGTGTACTGGAAATCAAGTTTGGAAAAGAAGAAATTAAGTTGTAATCCATAGATATGATTGTGCATTTAGAAAACCCAGAGAGAGCTGAGCGTGGTGGAACACAGCTAGAATGCCAGCACTCAGAAGGCAGAGGCATGTGAATCAAGAGTCCAGGAGCATCTCCAGTGCATGTAGTTCAAGACCAACATAGGCTACATGAGCCCCTGTCACCATCTCGCCTCAACCCCTGGGGGGGGGGAGGAAGAGACAAGGGAAGGGGAAGGACGCGGAGGGCAGAGAGGGATCTGAAGAGCAGCTACTAAAGATGAGTGTGAGGTTTTAGGGTGCAAGGCTGACATCATATATTTTTTTTAAGATTTATTTTTATTTTATATGTACGGGTGTTCTGCCTGCATGTGTGTGTGCATGCGTGCTGGAGGAGGCCAGAGGACATCACATCCCAGAACTGGAGTTACAGATGGTTGTTAGCCATCATGTGGGTGCCAAGAATTAACCCTCTGTCTCCTGGAAAAGTAGCCGGTACTGTTAACCACCAAGCCATCTCTCCAGCCCAGTGTTTCACAAACCGTTAACAGGCCATTACACAATGAAAACTTGGGAGTGTTCTCTATTGCATCAAAGCCTTCCAAAAGCCTTATAGTAAATTGGTTTAAGGATATCTAAGATGTGTGTCCTAAAAGCTATACAGCGTAGCTGAAAGGAATTTCGAAGATTATAAATGGAGAAACAGACCGTGTTCGTGGATCAGAAAGATTCGATATTGCATCTGGCTTGCCCAACTCTATATCTGCAGATTCAAGGCAATTAGCATCAAGCTCCCAATGGCCTGTGTTAGAGAATCTAGCCCATTCGGGACTGGGTATGAAAATACAGAGGATCTTTTAAAAAGAAGCAGAGTTAGAGGGCTATGCTAGTTTTAGAGCTCACCTTAAAGCTGAAGTGTGGTTGCAATCTAAGGTGGAAAAACTGTGTCAGAGGAAGAGCAGAGTCCAGGAGCAGGCGGCGTCCTCTGCTCTTCATGGGCACCCATCCAGAGCACTGATCCCCAGAGCCACTGGACAGTGCTGGGGGGGGATGTCGCATAGAGCCATTAAGGAAGGACACTGAGAGCCATTAAAGGAGGATGTTGAGAGGTTATACTTCATTGATTTAAAAGACCCCTGGAAGCCGGCCAGTGGTGGCACACGCCTTTAATCCCAGCACTTGGGAGGCAGAGACAGGAGGATTTCTGAATTCAAGGCCAGCCTAGTCTACAGAGTGAGTTCCAGGACAGCACAGAGAAACACTGTCTCAAGAAAAAAATAAAATAAAATAAAATAAAATAAAATAAAATAAAATAAAATAAAATAAAATAAAATAAAATAAAATAAAATAAAATAAAATATAAAATAAAATAAAAATAAATAAATAAATAAATAAATAAATAAATAAATCCCCTAGAAACGCAAGTAGGCAAACCACAGACTTGGAAAACATTTGTGGAACACAGTTCTCACAACATGCAGAGTACACATTGTCACCATAGAAACAAGAGTAAAAGAATGTGTTTCTTTGCAAAGGTGGGTGTGTGGGGAACCAGAGAGAGACCATACCTTTCAGAAAGGATAAGAACATGGCAATGTCTGCCACTCGGGACCTGTGACACAGAGAGCTGTTTCAGGGGACATGTATGGCTGCCCTTGGACAGCTATGCCGCCCTAGGAATGTGTCCCCTAGGCTGCAGGCCTCCCGTAGCTCTGCCCAGAATGGCCAGGTGCTGGAGACCTCCATGTGCCAGTCTTTTAGGAACCAATGGCTATAGTATGACAGAGCAAAGTAACACACGAGGGAAGGTAGCTGAGTGGTGACCACCCAGATCTAGTCACGGCCAGGCAGGACCACTGAGCTGACCTGTGGTGGCCTTGTCATCGGTAGGACATAGAACTGACCAGAAAGAAAGCAGAGGGATGGAAATGCCCAGTCAGACTTGCAGATTCCTGCCAGCAGCCCATGTCAGAAGTCACACATGCATGGTGTGTGTACATGTGCTCCATGTAAACCACAGCAAGTGTCAGAGTGGTAACAAGCCTGCTCATACACAGGATGGATGCTTCCAGGGGCGGGCCCCAGCAGCTGCATGCCGTGCAGCGGTGAGTGAGTCTGTAACACTGTGTGTCCAGAGAGCAGGAAGGGGCTTGCGGCGGCCACTGGGGAGAGGACTTGGGCAGGACTCGAGAGCAGCTGTGTCTGGAGGAAGTAGCCGGGCAGGTATTACCGTGGCTCTCGCCCACTAGCAGCGTCTAAAGAAGCCTCTTGCCACTTAGGACTTGGGGCCATAGGGGACCTCTCAGCCAAGGCAACTCAGCGGAGAGCAGAGGTGGCCAGAGAAGACCTGGGCCGTGAGTGGGTGGGGAAATAATCAAGTGACTCCGAGAACTGAGTGGGAGCGTGTCCATTCCGGGGGGAAAGAGCCAGCTGATAAGCTTGGCCGTGGAGCAGCCCCTGCCGCAGAGGCAAGAGATGGCCCCCAGGGGTGGAGCAGTCTCGGAGACACCCCAAAGCACCTGGTCGGCTCTAGGTGACGCCCATCCCCTCCTAGGCCCGTAGCTGGGGTAAACAGAGCGCCTGCAGATGATGTTTATGGGATGGGCTGGGGCCAGATGTGCAGCATACAGAGAAAGCCTGAGATGTTTCCCTGTGGGACATTTTTCATGTGGAAGGAAATCTGTCTCTGCTTGTGTCCACTTCAGAGCAGGGCTACCGGCCCGAAGCCCGGGTTGTTAGGAGGTGGGGGGCTCCACGACTGCTGCAAAGCTCTGTCTCCACCAGCCAGGAGGCTGGCCTGCTTACGTCACAGCCCAGGGACTGTTCTGAACGGGATGAACCAGGATAATTTTAAAAGCAGTTTCCATGTTAGCGTGCACCGCCCCCCAGGATGCTTCAGGAGCTGATGCTCAGGCCACGGAAGTGTGGGCTCGTGGGCGGCTCTGAACAGCTAGCGAGCAGGGTGGAGACGTCGGTAGCAAGGAAGAGCGGGTGCTAAGGAACCAAGACAAAAACAGGCTTTGAAGTTGTCGGGCTCTTTTCTCGGAGCTGGAGTGCCGCTGGTAAAATCGTATTAAATATAATGAAATAAATGCTGGAATGCAGTGCCTGTGAAGACAGAATGGAACGGATGTCCCTGCCATTTCCCTCGTCCTGGGCATCCTAACTCAGAAATGAGAGCAATCATTCTAATTGGCTTTATTGCATTAGCGTGGGCAGAGCTAAAGAAAGGGGGCTTTCTTCCTGCCTGCCCATCAGCCCCCAGGACACTCAGAAGGGCTGACCTCTGACCCTGCTCAGAGACATCACGGGAATCTTTGGACCCTGTGTCTCCTGTGTCGTGACCTCTGATCCCCAATTGCAGGCCTCTCATATAGCTGTCCCAGGCTGGCCCCTGGAAGCCTCTTCGGGTCCCCATTCAACAGCTGTTTGTCTCACACAGCCATGACCCTCAGAGGCTGAAAGAAAGCATCACAGCCCAGCGCGGCCAAGGGCTTTTCAGAACCCTCTCACCTGTTCCCGGTGGCCCAGCACAGCACGGGTGCTAAGGCCCTCCTTTTCAGGGGCGTAGTGCAAAAGCCTTACAGCTCTGCTTATCTCTTTTCTCAAGTGCCTTGGTTGCATCCGGCTGTGTCCTCCGTGGGCACGTGTACAGACCGTGTGGATGCAGGCAGCAGGATGTCACTGTGTCACGTTGCTTGACAACAAGGAGACGGTGAATCAGACCTGTCCAGAACCATCAGGAAAACTAGTGAATCTGTGGGGATTAGTAGCTAAGAGAGGCCCGGAGCTTCTAGAAGGGAAACCGATGTTTTTATAAAGGCAGATTGTTCTAAGTATTTATGCAGCATCTACACTTTGAAGGTAATCAGCTGTAGCAGAAATTGTTGCTGTTTTCACACACATCTCCCAGTCAACCTCTTAGACCAGGTTTGAGGCATGTAGTGGCGGTGTTTTGGGGAAGGCATACTGTAAGAGTTTGGGTGTCCAGGACTCGGTGGACTCTGGCTCTGGCCTGAGCTAGCCATGCCAGGGTGACTCTAGTCTTACGGACAGGAGGTACCTCTGTCATTTTGAACTAGATCTTAGCTGAAGGTTCTCATAATGTAAAACCCCAGACTCTGCTTAGCTCTGTGTGCCTCTGAGCTTGGCTAAACCAAAGCTCTTAGCACACCTGTCCCCACCATCTAGGGACTGTGCTGGGCCCATCTGCCATACCCATTCCCACACACACAGCCAACCTGTTAGCACGTGGCTATGTGCTTGGAGGCTGCGTTCTCTCGGTTCTTGGGTGAACAGATGGACCTTCCCTAAGGCTTGTGGGAGTTCCTTTCCAGCCTGGCAGTGCTGGGTGGTCCCCAAGCCCCAGGTCCCTCTGACTCCCTATCATCCCAGGCCACACTGAGCAGGGTTTGCAAGTGAGAAGCTTTGTCCTCCACCAAGTGCAGGGCCCAGGGCACTGTCATTAGGGCTCTCCACACCAGCCGTACTCTTGGTGCCACGAAAGGCTTCCGACGCCGAGCTGGTCCTTCAGGGCAATGCCATCTCTTCTCTTCGGAGCAGCACTTCATGTGCGGGAGAGGGCTGCAGCCCGGAGCTCATCCAATAACGCGCTGTGTCCACGGGTGCCACTGGCCCGCTCCACAAGGACTGGGCACTGTGGGCTGTGCCCCCTGCGTGGAAACACGTGGGCCTGGGGAAGCTTTGCTTACATCACATAAGACAGGGCTTACGATTGGAGGGGTAGCAGTCACTCCGGCACTAACGTGAGATGTGTACCCGGCAGCAGGGCTTGAGGTTGGAGGGGGAGCAGTCACTCCGGCACTAACGTGAGATGTGTCCCCGACAGCAGGGCTTGAGGTTGGAGGGGGAGCAGTCACTCCGGCACTAACGTGTGATGTGTGCCCGACAGCAGGGCTTGCGGTTGGAGGGGGAGCAGTCACTCCGGCACTAAGGTGTGATGTGTGCCTGACAGCTTGCAGAGCCCGTGGGCAGTCCCATCAGGAATCCAGCTCTGGCAAGAGAGAGCAGCCCCACCTGATACCCAGAGCCCCGTTCCTGCATATGCCCACATAGCTCTAAACTCCATCAAGCCCTTGAGGGGGTACAAAGGGACCATAGCCCCTGTCAGGACAGGCTTCTTACACCAAGCCAGAGGGATAGTGTCCAAAGCAGATTCATGATATGGCTTTTCCGGGATGGTGGTTTACGTCACCAGTCGGGAGTTTTTCAAGAAGAAGCGCAGTCAGGAGCCGTTAGGCAGGAACACATTCGTCCCCACTCGCTGTGAGCCCGAGGTATCTTCCGTCATCCTGGAACATTCCAGCATCGTGATGTTCTCCTTCCCAGGCTGTAAAGCAAGAGGGTCGTAGGAGACCGAAGGTCACTCGGCTCCCTTTAGGTCTGGCATGCTAAGGCCCGTCTGTGCCATTTTTTTCCCTAAATTAATTTTGGGCTGAAAAAAGGCTCAAAGAAGGCTTTGTTCCTCTGACACTCTGAAAGAAAGACCCGTGGGAAGTCTGACATCTGCGGCAGGAGCGAGTGGCTGGGAGGAGCTCCGACGCCCTCCGCTCCCGAAGAATGCTTCAGCTTCCTAAGTGTCTCCGCTCAGCTCCCAGTTTGAGTGACATTTTAATTATTTTGTTTTTTTCTTCTTTTCCTGGTGTGAATCTCCAAAGAGTCCCTCTCCCTCAGGCTCTGAGGGGTTCGGAGCACTGTGCAGCTCTTGGACGTCGGGGTTGGTCCTCATGGTGCCGTTCGCTTCCCTACTCAGTGGGTGTGTTCTGTCAGCAGCCAGTGGTTCCGCTGGATGGACACCCAGGGTAGAGCTTTGCAGAGCTGGGAGTGCCCAGGCGTGGACCGGCAGGCCTTCCCCACAGCACCGGGACCATGTGACCGTGGCTGTACAGAATGGGAAGTCCACGGGACAGGATGCCATCCCGGGGGCTTACAGTCTGAGTGTTTTTGTTTCCCAAGAGGTAACTTGGTTGTCTGAGTGCCTCATCCTTCAAGTCTTTAAATAGAGTGCTCCCAGGAGGCAGAGCACAGTTCAGCTCCCTGAGGTGCTCCTCGCTCCCCTGTGGTGTCGGGATTGCTGGGAGCCCTGTGGGGACTGTGATGCCCTGGAGACATTGCTTCTGAGAGAGAAAGAGAGAGAGAGAGAGAGAGAGAGAGAGAGAGAGAGAGAGAGAGAGAGAGAGAGAGAGAGAGAGAGAGAGATCCCTCTAAAGCCAGCATTCACAAGCAGGTACCCATTAGTGTCACACGTGCCACATGCGGCCCCGGTGTCAGTACTCACGTGTTCCCGTGGACACTGGCTAAGTTCATGTAGCCCCAACGCCCTCATGATCACTTGGCCCTGTCTCCTGGGTGTCAGTGGCTACATTTGCACACTATTCTTCCGGGAGCTCAGGATGGCATCTGTGTCTGTCCACAGCCCCTTTTGGTTTTCATATCAGATCTACCACTTAACCTGTCTCCTGGGCTCCCTCTGTGAGCATGTCTGGAACCGGACATGTCCTGCTTCCCACACAAACCCACACTGCCCAGGTTGCCTTGCTTGGATGGCCGCAGAAGCCGTTATTGAACCCACGGCAGCCAGAGGACGGAGCAGGCAAATTCCGTGCCACCAGGCCCTGTGGAGAGCCTCAGCGCCTCACATCCTGCTAATGCGAGGGCATGATTTCAGTGTGCTGGCTTTGTTAGACTGGCGGCCAGGAGGCCTAGGTGATCCCATTCAGCTGGTGGGCAGCTGTACCAACTTTACACAGAGGTCTGGTGACCCGTTCTTGTGGCCTCCCCAGGCATCATGGGCTTTCTCAGCAGCCTACTGTGTCATAATCAGTACGGCCTGCTGTCGCTAGTGAGCCTCGCTCTCCGCCAGTGACCTGGGACAGGCTCCCCACGTTGACCTCCCACCTTCTTCTCTGTTCTAGACACAAGTCCTTAGCAAAACTCCCACCCATGCCCAGCATCTATAGGCCACGCTCCTGTTCCTCCCGGGGCAGTCCCTGACCTCTCCAGGGATACCACTCTGTCTTAGGGTTTCAGTTTCTGAGGTAAAACACCATGACCAAAAGCAATTTGAGGAGGAAAAGGTTTATTTCAGCTTACACTTGAAGATCACAATCCATCACTAAGGGAAGTCAGAGCACAAACTCAAGCAGGACAGGAACCTGGCTGTAGAAATTGGCACAGAGACTGTGAAGGAGTGCTGTTTACTGGCTTGCTCTTCAGGACCACCAGCCCAGGGGTGGTACCACCCACCAATCATCAGCCAAGAAAATGTACCACAGGCTTGCCCACGGCCAGTCTCATGAAGGAATTTTCTCAGTTGAGGTTGCTTCTTTCAAAATGATGCTAGCTTGTGTCAAATTGACATAAAACCAGCCAGTGCACCCTCTCCCCCAGGCTGTGTGCAAGCTCAAATCCTGATTGCTAGTGAATCGTGAGCAGAGGCCTCAGAGCTCCTGGTCTCTCTGTGGAGGGCACCGTTGTGAATGCTGAGTGCCGGGAGAAGCCCTTCACTATCTGTCCACCCTGTGAGACTATCAATGGAGGCTGGTTGTCTACAGCTCAGAAGTGGATCCTTGATAGAACCAACCATGCCAGCCCCTTCCCTTTGGATTTCCAGTCCCCAGACTGAGAAATACATTTCTGTTCTCTGTCACTTGTGCCACTTCATCATAGCTACTTGCCACCCCCTCCGGTCTTCTCGGCATCTCTGATCCTCCTGCACTAGGATATGGCTTCTTTTATGCCCACCCAGACCTCGTGGGCACTCAGTCCATGCTTTGTAGGTCTGCAAGCTTGTGGTAGATTGATGATGGGTGGACCAGTGAGCAGATGAATGTTGGGTAGGTGGCTGATGGGTAGGTGATTGGGCAAGTGGTGTGTGGATGGATGGATGGATGGATGGATGGATGGATGGATGTGATGGATGGATGGATGGATGGATGGATGTGATGGATGGAATGGATGGATGGATGGATGGATGGATGGATGGATGGATGGATGGATGGATGGATGGATGGATGGATGGTTGGGATGGATGGTTGGGATGGACGGATGTGATGGATGGATGGATGGGATGGATGGATGGATGGATGGATGGATGGATGGGATGGATGGATGGACGGACGGACGGACAGATGTGATGGATGGACGGATAGGACAGATGTGATGGATGGATGTGATGGATGGATGGATGGATGGATGATGGGATGGATGGATGTAATGAATGGATGGATGTGATGGATGGATGGATGAATGAATAGATGGATGGATAGATGGATGGATGTGATGGATGGATGGATTGGATGGATGGATGGATGGATGTATGGATGTGATGGATGGATGGATGGATAGAATGGATGGATGGATGGATGGATGGATGTGATGGATGGATGAATGGATAGATGGATGGATGTGATGGATGGATGGATGAATGGATAGATGGATGGATGGGATGGATGGATGGATGTATGGAATGGATGGATGTGATGGATGGATAGAATGGATGGATGGATAGATGGATGGATGGATGGATGGATGGATAGATGGATGGGTAGAATGGATGGATGGATTGATAAATGGGTGGGTAGGTGAATGAGTGGGTGGATGGATGATGTTTGATTGATGGGTAATGATGATATGGATAATGGGTGGGTGGATGACAGTAAATAGATGAGGGATGAATCGTGGACGATGCATTGGTAGATGGGGGTATGTTAGAGGGATGGATAGGTGGTTGGTGGATGGGGTGGAGAATGAGTGCTACAGAAACGTGTAGTGGGCAGATGGCTAGGCTCTGTATAAATGTATGGTGAGCAGATGGGGGGACAGAGTTAGAGGAACTTTCCTGGGATGGTTGTAGCTACAGGAACTACTTAGAAGGCTGGGTTATTTCCTCGGAGGCTGTTTCCTTACCTACTTTCTTACTAGTTTGGAAATAAAAGACCTTGGAGCCGGGCGGTGGTGGCGCACGCCTTTAATCAAAGCCCTTGGGAGGCAGAGGCAGGTGGATTTCTGAGTTTCGAGGCCAGCCTGGTCTACAGAGTGAGTTACAGGACAGCCAGGGCTATACAGAGAAACCCTGTCTCGAAACAAAACAAAAACAAACAAACAAACAAAAAAGACCTTGGAGTTGAATCTCTGCATCTCAAGTTAAGATTTTAGTTCTTTCAGGAATAGTTGCTTCTAATTTACAAGCAAACACCTGACCACGGCTTTCCTGAGAGAAGGTAGACTGGCCCAATGCTACCTGTAGGCAGCATGTGGAGGTGGCTGAGGCAGAGCCATGAGGACCAACTGCTGGGTGCTACTCCCACCTCTCAGCTGCTCTGCCTAAGGTTTCATCTGACTCATAAAACTCCTTTGGAGACTTCTCTCCCCAGTGCCCAGTATTCTCAGCACTGGGTATTCTGCTCACAGGGACCCTGGCAGCCTGAGCCTCAGATTCCCATCAACACGTCTTATCAACAAGAGCAGCAGTGTGTGTGTGTGTGTGTGTGTGTGTGTGTGTGTGTGTGTGTGTGTAAGCACATTTCCATCCCCACTGAGACTCTGGAACTTTTTGAGGTGTAGCTGACAAGTCCTGGGTCCTTGCTGGTGTCCTGGCTATCTGTACCTTTGAGTTTGTTTCTTTCATTAAAGACCCAAGTGCATTATTGTAACAGCTCTGTGTCATTTGTGTGCAGTGTGTGTACAGGTGCATGGGAGGTGGGGTGCTCACACATGCTGATTGGCATGGGGTGTTTCCTGTCACATTACACCTTTTTTTTTCTGATCCTGGAGTTTATCAATTAGCTAGCTAGCCAGTGAGCTCCCAGGATCCTCCTGTCTCTGCCACTCAGGGTTGGCATTACCCATTTCACACCCTGATGCTTATACTGTTAACACGGTTTGCTTCCATCTGTATGTGTATGTGAGAGAGATTGCACAAACATTCATGCATGTGGAGATCATAGGACAACCAGGAATGCCACCTTCCTCCTCTGAGACAGGATCCATCATTGGCTTGAAGCTCACCGAGCAGGCTAGCGTGGCTGTCTCACCCTCCATGCTGGGATTACACGTGTGCAGCACCATTGGCCAACTCTTTATGTGGATTCTAAACATTGAACTCAAATCCTCGTGCTTGTCCAGCAGATACTTTACTGAGTGAGCTGTCTTCCTGATTCCCTAAAGAATGGCTTTAAAGAAAGCACAGAACAGTCCATGGGTGCAGCTTGGTGATTGCCTAAAATGGGCTGGGCCCTGGGTTCCATCCCCAGCATGCCTCCCAAAGATCACAGAGGCACCAGTAGTATAGACGGTGCCATTCCTGCTGTGGGTATATTGGCTTTTGGTCCTCAGAAGGAGCCTGTGCACGGTTATCACAGCTGTTTGGATTTTACCTCTTAGAGTACTTCCCCCAAGAAATAAGCCCCTCCCCTTATTCTTTGAAACACAACCACCTGACCTTTGGGCATGGCTCACTTTTCATTCCTAGAAGTAAATCCTGTGTGAATCTCAGCTGCCTGCCCACAGCTGACGCGGTCCTGTCTCTTGCCTCTGCAGGGCCTCATCAAGGTTCGTGGAGACAAGTGCTGGCTGGATCTGACCTGCATGGACTACCACTATGAGGTGAGCACAGCCCTGGCTGTGGCTGAAGCAAGTCTCGCTGCTCTCAGAGGTCCCTCTATTCCTCCTTTCTCTGCGACAGGGGCAGAGCACCAGGTGACATATAGAGCGTCTCCCTACCGCTGGGCCAGTTCCTATAGTTACCTGGTTACCTTTTTCTGTCCAGGCCTCCCTCTAGGCCAGGGGAGGCCCTCTCCCGGGAGCTGCAGCTCTGGCTGTGTCTCTCTTGCAGTGCATGATGAGGCTACTCCACTCCTGCTGTGTTTGTTCTCCCACAGACAGTTGTCTTAGGCACCAGGGGAGCATGAAAGGAGGGAACCCTTCGCCCAAGTCTCCACTCCTCAAAACAAGCCTTCCCTTCCCAGATGCTCATGAGCTTGTACTGGAGATGCGGGCAGGGACGGCTTCATCCTGCACATTAATCCAAGGGCATGTGACATTGCGGGGATGTCCACCTGCCCAACACCCCAAGCCAGTGGCGCTACAAGACCTGCATGTATCTCGCACTCCCTCCCTCCCTCCCCAGCTCACAGTGCCCACTGCTGGAGAAGAGGAGTTGGCCACTGCCTCTCTCCATTGAGAGCTGTGGGTTCCAGGCTCAACCTTTGTCACATTTTATGCTGACTCTAGACACTTAAATCCTCTAGCCACTGAAGACACTAACCCATGTAGCTGCACCTCTGGTGTGCTCCCCTCTGTCCCTCAGCTGGAGGGATGCCCTGTCTGCTGTGGTTAGCCAGGATGCCTAGACTTCACTTTTTAAAGTCTTGAGAGTCCCCATCACCCTCATCTATCCCAGAAATCCTGTATCTACTTAACTGGAGACCCCACAAGTCTCCTTTGTCCTGTGGTGGGGTTCCCACCTTGCACCGACAGGAGAGCAGCCATTAGAATGAGTAGCTGGCTCTATGCAATGAACTATTGACACATATAGGCTGCGGCACAGACGATGAGGCTCAGAGACCTAGACAGTGAAGCCTGGGCTGGCCCTGCCCCTCAGGCAGCAGCATCTCCCAAAGATGGCCCCACACCCATGTAACATGGTGGGCGTCGGTGCTACGGACACAGTCCGCCTGCAGATGGCCACTGGTAAGTCTAGTGACTGCCCGGATGCAGAGTTCATGGAACTAATGGACCAATGTCCCCTTGACACAAAGCCATATGAGGCCTGTTCTGCAGGACGGCCACACACTGGAGCCTGTGCTTTTATCCACACATCCTGCATCCCACATCCCGCATCTCGCTGATAGCCCAGGCCCACTCAAGAGCTCTGAAGCATCGCAGGATCCCTGTCCCCTTCCCCAGGGCCTGGCCGAGCACACGTAAGACAGGGATCACATCCCATCCAGAGAAGCCCATGGCCACTGCTGCACTCTGACCCAGCCCGGAAGGTCAACTGTGAGGTCCTGAGCCTGTTGGCCAGGTGGGTGAAGGCGGTCCCTTCATCTTACGGGTCAGGTTGACGCTACAATGGTGTTTTGTTCAAGTGTGGTCAATGGACAGGATATGCCACTAGCCAGCCTAGAGGTGGTGGAAATTACCCGAAACTCAGCTCTTCCTAGTTAAAGATTGGCCTAGGCATGTCACAGTGTGCTTGAAGAGAATTCCTGTCCAGGCCCCAGCATCAAGGAAAGGGCCACTGGCGCCTAGGCCAGAGCTGGGCATGACTGGCCTTGGGACAGAGCCAGACCCTACTAACCTGGGCTGGGATGGGAACAGGTAGTGGGGAGAAGGCCATCAGCACAGGATGGGGTGCTCTCTCCCCAGTGAGCCGCCACACGGAGCCATGTCTCAGCACAGGATGGGGTGCTCTCTCCCCAGTGAGCCGCCACACAGAGCTGTGTCTCAGCACAGGATGGGGTGCTCTCTCCCCAGTGAGCCGCCACACAGAGCTGTGTCTCAGCACAGGATGGGGTGCTCTCTCCCCAGTGAGCCGCAACACAGAGCCGTGTCTCAGCACAGGATGGGGTGCTCTCTCCCCAGTGAGCCACCACACGGAGCCGTGTCTCAGAGCTGTGCCTCCTCGGGCTCCGCAGTTGGCACCCAGCCGAACAGGAGGCCAACTCTCTGGTTAGATCCTGCATCATGTTGCTGACCGTCTGTGTGGCTTTGGTGACACAGGTCACGGGCAGCCGTGCAGGCTGGAGAAGGGAGCCCTAAGTCAGCTTCAGGCAAAGCATATCAGGGGCAAGTCCTCCATCTCAGCCCTGCAGGGGCATGGGCAGGCAGAGAGGGCGCAGCTGTGCCTGTGGGGCAGGCCGATGCCAGGCCAGGCCTTGTGGGGTTGATGCTTAGGGATGGATTAAATTGTGGCCCTCAAGCTCTGAGAGACCGTACGGGCATGGCTCAAGAACACGCTGCTGGGATCGGTGACCATGGCCGGTTTCAGCACTGGCCCTGGGTCTGGTAAGCAGAACGTTCATGCCAGGCGTCTCTGACCAACCTCACCCCAGGAGTGGCATCCACAACATGGACTTATTGTGGAAAACAGACTATGCCCCCCGCTGCCCCGTACCAGGACCTGTGTGCCCAGAGTCTGGACAGAGGCCAAGTGTAGATGCTCCTTGGCTGTGGCTGTTGGAGGCATAATATTACAACCAGCCATCCACATGGCACAGCATATTGAAGAGCGCGGTGTCCCTGAGTGTGACAGGGGACCATGCGCTGTAGTTCACCACATGAGAGAGGATCATGCATGACCAGCGCAGGAAACTCCCGGGGGATGGTTTCTACTGAGCGTCTGTCACTCCTACCCCATGGTAAGGTCGAAAGGCTGATGGTCTTCATGCTCTTTCCCCGTCACGACGCCCTAGCTCCAAGCCCAGCCCACTAGCGGCTACACACCCGTGAGATTCTCCACGTGCTCTTCTGCGTGCTATCAGGCACCCATCCCAGGAGGCAGGAGTGCACACCACGTGACTTCACAGGGCTGTATTCTGTGGCCTGGAGGAGACGAGTGGGCGCCTGGGCCCTGCTGCTTACGGCAGTGCTCTCCTCAGCCGTGGCTCACATGACCCCTGATGACCGTCGCAGGCCGGGTGCTCAGGTCTGTGCTGATGTCATATAGACAGATGAACAGACTCCCCCGACGTGCCCTCTGCTGCAGCACCAGCTGCCAAGAAGCTCACAGTCCACTGTGCGCAGCGCCCAGAGTGCTGTGAGATGCCGTGGCCGCAGGGCTCGCTGAGGGAGACAAATAGAGATCACCCATAGCAACCGTGTACCACACTCAGGTGTCTGAAGTCACCGTGACCCTAGAGCAGCAGGGAGTGTGTCACGCTTGTGTGTTCCCCTCTGACCAGTGGACGGGTCCAAGCCCTCAACCGCCAGTGCTTTCATTCCCCACATCTAGACCTTACCACCTCCCAGTGTCAGGTTTATCACTCAGAACGCTCCATTCTCCAGCGAGGTCTCAGCAAGGATGATGCCTTTTGGTGCACGGAGCTGTTCGGTGTTCTGTAGCCTGAGAACCCGCCACCCACAGAGGACTGTTCCTGCCTCCTCCCTCTGCGTCCCTTTCCCGCTCTCTCTCTCTCCTTCTCTTTCCTTCTTTCTCTCTTCCTCTCCTTTCTTCTGGTTCTCCCTCTTCCCCTTTATCTGTCTCTCCCTCTCTCTCTGTCTCTGCCTCCCTCCCCCCTTCTCTAATCCCCCCACCCCAACCCACCCGCCCGCCCTTTCCTCGCCTTGCTCAGGGCAACTTGAATGAGGTAATAGAAGTTTGCACTGTTGCTTTGCTGAGCTGACCTTTAATCCAGGGAAATAAATCACTTTCAGCTCCTATTATTGGTGAAGCCCCGCAGCCTCGGCATGCACAAAAGAGGCCTTTGTGTGGTGTTACTTGTTTTTAAGTTAGAGTGTCAAGCCCATGGTAGGAGCAGCTGATGTCACCTCCACCATGGTCAGCACAACACCGGTGCCATGATTATGCCTGGGAACTGGTAGGTTCAGCCTATATATCCCATGGGTACGTGGATGCACATCCCTGCATGTCTATGTATGTGGCATGCATGTATTTGTACACCTGTGTATATGTGCGTTAGGGTAGTGTGCCCGGTGCAGGAGGTGGACAGCCTGCTGCATGGGCGGAGAACGTGCGCTCTGCCGCTTTCTTCCTGCCCCTCCTCTCTCTAGCCAGGAATGCGGTCTGTGCCCACAGGCAGCTCTGTTTAGCATCACCATAGCCTCTCCTCTGTCTCTTCAGAGTAGGCGGTTTCATTTCCTGTGTAGGTTTCCTATCTCTAAAGATGGGAACGATGTCCCCAGGTTGCGGCAAGGATAGCACTAACTCCTGAGGGTGCCAAGCACTTGGGGGTGGGCATGTGTCTCAGATGCTCCACACACACACTGGGAGCCGGGGCAGCCCAGCCTGAAGAT